>BMAW01081503.1:150955-267045 GCA_019974015.1 Nephila pilipes
TTTTTTTCATTATATTGGAAAATATTTGAATAGTGTAAAGTGCGAATGGTGACATTGTTTTAAGAAATTAGATTATATTAATCCTCCCATCCTTCAATATAAAAATGCGAATAAAAATTAATTCGGGGGGGGGGATGTATTATGGACTACGTGTTTTCTAATGGCTCTCTTCATTTTGTGTGCATGAATTTTTTCATTTTTCTCATAATTATATTATGTGATATATTATAAAAATATCTTAGTGTAAATTTAGTATTGATTGAGAAACGTCATTAATTTATATTAAAATATTATTTTAAAATATTTATATTATGTAATAATTGTATTATTTATAAATTAAAAATGTATATTACGCAATGATTATATTATTTATGTATTAAAATGTATGTTATATAATGAAAAAAATAATCCTTGGGATTCACGTTTTTATATAAAGCCAAAAAGTTTTACAACTGCTTTTTATAACATAATGAAAAAAAAAATCACGCGTTAGTGTTTGATTACTTTGATAATTTATTCAAAAGTTATATTCTAAAAATGCAGTAGATATGCTTTTAAAAAGGAACAGGAAAGCTCATATTAAAGAGGTTATTTTTCCCCCTCGCTATTAATTAGAAAATTCTAATCACCATGTGTGTCGAATTCTTTATTTTCCGTTATACCTGAGTAGAAATTTTATGAAAACTTCGATTTAAAATTTAAATCACCATAAGCAATTTAAAATTATGTGAGAAAAAAATAGGGAAAAACTAAATTCTTGAAAACGTTAGAAACATTTAAAAACGATGATCGAGTATAGTATACACACATTTTACGGATCATTTGTAAATTCCATCCAAATTTAAAGTTTTTAATATTTAGAGTCTATTATGCCCTCTTGAAAATTTATTTGGCATTACATTATAAGAAGCGAAGCATAGGGCATATTTTATAAGAGAAAAAATGCCTTAATTAAAACAGAAAAATGAGCAGAATAAATAAATAAATTATCTCTGTATGGTAATGAGGTCAGAATATAATATTGCTTAAGAATTTTGCCATCTGAAGTAGTATTTTGGGTAAGGATCTTGTTCTTAAGCGACAGGAAAAAAATAGTGTATTCATGTCGAAAACGTTTACCACTATTAACTAAAATAATCCTTTTCAGATAACTGTTATTGGCTTTCAATTTCATTTTAAAATTTAAAATTTGATTTCATTATTTGGTGACAAAAATGTCATCTTATTCACTGTGACAATTTTATATTATTTTATTCAGAGTATTTGTCACGTAATATGTTTTAGTATTCCTTTTAAGAAATATTTCTGTTGCAGAACCAACAATATTTAATATAATTATGTATCTTACATTATATTAGTTATATATAGTTTGTCTTTCACATCGATAATGATTTTGAATGCTTGTATATCATTAGTTAACAGTACAGCAATTATTTACTATATTTTTCACATTAAGTGTAATACATTTTTTTTCTAACAAAAAACAATGAATGATTTACATAATTATGTCTATAAAAATATCAACAATTAACATTTATAACACATATTTGCTGTCTCTAATATTATTACTCTTACAGATATAATTTGAGTACGTATATACGTCACCTGGTTGTAACGTTATTATTGTCGGTTGATAGGGAAAATTAAATGCTATACTAATGCCTTATCACAAAGATGTTAGAACGGCAAAAAACGGTGGCTGTAATTGGTTTGAAATTAAGTACGACACTAGATTTTTAATACATACGAATATTTATCATCATTACATAAAAATTCAAGAGATGTACAGTGATTTACATTACGCTATTTATATATCATTATTCAATGAATTGCCGTAAATTCCAAAAAAAAAAACGTCGCGACGTTTTAGTGTTTAAAACCTTAACTATCAGTTGATGTAACTTTCTACCGATGCGGTATTTATGTGCATATAAAAATTATTCCGTAAAATATCATTGTAAATAGCTTGGATCACATCCGTGCTGTCCCCATACAAAAGACCACCCAGTTGCTCTCTGTAAACTTATTGTGTTTATATTCGTTCCCTTGAATGGATTTGCATACTTTATTCGTTTAAACGAGATCTCCGAAAAATTATATTCTTCTTCGCTCAAATCGGCATTCACATAGTGAAAACTCAGGTTTGTGGAGAATCAGAGATAGTGAATATAATGACCAGTAAGTGAAAAATCAGATTTTGATGGCTTCATATGATGTATAGTTTACGGTAATTACTTTTGGCAGCAAAAGTAAAATTTAAAATTTTCATCAATTAATACATCGTTACTGTGATATTTTTATAACATAGTATGAATACGAGTATTATGTATGGACTTGTTTAATGGGTAAATCTATGTACATTCGAAATCGTAAGTATATTTTCAACATTTCGCACCAATAATTTATTTTTGAGTAATGGTTTCATTTCATGCATTTTTTCTTAACTAATATTCCATATATCTCGACATAAATCAAGATGTGGCAACTGTGACGTCCCCAGCGATGGCGCGCGATAAAAATAAGTGTGGCGTTTACGTTGATGCTGTATTTCTGTGTTTTTTTGAGCGGAGTGTTTTTTGCAGCCTTTCTTTCGGAAAATTACGACTGTCTTACGTTGGAAGTCGTGTACTTGTTTTCATGATATTTTGTGAAAGAAAATTTTCAATGCTAAAAATTTAATAATTGTGCATCTCATCCCGCCTCGCGTCATTACATTTATTTTTATATCTTGAGTTTATTTGATAGCAATTTTAATTTAACGAATTCATTCTAAAACTATAATAATTTTCCATTTAATATGTTGACATGAGTTATTATATATCAATTAATTAATCATCCTTCTACATTCTGTGTAGGTTTTTTTTTAATTTAGCCTGCGTGACAAAAATTTATGTTCTTACCTACCTATCACTTTTTGGCCTCGGTTATGTACCAGTAAATAATAATGTAAATGTATTATACTTCAGTAGTTATTGCAATGATTACGTGTATAATTAGTGTTTTTATGTTTTACCATTTTTATAAGTATACATTTTTTTATTTAAACTATGATGTAATATGAGTGTGATTGATTATTAACGTCGCACTAAAAAGCAAGACAAGGATTATAGGCAATGGACCTCCAAATTGTGAACCTCGGTCAAGTGACGAAGACGACATCTGAGGAGGAATCCCCCACCTCTCCTAATTTCCTCACCACGCAAAATGGAGAACTTTGGCCCGCGGCAGATTTAACGTGCAGCAGCCCCGGCTACACGGTGGATTTTTAGCGGCCAAGGCTCGAATCCACGTCTGAACGAAAACCGCCGGCTACGAATCCGAAATCATTACCACTAGGCTACCGCGGCCACCGTAGATTACGCAAAGTGAACAGTCATATGTTATCCCTTTATGAACAGCTGTATATTATGAATGTAACTCATTATTATCAATCTATGTAGATCATGTGTTACATAAATTATACAGCATAACCAGTTTTTATAGACCATGTATTACGTAGATTATACAGTATAACCAATCTTTATAGACGATTTATTATGTAGATTATACACACACACAGTATAACCAGTCTTTATAGATCATGTATTACATAGGTTACACACATACTTCTAATACAAAACGCGCTACGAAATAACAATATACCATTTCTGAATGAACCCATTTCTAAACTAATGCAGAATCATCTGCACGAGTGGGACAAGTATAATAGCAGTAAACGTTGTAATGTGAGTGCAAATGGCTGGTCAATACGTGTTTCTTTCTTTCTTTGGTCACGCGCAAAATTATTAAAAATTCAATAATTTATAATGCAATAATTAAATATAAACTCTCATTAAAAGACACGTGAATTATTATTTTTTTATTTAATTATAAAAATTTCATCTATGAGTAACAAATTGTAAAGTCTGTAACAAACTTGCATTATGTTGTCAATGCACAGAGCTTTCTTTCATCCTTCGTAGGAAATCTGGAACAAATAGGAGAGAATAAAACATATTAATTGGGAGAGTACTAACGGAGACCCCCATAAGAAACCCAGGTCAAAGAAATGTGGACCAATTTTTCTCTTCGACTCTGTGGCTATAATTTTGCAATAAATATTGTGTCTTGTCACACAAGACACTTCTATTGAGAGAGAAAGAATGTTATTTGGCTGAAAAATCTACGCGGTTGTATATGCTGAACATCAGACATTAAATATAATTATTGCGCTTTCATTATTGTTATAAGAAAGTTACATAATATTAATGTGTTAAGTATCGATTTTGTTCGCTTGTGAAACATAAATATCATCAACCCTTAACAGTCAGGTAATAAATTTGTTGCTTAATAAACACAGAGCGTTTATATTTATCGTATTGAAAGATGAAAAATATCATTATTTAATAATATAAATAATATTGGAAACAAATGTGATACAGATTATATTATTCATGAAAAAATAAGGAGAGAAATGAACATATAACATAGTTTATTGATGGTGTGAAATAATTGTGAATTTCTAATCGAGGGAAAATTTTCTAAACAAGATTAAAGTTTTAAATGTTAATAATCGAATATATGCATAGATGATAATTCAATTGGCTGCAATGCTAATCTGTAACATATAACGAATGTTTAATAATTTGACAATTAGCAGTTAGAGTGCGATTTCTAGAATGCGACTTCTATTGTTGTATTTTACATGTAATTTCTGTCAACAATGTAACTAATATGACACAAGTCTGCTGAAATCTGGCACATTTTTTTATTTAATTTTTAAGATAAAATCGCAAAGACTACTATGTATTGTGCTAGTTACTCAATGCTTGTTCTATATTTTTTGGCTACTGAATTAACATTGTTTTAATATGAGTTGTTAATAAGTTTTTATAACCCACCACTGTACTAGCGTAGGCACTCTAATGTTTAACTGAAACGTAATGGTTATCGTAAGCTAATATATGCATTGTGAATCTCTCCTTGTTTAATTTATGTGACAAAGCGTAATCAATTAGAACACAGTGACATCCGTTTAAAATGCTGGTTACTCAACGCTTGTTTATATCGATCACACAATTTGTGTGACAAAAATAATTTCTTAATCCGGAACCACAGCGATGATGCCAATGGTGATGTCACAGCCGAGTTAAACGGCTTATAGCAGCCTATCCGGCTGCGTTTCCCCGATTTGGTCTCGTCTGGTGCTGGGCCTTCACACCACGTGCCGCTTATCTGGCAATTTTCGATGTCTGAGAATCCCCCGAGTGCTGGAAGCGTTCCATCCAGGTAAAGAGTGTCTCGTCACCTCTGCCCAAGGTCAAGGAGTTCTATTTATCGGAAAAATCGTCAGATAAAAATACACTCAGACGGGTCGGAAAAACAGGGGCCTCTCTACTCCCTGATCGAAGCACTTTAGTCTGAGCACCCAGAAATGCCTGATTTGGTCGCCATGCTGTCTGCCAGGGCGCGATCTGGGTGCCTTTTGGCGAACGGAAAGTGATTGAAGGGGGATTTGAGACGAATGACAGACATCCAGAGATAGTGATTTTTGTCCTGCGTTCGATGTGGACTCTTTCTAAGAGTCTCGAATGTTTGTTCTTAGAGTCTCTTCATATAAACAGTCCAGAATAAGGGTTCTTAACCTTTTGACTTCAGTGGATGCTTTTGAAGCCTTTTGTCTTAGTTTCACATAAAATTTAAATGCATAAATCGAAGTGAAAAGAACCCGTTAATTACCTTGAAAAGTAATTTGCGTAATAAAAGTAAAATGTGATTAAAAGTACATTTATTTCCAAATCCATTTTATATCATGACACAATAATACGAAAAAAATAAGGACAGATAAGTAATACTAGTGATATGTAGAAAATCTCAAGTAAAATTTTATTTTGGAGGAACATGTCAGTGTGATTGTCGTTCTCCTCTTTCAAGAAGCGCAATTAATTGTTGTATTGTATTCATGATCATATGTATAACTAATATCACTGCAATTTTCACAGTACACATTTATAAGGAAAGGAGATACATTAACTTATTAATCGAAATTACGGAAAAGGAGCAGAATTTTTCTTTTGTAATTTCACTGACTCTTGGCTAAGTAGCTCTGATCTGGGAAAAGAAAGTCGCATTTTGGATTTCACTTTCAATCTTTTGACTTCAGTTCAATAAGAAAGGCATCTAGAAATAAATAGAAAAAAATATTTGCATTTGCTTGAAAATTAACCCATTTAACATTTTAGAAAACTAAAATTCGTACTTAACTTTTTAGATATATATATATATATATAAGAACCTGCAAGCAAATACTCTTTGGAATCAAAGTGTTAATTATGTATTCATTGCCCTTTTTTTTAAGCATATACATCTCATTCATATGTAGAAAGTTATTGAAGCTATTAAAAGGCAAATATGTTACCAGATATCTTGTGAAAAGATTTCAATGTTTGAATTTTACGGTTTTTTTTAAATTTTTTTCCATTTAAACCTCTTTCACATTATCTCTCTCATAAGACTTGAGAACGTGAAAAAGGGCAAAAGTATAAATTGATTAAAAAAGTCTGAAAAACTATCTTTCATACGGATATTATTAAGACTTATTGACATGAACGAATATTTTTGGAAAGGTTTTTAATACAACTTTTAAAAATATTCCAAAACATATAATGATAATAATAATATTATTTAATGATTCCTTCTGATCATCAATATATCGAATAAAAACCCTCTTTCTAAATAATACAGTATACATTCCACATATTTATATTATCATAAATAAGATAAAATAAATTTAATAGATATTAAATTATCACAGATATAAACACTAGTTCGTAACATGACAGAGTAACACTCACCGTGCTTAAGTCTTATTCATAGACTGAGGTAGTTAGAAAAACCACATTATTTTATGATATAAAGTCTATAAAATGTATTCACAATTTTTTTTAAATCTATTTCTAGTATTAATGAGTCTGGAAGTTGCTGAAAGGTTTTAATTATAGAGACAAAACGTCCATTTAAAAAATACTATAAGATTATATTAAAGGGTTTTATCTTGCATCTTATCTTATAACACTTTAGAATAACTTACATCAAGCATACCAAACTCGCAGGGTATAACTAACATTTTACCACTCCCGCCATCATACCAGCATAAAACAAAAATTTAATTAAAAAAAAAGGTAACTCAATTTCTAAGATTTCGAATTATACATAATTATTTATAACTATGGAAACGTGACTAGTGATATTCATTTCGCCAATGAATGAAGTATTACTAGTCGCGTTTAATTGATGCGCTATTTCCCCCCACTAATAGCAGCAAATATTTTAGCAGCCTATAATAACTTGCATAGCCATTAGTCTTCTACTACCTTGCTCGGTATATCAGTCATTTCATAGTCTGCTTTCACAGTACAAGCTTATTTAAATGATGCTGTAGTACCCCGTTATCACTCTCTTCTACTGTCAGAATTAATCAGTTTTTGAAAATAGTCACTAATCGGTAGTCTAATGCATAGGAAATCTCACGCATACTGATGATAAAAAATTATTTGATTCAGCCTCTTGTATCTGTGGATTTAACATATACATATTGGAATGAAACATTTAATATATTAACTGATTATATATCTTACCGGATCATTCGGTTTCGAGTCCTTTGTGTATCTAGAAATGAGGATCCGATTCACTCACCCTTTGCAAACTCTCTCTCCGTTTCTACATCTTTTCACTCAGCACAGATGTCACACATTAATATATTTTCAATCTCGCGACCATTCTACTCTCACATTAAACACATCACTGCTTATATACGCATATCCTTAATTTCATTCAATACACTTCAGTAATTATATTCTAACCTACAAAAATCACATATCGTCCATTGGGAAATACTTTCATTTCAAACATTATTTATGTTTGCTCGTGCAAAATGTCATAGAATTCCAAACGTCGTTTGCGCATGTGTGTGCCTTGATTCGTTTTCGATTATGATGTAAGCACCAAGCGAAGGTTTTTTTTCCCGGCACCATGTAATGGAAGTCAGGAGTTCGGTTGCCTTTAATCCATGTTTAGTGTTATATAGATCCTCGAATGAATTCAATACAAATAATTACACTCCATATGCGTCTTGGTTGTGTTTAGTGAATTATTTTGAATTATTCAAAACTAAGCATGGTCCGTTCAGCCAGAAGATTACGGCTGTATACGTTCTATAGATGTTAAAAAACAAGAGCATCTAAGAACATGAATGATTATTATTTATCAATTTATTAAAATTGAAAATGTTCAAAAATTATAAGCAAGTCGATTTGAGGATTATAGCTTCTGAATTAGAAGAAGATGTTAATGAGAAAGTAACTATTGTTGAGCTGACTGACCTTATTCAAAATAATAGTAATTATGAATATGATAATGAAGTTGTGAAAGACTTAATAAATTCAATGGTCGAAGAACGTAAAAATGTGGAGCAAAGACATATTGATGTGAAGCAAATTAAATAAGAGATAATTAAAATTAACTAGAGTTTGTGCGAGTAATTCTCTGATTCGAAATTAGAAAATCGATCTTTAAATGGAAGTGACATTGATGTTCCAAATTCTTTGGATTACTTGGTAAAGAACAAAATAATTTTAATGTGAAAGTCCCTACTGGGACTAAAGGCTGAGCATTCTTCTTTAGATGCATTTGTGACTTAAAGTGTTCCTGAATCAAGAATTGTATTCAAATCAAATCAGAATTACAAATCGGAAATTGTATTAAAATTATTAAACAAAAGAACCGCGAATGTGCTCACTTATATTAAAGATGATGAATAGAGTAATTATGAAGAAGAGAAAATTATTATATATTGAGAGAGTATGAGCCCAATACTCAATTGTGTGCAAAATATTTTAGAAAGGCTACTCGCCAACTAAATGAAATTTCTACGCTGTTTGTTTCGAGTTTAATGACTAAATACAAATATTATTTGAATTTCAGAAATGTTTCAGACTTTAAATCATTGAATGAGCTGATTGTATCCAATTAAACATTTTAATATTTTTGAAAATAATGCAGTAGTGTATAATTCTATTAAAGTACAGAATAACTAGTTTTTATCTTGCGGAACTATCTAGATTTGTATTATATACCGCGAAAAAATTTTTTAAAATAAATTCGAATTCTTATGGAAAAAGAAATAATGACAAAATTACTTAGGTGTTTTTAAGTGATATCAAAACGTCTAAGTGTGTTTTATGTGGTGAAAATCATTCATTATTTAAGGGTCTTAATTACAAAAAGCTATCTGTAAGTGAAAGAATTAAAATAACAAAAGAGTAAAGAGTATCTACCTTATATTAGCTCTGTGAAAAAGAAGGACGCAAGTGAAAATAAATAGAGCATTGTAAGGATCATGCGTTGACTCCTTCGAAAGCCAGTCTGCACTGCTGAAGAGTTATTGCCGAATTAATGAAACCGAAACAAGATAGCAGTTTTATTGACACACACACACACACACACACACACACACACATATATATATATATATATATATATATATATATATATATGTTATATTATTAATCGCTTCATGAGCAATGAGTACACTAATTTTTCTCGTTTGAAAAAACAAAAAATAATTATCGCAGAGAAGCGAATAAATAATTCCTTATCCACCATTCGAGTAACATATGTTAATATTAAATAATATTAAAGATTAGAGTTACACCAAAAAATTGGACTTTTCATTTGTGCCAAATATTACACAAGATTTAATTTCTTCAAATACGCTTGAAATTTTTGTGAATGATCTTTGCATTAATAGTTTAGCAGAAAATGAATTTAATATTCCAGAGTGTATACAATTATTATTAGGAGCTGAGATATTTTATAAATTATTAAACCCAGAATCAATTCCATCTAAAAATTCAAACCTTATTTTACAAAATACAGTTTTTGGTTTTATAGTATCCGAAAGTATGATGTGTCGGAGAAAGAAAATAAGATTCATAACGGTTTTATTTAGGAGGAATCTGATTTAGATCAAACACTTAGATATTTTAGGAAATCGGAAATATTGAGTCTACTGTGCAAGTATATAACGAGAATTTAATGTGTGGGCATATTCAAAAAACTATAAGAGAGATAAGACGGACAAATATGAAATGAAAGTACCGTTTGAGAAAAATCCATCTTGTCTAGGAAATTTGAGAGATATCGCTGTTAAAAAATTGAATGCAATTTGGAAGCGTTTACTTGGAGATCTTGATTAGTTGTCCTTATATTCAAATTTTATGAGGGAACATCAAAAGTAGTCATATAACAAAAATTATGGAAATTAATGAAGTTGAAAGTGGATCACATTACATTGCACATTTAGGTATTTGTCGAGGAATTGAAAATTAAATCTAACGCCTCTCCCCAAATTATTTTTAACACATCATCTCCAGCAACAAATGGAAAAGCTTTGAATTCTTTTCAGTGTAACTGGAGTATTTTTTACAAAATGACTTATATGTAGTATTATGATAAGATTTGGAAAAAAAAAACTGTGTTACG
The DNA here is from genome assembly GCA_019974015.1 of Nephila pilipes. Taxonomy (NCBI): domain Eukaryota; kingdom Metazoa; phylum Arthropoda; class Arachnida; order Araneae; family Nephilidae; genus Nephila; species Nephila pilipes. The sequence continues at coordinate 161,477 of BMAW01081503.1, forward strand.
GCTGACATCATTAAGATGCATAATGTGATATCAATCGAGGGTAGTCTTAGAAAACTTCAAAGGATTTGTGCAAAGAAAAAATTATATATCGGATAAGAATCTTTCAGCTAACTACGGTAACTTATGACACTATATTCGCCCCATTTTGACTACAAGGACAATTAAACAATTGGCAATTGATGAAGGAAGCAATTTTCCATTTTAACGGAAATATTGAATTCATAATTGCTGCAAAAGAGACTCAGCAATAATTAATTACATTGTTACAGTGTGGAGATTTCATCTACATAATTGATGTAGCAACAGTGATGAGATTGCGATCAATGATGAAGCATATTTCTTCTCTGATACTGATGAAACTACTACACTTGGAGTTAGCTGGAAAGTTAAGAGAGAGAGACAGTTTCAACATTAAAGTTATTCCAAATCAGAATGCTAAATTGATAAAACGTTAAGTTTTATCAGTCATCGCCTGATTTTTCGACCCTTTAGGCTTGTTAGGTTTCATCATCTCAAAGGGAAAAAATATTTCTACAAGATCTTTGGGTAATTAATTTAAATCGGGATGATAACCTTCTAGCAGAAGAGGCTAAAGAGTGACTCTTATTTTCTACCGCTCTATACAACTGCTTAGTAACAATAAGATAGAGCGATGCAGAATCGGATTTGATTGAACTTCATGGGCTTGCTGAAGCATCTGAATCAGCTCGTGGGATTGTTGTACATTTTACTTCGTAAATGTAGTTCCACTTTTGGAGACATCTCCATAAAATTAGTGGTTAGTAAATTTCGAGTGTCGCCAGTAAAGTGAGTCACGATTCCGAGGTTGGAGCTCTCAGCAGCTGTTCTTGCAAAGCTAATGTTATGATTGATTTTTGAGCTCATATTAAATATGATTAAAGTCTTCCTTTGGTCTGATTCCCTGATAGTGTTATGTTGGTTGCAGAAAGAGTCATGTCACCTCAAATATTTTGTTGTCAATTGAATAGCAACTATACCAGATCTAACACATGTGCAGCAATTGTTGCCTGTTTCCTCAGAAGACTATATGGCTGATCTGATCCCAAGAGGAATCGCCCTAAAAAGGTGTTGCTGACTGAGATGTGGTGGACAAGTTCTGAGCTTCTAATTGAAGATTATTATCCAAATAGAGGACCTGAATTGCAAATATCAGTAACGATTTTACTAAGGAGCTAAAAGCTATAGTTTGTAACTTTTAAGTGTATGTCGAATCAACAATTTAGAATGTTTATTAGGTATTTTCTTAATATGTTTAATAATTATGCTAAACTAATAATTTGAGACTTTTTATGGTTTTTCGAAGAATTGTTAAGGGAAAGGTTATTTATCAGGTCCAATGCGATATAACGAGTTAAAGAAATTACAGAAATATTAATCATAATTATCGTTGAACAATCAGAATTCAGGGATGAATTTAGTGACCCAAAGAAATGTGGTAAGATATCTTTATAGGAAAATAATTTATTGCCTTTTATTAAGGATAATAATGTTCTGACAGTTAATGATAGATTGGTTAATATTCAGTATAATTGTGATAAAAAAAATCCCAATAATATTATATAAAAACCATAAAGTAACATTCATATCTGTATATGTGTATCATGAAAGATATTTACATGTAAGCCCTCAGAGTTTATTTCTTGATAGGCAAAGATTTTGGCCTATAAGTGAGTGTAATGTATGTAGAAAAGTAGCACATTATTGAATAAAATGTTTTTAAATGAGCTTGTGTAATGTGCTCATTATAAAGTATTTTAATGTACTAATTGAAACATTTGATCAGAGTATCAAAAGTTTTAAGGAGTCACTTGTCAGAAGATATAATTTTCGAAGATATAACGTCAGAAGAAGATATTTTCGTTCAATTATGTGGGAGTTGATTTCTGTGGTTATTTTCTAATTAAGCATAAAAACAAAGTATAAATAGTAAAATTTATGTGTGCATATTTGTGTGTTTTGCCAGATCTATGTCATTTGGAACTTGTAACTCATTTGAGTAATGATGCTTTTGCAACTTTCAAACAATTCATTAGTAGAAGAGGTCGATGTGCTAATTTTTATTCAGATAATTTTACTAACTTTGTTGGTAGTAATTTAGAGATAAAAAAAAAAGACTCAACCAATGGCTTAGCTAATTTGATGAAAATTTAGGCACTTTTTTGGAATTTAAAGTATAAAATGGAATTTTATTCCATCCAGAGCATAATCAGGACTTTGGGAGATAGTTGTTAAATCTGCAAAGTAATATCCAAAACGAGCAGTAGCTAACTGCAAATTAACCAATGAAAAATTCCTTATAATAATTATACAAATCGAGGGAGTTTTAAATTCACAGCCAGTTTATCCCATATCTTCTGAATTATATGTGATGTTTTAACACTAGATCACTTCTTAATCCTTCTCTCCCTCTTCGTATTACCACAATTGTCGAATGTGATCTAAATGTATCTGATAAAAGATTGAAACAATGACTAAAACTATCTAAAACAGTCCAGATAATTTAGAAGAAAAGGCCAAATAAATATTTCAGTACACTACAAGAGAGAAATAAATGATTTTTTTTTTGAAAAACATAATGTTGAGATTGATGCAATGTTAATATAAAAGGAAGATAATCTAACTGTTTGTAGTTGGCCAATGGGTCGTGCAATCGAATACTATCATGATAGAGATAATAAAATAAGAGTCATATTGGTGAAAACTAAAAAAGGTGTGTTTAAACGATCCATTTCAAGATTATGTATTCTTCCTATTCTAGACTGAACTAATTTACTTACTGTCTAGAATGTGCAATATTTGCAAATTGCATTATAATAATTTAATGTTCATGTCAACTAATTATATTTGTAATTTTAAATTGATTGATTATTAGTGGAAAGTATTGACAATTGCATTGTAAACTATTCATATTGTTGACGTAGCCAGGTCAACGCGAGGCAGAATGCTCGCCCATGCAAATGTTATATAATTTCAAATATCCGTTGCTCACACACATGTGTGTGACATGATTCACCGACAATTGTAATGTAAGCATCAAGCGAGTAAGGTAGGGTGTTTTTTATGCAGTTTCATGTGATAGTTATATTGTATTAATATGTGTTTAGTGCTATACGGATACTCGAGTGTGATGCAATAAAATTAAATGTAATTACAGTCCCCATGTGTCATCGTTGTGACCAGTGAATTAATTTGAATTATGAAAACCGAGCTTCAACAAGCATTTTAAAGTTCCTAAAGTATTAATTGAAGGGGAAATGGAATAGAGCACACACGATATAATGGTTATTAATTTGTGCAATTATTTTGTGTCTTGTTAGTTAGAGTTCATTAAGAAAATCTTGATGTTTATTAAAATCTTTATTATTTTGAGTTCGCGATGACTCGTCAGTTTTATCTTCAGCGTGTCTTTTTTGTAACCAGAAAGTATGTAGTAAAACTAAACGAAAATAATTGGAGAACATAAGTGTTTCCAAGAAAAGAGGTAAGTTGGAAAAAATTTATAATATAATATAATAAATTATTGTGTCATAAAAGGTAAAATAATCCGCTTGATATATAATTTTACTATTAGCGTTCCAATTTATTGTATTATAATTTGATATACATAATTATGTTAAATGACAGAAAACGTTACATTGAACAACGTAAGCACTATTACACAAGACACAAAGAACAGTACTCCTATTATCAAAGATAAATTAAGAAAATAAAACTGCCAAATTTACATATAGTGCGACTCTCTCATGACTTTTACTTGTTAGAAACTGGACCGTGTCTGGAAATGATTTTGATATCCTTGTCGTAAATACTCTCTGTTCTCAAATATTTTTCATTAAATTTAAAATACAGCAATATTAAAGCCTGGCTCAGCTTAAGTTTCTGTAGCTAAAATTATAATTTGTGGCGTATTAAAATTGTTGCATATTTCCAAGAATATTTTATAATAATTCTCCATAAATATATGTTTCTTGGAGATGAGTATTGATTTATGAATAAAAAGAGCTGCTGAAAAAGAAACAGCGAAACCAATGTTTACGTCACCAGTCATATATTTCAATATTTAAATACATTTGATTAGGAACTCGAGAAAAAATTTATAAAAAAATCAACTATAAGCTCAATGAAATAGCCCAATGTTTTTTTTAAACATTCTGAATGCATTTTTTAAATAATGCCATTTTTAAACAAAAAAACATTAAGGTAACTAAAAAGTTAACTTAAAAAAGCATTCAGATAACTAAATAATTAAATTATTTTATTTAGCAGTAAAGTTGTATTAAATTTTATTAAGTAAGATTTTATGGAACTCTTTATTTAAAGGTGCTAAGATGGTTGCAGTAAATGATAACTTTAATTTCTTGTTTTTATTTCCAACATACACACACAAATAATGTAATACCTAAGAAATAAAGTTTGCTTCTTCGTTTTTTCGAAAGTTTGATATAACGCATTTAAGGAATTTGACTTACGTTCAAGAATTACGTATCATTATATTCTAGTCCGTCTAAATAATTTAGCTTTTAAGAACTCAGAAGTGTTTTTGCGTATTATATTTATTATATGTTGCTTATAATAAAAATAAATAAAAAAGTTTTTCGGTTAAATCTTCTACTATTTTGGGTATTTTTCATGCGTAAAAAAAGATTAGGCATTATTTTAGGCTGGTTCACATCATTTCAATTTTTCTTTTACGTGAGCATGAAAATCATATGGTAGAGTACACATCTACTGGTAAAATACAGGTTTTTATGTGAGCACGAAAAACATGTATTAAAGTAAAAGGCAAACATATGTTACATGTTCATATACAGGCAAATTACATCGAAAAAGACACGATCTGTTAAATTAGAACAAATATAAGAATTCAAATTTTAGTATTATGTTTAATACTATTGTAATTAGGCGTTTGATCTAATCGATAAAATACATCCACGATGAACAATTTTGTTTCCTTTATAACGTTTTTTCAGAATATTTTCTAAATTCTGCTTGATGAATCTTTGAGAGTATGATCACCAGTTAGAATTTCTTGACTGTAAAGAATATCTAATATGGATATTTGTTCAAAAATATTCGTTCATATTTTCATAAATTTGAAATCACACATGATTATTTTCATTCTTCCATTTATTAGATAACTATTATTTGCTGAATTTTATTAGATCTCCTTTATTAGCAGGCAGAAATCACGTTCCTAAATTAAAATACAATAATAACAAAATAACAAATGCTTATTTATGGTCAAGAAGAAAAAAATAGATGATTATGATGTGATTATACATTTAAAATATTAATGATGAAGGTAACAATTTACTTTTTAAATATGACTATTTATTAAAAACACACCTTTGATAAATCGCGTTTTAAATCCTAGAAGGAAAAAAAAAAAGACAAACCAAAGTTCTGAGAAATCACTCTACTTAAAATCTAAATATTGCGTTGCGTTTATGATGTTCTAAAACTTGGATGATATCAATTATTTTTATACGTTTTCTTCATCTAAAATATTATAATATTACACTTCACAATTATTTCAAAATTTCCTATGTAAGAACGATTTGATAATTTTTATGCATTTTGCAACGTTAAGAGAGAAACATACATACATACTTACTTATACGCAAACACTGAATTTACCACTTAAGGTATCCGTACACCTTTAAAACGTCCTTTTTGTCAAAACTTTCGATTTTCTAATTTTATTATCAGTTTAAATTTTAAACTTTTTTTTTCTAATAGTGTTTGAATTTTGATTATACCTTATTTAGAACTTAAGTTACAGGTATTTGAATTTTACTCGGTAGCTGATTTTTGAAACCGGAAGTGCATTTCTGCAGACAGGAAGTTGGAAGAAATGTTTGTTTAGATTTTTATTTTTCAAAATATCATTTATATGTATAATGGTACAAAATAAATAAATTTTAAAAAATGAATCTGCATTTTCAGAATGTTTGAAAATGCATTTGGCAACAGGTTTTTAAATGCATTTTTATCCTGAATCTGGCAAGAAAAGAGAATCGTTATTGTTTGTTTACATCTGATTTGGTTTCGGTTCTCATCCTTATAAGTTTCTGTTTAAGATTGTTTTTATTGTTGAAAAGCTCAATGTTTTTCGTTTAAAATGGGGAATTCAAAAAGAAGAATTAGTGTTAAAAGAAAAAGACAATTTCGTGGTAATGGTTTTACCAAAAATGATAGCAAAAATAGTATTGTAACTACTAATGCCAGTGCTTCAAAATTGAACATTTCTGCCATTCTAGATGAAGAAATTGCTGAATATGAAAATAAACCACTAACTGGCAACAGAATCATTGACATAGGACTCCTTTTATATTCAGTTTTACAACTTTGTTGTCCGAAATGCTTCCACGATGGTTTGCTGTTACATGAAGACTTGAGGTATGGATTGTGCTCAAGTTTTGCAATAAAATGTAAGCATTGTGACTTCTGCACAGGATTTTCCAGCTCGAAGAAAACATTAAACTATCCTGAGGTAAATGCAAGATTTGTTTATGCCATGAGACAAATCGGGAAAGGTTTTTCTGCTGCATGTAAATTATGTGCAACTTTAAATTTACCCAGGCTCAGTAAAACTGCATATACCAATCGTGAGAATAAACTTATGTCTGTGATTTCAGAAGTAAGTGAACTGTCAATGCAAATGGCAGCTAAGGAAGTTTTGAGTATTCATTGGTCTAAAAATAAATTAGCTGAATGTAGTGTTTCTGTCGATGGAACATGGCAGCGTAGAAGTTACACTTCTATGCATGGGGGTGTTGCTTCTTTGTCAATTTACACTGGCTAACTATTTTACATTGAAATAATGTTGACATATTGTCCGACCTTCAGAAAGCTTTCAAAAATGCTTAAATGTATTGTATCCGAGACACTTGAAGCAGATCATGTGTGTCGAAGCAATTTTAAAGGTTCTTCATTAAAGATGGAAGCTGTTGGCGCAAACAGGATCTTCAAACAATCAATTGTGAAACGAGGTTTGAAGTATTCACTATGATGGGGATGGGGACTCTAAAGGCTTCATCAGCGTGAAAGACATTTATGGGAAAGATTGTGTGATTAAACTGGAATGCATTGGGCCTGTTCAGAAAAGAGTAGGGGCCAGATTGCGCAAACTGAAATCGAAAAATAAAAGTTTATCTGGTAAAGGTAAACTTACTGATTCATTTATTGACAGATTGCAAAATTACTATGGTTTTTTGCTGTTCGAAGTAATGTTGGCTATATCTACTCAAACTTCAATAGAATGTTATTGCGGTATTGTACCATCGTTCATCGAGTGGCAAGAAACCAATGCATGGACTGTGCTCTATCGGGAAAGATAGCTGGTGTTATTATCAGAGAGCACTGTCATGCGGCAAAAAGCCCAAAGAAAAATATAATGGCTTATCAAATTAAATACTAAATGTAATTAAACCGACAAACTTAGAACTGTGTTCTAAAAAACTTCTGTCGAAGTGCCTTCATGGCAAGACACAGAATGCTAATGAATGTTTTAATGGCATTATTTGGCAGTGGGTACCAAAAGAGGTTTTTGTGTGCCTTAAAATTTTAAAATCTGGTGCGTTAGATGCTGTCATACAGTTTAATGATGGGTACAAGAGTTGTGTTGAAATTTTAAGGAAACTAAATGTAACCCCAGGTTATTTTACCTTAAAATCATACAAACACCTTGACAGTTGCCGAATTTTTGATGCTGAACGTCATTCAACACCAAATGTAAAGCAGCGTCAAAAAATACTAAGAGCTCTTAGGAAAAACTATTAATGTATTAGAAAGCAAAGAAGGTGTTATATATAAATCAGGGGCATTTTAAATATATTTTATTATGTTTATTATTAAAAATTGCATTTGAAAGTTTCTTTTTGATTTTTCTCAAAATGAGTTTTCTCGACATATTTACATATGGCAACGTAGATATCAGAAAAGGTTATGAACCAAATTAATTTAAATTTTGCAAGTATCTTCCTTATGTAGTTTTTAAGAACCTCTACTTCTTTCAGGATTATAAAATTGATATATTTTTAGAAAAACAAAGGTGTAAATCATGTATTATAACATTTTTTGATTTTTCATTGTTATTTGACTCGAAACACAATAAAAATTATAGTAATATGATTTTCATCATGAAAGTAGTACCAGCCCCAAAACATTTTATGATGAATGAAATAAAATTTAAAGAATAATGATATTTTTGTTTTCATTTGAACTATGAGCGTTATTCTGATAATCAATTTATGTGCTATTTTCACCATGTTTTCCACTCCAAATTTTTTTTGAATTAAAAGCAGATTATTCAGTGTGTGTTTCATAGTTTTAGGTTATATTTTAGCATTAAAGATATTTTGGTAGCAAATTTCGATGTATTTCAAAAACTTTTCTCCGAAGGTGTACTGATACCTTAACTATCTGGTAATGAAAAAAAAAGCTAAACTTTTTACTACAGTTAAATACTTTAGTATAGTATATTGCAGATATAAATACAGTATTAAGTATGTTAGTACAATAGAATGCAGTTTCAAATGCAGTAGAATATAGCAAGAAAGACGGTAGTATATTAGAATATAGTAATAAGTTACAGCAGTATGGTAAAATTCAATAGTAATAACAATAGTACTACTGAATACAGAAACAAGTATAGCACACTATAGAATACAATAGTAAGTGCAGTAGAATACAGTAGCAGTAGTACAGTAAATCACAGCAAAAGTTGCACTAGTATAGTTGGCTAGACATCTGTTATGAAAATTCGAGGAGTGGCAAATAAATAACCGGACAGCGCATGCCCCAGCTGTTAGGCTTGGTGTGGCGGAGTGGGAATGGAATGTAGTTGACTACGTTCCGGTGCAGGTGGCATGTTATTCCGTCCCTCCATCTTGTTCAGTTGGTTTTTCATCCTTGTTTGAGAAAGACGTTGTTGTGTCGAAGTGGCGTGATCATGATAAGCTAAAAAATCGAGCAGCGCATAAATTTGAAATTCCTCGTGAAATTAAAAAAAAAAAAAACTATTTGAATATTTTAAATTGTTAAAGGAGGAGTTTGGTGATAATTTCATGTCATGTAATCAGATTTTTGAATAACACAAACGATTTTCGGAAGGTTGGGGGGTTGTTGAAGATGATGAACATTCTGGTTGACCTATGACATTAGGAAATGATGAAAACATTAATAATATTAATGAAATCGTGCATAAAGACCGACGTTTGAGTATACGGATGATGTCAGATATTACGAACATTGACAGAGAGAAAGTAAGAAAAATTTTGAGGGAGGATTTGCATATGACGAAAGTTTACGCCAAACTGATACCAGAAAACCTGACATGCGAGCAAAATTGGACAGGAAAAACATTTGCTCTGACATCATGGAACGCTTTATAGAAGTTCCTGAACTGATTGAAAAAGTCATCACATGTGACGAAATGTGCACTTTTCATTACGACCCTAAAACTAAATGACATTTCATGTACTAGAAGAACTCCTCGTCGCAAGGGCCTAAAAAAGCTCGAATGAGCTAGTCTAAATTGAAGGTCATGTTCATCGGGGTTTTTTTTCGATATTAATAGTATCATCATGTTTAAACGGGTACCTCAAGAATAAACGGTAAATCAGCAGTACTACATTGAGGTCCTCAGAGAAAGAGTGAGGAAGAAAAGACCAGATTTGTGGAGAAACAACACGTCGATTTGGTACTAAGACAACGCCCCGGCGCTTAATGAGCTCTCTCTGAAACAATTATTGGCGGGCAAATGCATTACTGTGCTCGAGCATCCAACGTACTCACTAGATCTCGTACCATGCGACTTCTACCTGTTTCCAAAAGTGAAAAGTGCTTTGGGGGAACACATTTTCAGTCTGCAGAAGAGGTGAGGGCAAAAACGGCAGACTTACCGAAGTAGGTGACACCAAATGACCTGCAACACTGCTTTGAACAGTGGAAAACTCGAATGTAGCCATGTATTGATAGGGAAGGAGAATATGTTAAAGGGGAAGGTAAAAAACTAAAAGGTATTTATATAATGTTTTCAATACTAGTCAGAACTCGTTGGATGCTGCTTCAAATACTTTATTCACTTGTATAGATTTAGAAAGTGCATTATAAAATTGTACATTATTAAAACACAATTAAATCATAAATGCAGTATTGCACAAAGCTATTTTACTTGTATCATAATTCAATTCAGTTAGTCAAATCATTCCTTGAAAAAAGTAAGAGAACGAGATTATATAGGGAACAACTTCCCTATATGCCCGAAAGCCGCCATTTTGTTTTTTTGCCGACCAGTCATTTCTCGCCAAATAGCGGGTTGACTGGTCGCCATGTTAGGCCTGATTGCCCAATTTGGCGGGGGGAAAACGAAGTTTGGCGGTCGGGCATATACCAAAGCAGGGCCTTATATAGAATCAATCTTCGTCTATTTCTTATTCTTAATATCTAAATATCAGTGTAGGAAAGGCCCTATTAATTTTAGTCCTACTTCTCAACATACTTGAACACTTTTTCTCAGCAAGAAATTTTTATTGTATAATTAGATGCATACAGCATTTTCTAAGATGCTTTTGATTTTTTTTTATATGAGTAAGCATTGAGATATCCTAAGCCTTTTATTCTTTTAACCATACATGTTTTTCAGAATTAACGAAATCAAATAAATCCTTCAAATTAGAAATACTTAATAAACAACAGGCTAACATTAAAATATTAAGTCTATTGTAATACTTGGGAATAATAAAATACAGGATAAGAACTTAGAATAAAAATAATTTATTATAATCCAAGAGGAATATTATACTCTTTAGTAGATAAGCTAGAAGGGAATTTACATGTCACGTTATAGAGAGTTATATCAGTAACAAATTAATTTTGCCTATTATAATCCAAGGTCACTATACAAATTACTAAGTTGGCTAAGTATAAAAATGTTCATCTTCCACTGCATGTAATGCGGTATGTGTCGGGACTATGAAAAATTGACCAAAACAGACAGGAAGTCAATTTTTAAGGTTCTACTGTATTGTTGAATTCCATCTTTAAAACGATTTTTGTAGAAACATAATTCTTTACTAGAATGAAGTAGTTGGTCATGTAGAGTCAGAGTTCCGGTATAGAATCTAAAGAAGTATAGTTTCGAATCTCAATTCAACCGTCATATGGGATAAAAGTTGGTAAATTCGAGTGAATTTCTACGGATAAGATTGGAGCCATATCAACTGAAGTAAAAATTTTCATTCGTCTTTATATTAAAATTGTGAGATCTTTCAATACAAAACTATTGTGTATTTCCAAAACGAGATCAATTGCACCAAATCATATTAAATTAAATTGTTTAATAAATTTCTCTGCAGAGCAATATAAATTGAAACAAGAGAAAAGTAAATCGCAGAATTTTTTATGACATAGGAAACAAAAATTCTACTTTAGAATAGACAAGAAATAAATCCCTTCTTATTGAGCTTTTTCTTATTTGCCACAAACATAAGGTAGCACTTCCATCAAAAATCTAGGGTTTGCAAAATTTATTGTAATTTTCTGTACGCTGAGAAATGATCCTCATTTTTTTTCTATAACTATCCGTTGTTTCAAAATCATTACCAATACGAATACTTATTTAGTTTAATTTTGAAATGTGATAGAATAATACATAGAATTATCAGTATTTATTGATAAATGGGGAACAATGAGCATAAAGCTCTAATTATAAATGAAACACTTAACACAGTAAAATGCAGTTACTATTTCAAAAAACCCAAATTTGTATTGAAAAAATCAAAGTTTATTTTGCTTACTTCAATTTCCGAATTTTCATAAAATTCATATAATTTTATTAATAAGATCACAATGATTATCTGTATATTTTAAACACGAAGTCATTCTTAAGTTATTATTTCAAAAAGTTGTTCGTCAAATAACTACGTTAAAAATTATCAATATAGTAGAGAAAAATAGATAGTATTTTAAAAATAAGAATGACAAATTTTGATTAACTTGAATAAATGAATATAAGCCCCAGGCAAAAGATTAAATTTGAAGGCTAAATGTTTCTTCATAATAAATAATAACAATTTCTAATCTCTGGAAGGATAAACATTACTACCAATCACAATTTTTTTTTTTTTTTTTTTTTTTCTGTTGAAAGATAGAAGCAAGGCCTAAAATGATATTTACACGTTTCAAAAATTTCATGTTGAGAAATTAAAATCAATTATCAAGAAAGTTTATTTTGCCTTGAAATTAAAGAACGGAGATTTTATAAAATAAATAATTTAATCTTAAGTTACACAATGAAGTCAATATTAAAATTATATTTGATTTAAATCTTGTTTACTATTAATAATTTTAACAATAAAATTCACTTAACTAAATACAAGAGGCTGACTTATATTAATTGTTACTATGAAAAACCTCTACAAAATGATTTTTTGTGTGTGTGATGTTACTAATTAAACATTTATATTTATTATGATTTTGTTCTATTCAGATTTTGAGGAGACAAATCTGTAAACCAAACTTGGCGCCATCTACTAGACTAGAGTCAAAACAATTTAAATCATGAGTGAAAAAAACAAAGTTGTTTAATCTGAAACAAAAGATTTTAATCTTTATTAATCGAAAAATTTATACATTTTTAGAAATGAATCCTTAGCAAAAAAAGAAGAAAAAGCTGTCATAATATTTATTTTAATTTGAAATATCAAATAAGATTAATCTTAATTTACCACTGTGAGATATTAGAGATAATAATATTTCATAGTGGCAATCAAATTACTATCTTTTCCAGAATACATATCTTTTGAAAACATTTTAAAATATTTTTGTTTTGGATATAATTAAATGGGGAATATAATACAAATTTTAACTTTGAATTTTAAATACGCAATTATAGTGTTCGTATATATCAGTAGAGGGCAGCACGATTAAACTTATTTTCATAATTTTGTATTCTTTCTATTTATATGTTTTTTTGTTCAGACTTTCTATTTCAAACTAAGAATTCTATATACACTTTTTTTTAATAATTCATCAATTTTTGTAACTTAGAAAAAAATAGTAAATATTTGTGACACACAATACTTATTTTAATTTCAGATATGTTCTTGAAACAGCTTAAAAAAAAACCTACAGCTTACAAAATACTAATTCAGATAAGATTAAGTTAATTATTTTTAATCATAGTAAGTCATATGCATAACAGAGCAAATATATTACTTCGAAGTAGTAACTGAATTTTTTTTTTTTTAATTTTTAACTATTATTTAATTTTTAACTATTTTTATCTCTTAAATTATCTTTCATTTTCGACATTCTGTGCTGCCATCTGTTTGCTAAAGGTTTAACAATAAATTATAATTATTTACTATTAATTGCACACGAAAAGGAAAAAAAATATAGTCGTATCTAATGAATAAATGAGTATGAATTAAATGTTAACAGTCTCGACTTTAACTTTTAAAAGCACAAAATCTGTTTTAAAATTCTCCAATTCACACAATTAATCTATTAAATTTATTTTGCCTTAAGTAAGATTACTTTATTAAGCTCTTGACGTTTTTGAAGAAATTTTTAATAATATTGTTTCTATGAATTTGTGGACGCATTTTAAGTTTTACTATTAAAAATTATTATAAAGTACATACATAAATTAGTTTTCAGGGACGCAACTTATTACATAGTATTTCACGTACTACAATCAGACAATTACTATTTTTTATTTTAAAATTTGATACACTGCATAAGGAATTACTGCAGTAAAATATATTATTGAATTAGTGTAAGCCAATTATAAGAAGAAAAAAAAGTATGTGTGATTTTATACACGCTATTTATAGAATTTTTGAGGTTATATTCACCCTTGGTAGAGCCAATAAATTCAAAAATGTGTGAGATTACCAGTTTCTCAAAAGGCGTGTTCGGACGTAGCAGATTGAGGAAGGCCTCCATTATAGTCTGTTACTTTGCAATAGGCTCTTCAAGGTCACATATTTTTTCCCCACTGCCGTCTGTAACTATGGCAACAACAGTTGGGAATGGACATCACTCTCCCTCCCACTTCGTTTTATTTTCGTAAACAGACATCTAATGAAAACGAAATTTTGAGAATCTCAATCATCGTTGTGTTTTTTTTTTTTTTTTAAATCTGCATCATTAAAATATTTGTTGAAAATCTATTAACATTTTATAAATATTATTAAGATGTAATTGAAAACATTTAATTTTCATACTCCTTTAAATAACGGAACTAAACTCAACTGATTGAAACTTTTAAAATTAAGTAAATTTGTATACACATAGGAATTTTATTAATATTTTATAAAGATATGTTTTAATAATTTATATACTTTCATTTAAAAAAAACTATCATTTTGAAAAAAAAGAAACATATTATTTGTAGATATTTAAAATAGATTTTACATTTAACATGAAGCACTTCCAAATGCAAAGGAATTCAGACCTCAACTGTAGTGTTGAAAATAAATGCAGTGGCGATGTACATCAGTCGCTACCATGGTGACCGATGGAGGAGAAACGAATTTGAGGGACCTTGACATGACTATTCAAAAGAAAGTATAGTCTCCAATATGTAGTAGAAGGGAAATAAAAAAACCTTCCAACGACCAAACAGGCAGAGATTCAACCTCTCGAGCATATTGCACTCTTTTCCACAAGTTCGTTAGATTTAAACTGTTCTTTTAACTTTTAGTTTAAATGACTGGCTCAATGGACACAATGACAATTTTTTTAAACTCTGAATTTTTGAAATTAAATAAATTAATAATCCCCATTTTAGTAATTAATCTGTTAATGACTTAAGTTAGGACTTGTTTTTTGCTTTCAATACAATTTTCAAAGTAACATCAGAATATTATTTTGTTTTTTAATTATTATTTTGCTCTTTGCAATGTTTTTACAAATAATTAAAAAATTACTACTTCTGCTGCGTAATTGAATCTGCTATTTGCTTGGAAAGTTTCCCCCCCATATTTCAAACCATGAAGAGGGAAATATGTTTCACTTTCTTGAGATCTCTTCAAGGAACTTATTTACGAGTGAAATAGCTTTTTTTATTTTAGTATTTTCGTGAATGTTAACTTAAATAATTTTAGAAACCATTGAATGTTACGATTATAGTTGGATTAGCATTCTAAAAATTCTTAAAGAATTTTCTTCCTTACCAGCTTTTGATGATGTCAAGGAGATATTAAATTCAGTTGGAAATAAGGCTTGTTATTTTATTTATAATTATTATTATTACATATGTCTGTTATTTTATTTATTATTATTATTTATGTCTGTTATTTTATTTATTATTATTATTTATGTCTGTTAGTTTGTTTATTTAATATTATTATTATTATTATTATTATTATTTATGTCTGTTAGTTTGTTTATTTATTTATTATTATTATTATTATTATTATTATTATTATTATTATTATTATTATTATTATTATTATTATTATTATTATTATTATTATTAATAATAATAATAATAATAATAATAATAATAATAATAAATAAACAAACAAACAGACATAAATAATAATAATAATGTCTGTTATTTTATTTATTACTATTATTATTTATGTGTGTTATTTTATTTATTATTATTATTATTATTTATGTCTTTTATTTTATTTATTATTTATGTCTGTTATTCTAAAAATTATTGTTTCGAACGTCTGAAGTACAATGGTAGATAAAACTTAGGAAAGGAGAACAGATATCTCTGAAGCGTAAAAACCAGAAATTCTTGAATGGCAGAATTACGTCATGTTATGTTGCCAGAACATTGTATACTGCATCAAATATTTATTATGAAACTAAGTATATATAAGTTGTGAGTGGGTGGGTGTGCATTGATGGTGGACAGAGTACATGTTGAACGCTTAAAGAACACCACAAACAGCCCTAAGACATTTTTAGTTTGTTAATATGTTAGAGCAGGCTGTTAATAACTCCACCAGGAGCTGTTGAGGCGATTGACCTGATTTTCTTCTTCGGTGAAAGGAGGAGATTGTTCTTGTTTGTTATAGGCTAATGTCGAAAAGCAAAACGGCGCCCACGCATTTTCAATCAGATTTGAGTCCAAGGAAGGTAATGGCAAGACAACTAACAAGTATCAAAACAGTCTTTGGACAGCGATTGTGTGATGACATATTGCGTTATTGTCCATGTGAAGGAATGTGTGATTGAAAGCAGCATAGAAATAGGAAAACGACTTTAATATATCCGTTCATAACGCCATCTGGCGTCGCATATGACGGCGTGCGAGCATTCAATACGTTACCGGCCCATACCATTACACTACAAGAAACGTATCGGTACTTTTCAGGAAATTTTGGGGTTGATGCGCGCTACCACTCTCATGTCAGTTGGCGTCTACAATCAGATGAAAAGCTTAATCTACTATCATCTGAGAACAAACGTAACTAATCGTTCACTATTCGATTTCTATGAAGTCAACACCATTACAAATGAATGCTACGCTGTTTTTATGTCATTGGGGATACACAAGTTTTATGGTGCTGTATATTCCTGCTCGCAAAAATGTCTGGAAACATCTTTTGCACGATATTCGAGTACCCATAGTAGCACAAAGTTCATTCGCCACGTAACCAACTGTGGTGTGACGTTTTTTCTTCACTGTTAGGACGATAAACCTGTCGTTCATGGTCGTAGTAATGCAAGTCAAAGTCCCATCTTACTACTGCCACACATTTTACATGTTCGAAAACTGCACGTGTTCTTTAATTTTCTGGCAGCATCAGTTATTTGTCGCCCTTCTTTCATCTTTCCGATATTCCTTTCGCTTGTGAAGTCATTTGAATGATGTTTGTTGGACATATTCCAAGTTTCACACATTCGTCAATTTATTTCTTTATTTTCAAATTTAACAACAATTAACGTTACCTGAACACGAAGATAATCTTCAATTCATTTTACCCGTTTTGTCGCGTGAGCCAAGTTCCCTACAACAAAATTTTGCATGCGCATCATGTTTCCGACTTTATCACGCAAAGAGGCTTATTTATTGTTAATGTGCTTCATTTCGAAGATGTCATTAACAAAATAAAAAAAAGATCCGTCCTTAGTTTTTGTCCACTGGTATAATAGCGATATAAGTTTTGAAGAACATGAACTTTTTGTACTTATAGTTTAGTAACTAATATTTTTTTGAATTTTTACTCTTGATTTTTTTAAAGTTCTCCTGGTAGTATGGCACAATTAAATCTATACTTTTTACGACACATTACATTACAGTTAACAAAATTATTATATTTAACATTACAACAGATGGTTGTTAACAGTATGTTAAACATTAAAATTATGCAAAAAAAATCGAATGAAACTGTGATGAAGGTCTTAAAAGCAATAATTATATGTATTGCAGTTTAATAATTATATCTATGACACAAACAGAAATAGTGTAACGTTATCGCTTAGAAAATGAATACGAAAAGAATTTTTCGAAAACGTCCTAAAAACAATTTTTTTATTTTATAACTCAGAAAACTTGATTTTTATTCTAATAGGAAAATTTCAAACTTTCGAAACGCATTGATTTCTTTCACATTTGTCGCATTATGAGAGAGCCATAAAAGAAATAAAATTTCAAAGTAAAATGGTAAATATTCTGGTGAAAACCACATTCAAAATTTCACAATTAGTTTCGTATGTTTCCGAATCCAAGCAGCCAAGAATGCGTTTTTTTTCTCCAAAAATTTAACCAAAATTCAAATCACGGATGTAATTCCGTTTTAAATATATTCTTATGATTTTTTTCTCTTTTAATGGTTGCAAACACTCAAAATATAAGTTAAGAGAATAAAGCAATATTCCTCTTCGGCTGTTAATTTTCTTTGCCCATTATCTATGGTATTCCATTATTATTTCTAGTGCATTGTTTTGGTACTTTTTCATTACCCAGGGGAAAATTTCGCCAACTTCAGATTTTGCGTTTCGGTACCGACTCAGCAAATCAATAATATGAACACTTTCGAAAAGGAAACAACTTGATTTTCATAAAAAGAACGACAGTTTCACTTATAATTATTCTCCCCATATACATAATATTTGTAAACCAGTGATAAAAATTGGCAATTCATCGTTTGTGCAAGGCTAACTCAAAAGTACCGCACATTTCTTACGAATTAACGAAACCACATATAAGCCAACTATAAATTACCATATGCATATAAGTAACGAACAAACTGTGTTTTTGATAATTTTTTTAAAAGTGGGAATTGTTTTAAAAATATAAATTGTTCTTTAGAATTGCATTTTTTAATTTTCATTACATAGGATTGTAACTAAAATGGAACACAATATATTTTTTATAGATGAATTTCATCAGAAAAATAATAATCAGCACATATTTGCAGGAAATCAATAGATGAAGAATGTTAAATAAATAACAGATTTTCTTTTAACCAATTACAGAATTCTGTGCAATTTACAATAAAATCTCACATTTAACATCCTGAAACAAAAACAGAAAAAATAAATGTTGAAGAAAGTAACAACTGAAGTAATTTACAGAGGAGAATCTTCATAAATAAAACATTTAAGGGGCAGACGTAACTAGATGGATTTATGGGTAGGTCAACGTTTGGAAAATTGGCTTTACCGTTTAGATCAACTCCCATAATTAGGGAAGGAAATTTCTTTCTTTTACATGAATTGTCTGTAAATGTTTTGCCGAACGTGCGTAAAAATTATCCATTAACTGTCAAGCATCAATTAGTCTATTTTGTAACATTAAGCAATAAGACATGAAGAAGTTATTCCCAGGTTAAGTTTATTTTCATATAAATTTGAGGCAGGAAGGGAGAACGAAACATGGGGAAACATTCATTAAAACAGTTAAATTTAAATATATATTTTAATTGTATATTCTTTCGATAAATAGTAGGACGAACTCTTCAACGCAGACTAGTTTCTTACGATGATAAAATTTTAAATTATTTTGATATAAAAAAATTATAATCTGTAAATACACGGAAATAACAAACATGGATGAAAAATTCATTAAACCCATTAAATTTTAATCGTATAATATTTCAATAAACGGTAAGAAGAATCCTACAACTCGGACTTGTCCATAACGATGAAACAATTCTAAATTCTTGATTAAAAATATTTAAACCAATCTAAATACACGTAAATAACAAAACATGAAGGGGGGCATTCATTAAGGGCTTTAAATTTTTTAATATATTCTTTAATAGTATATTCTTTCAACATATAGTTAGATGACTGCTGAAAAAAAAACTGCTTAGGTTGAAAAAAATGTTGAATTCTTGGTAAAAAAAAATGAAATCTAATCGAACACATGCAAATAAAAAGAAAACAAACATAGGCAAAGAATTCATTACAAAATTAAACAATTTAAGAACAAAATTCTTTATCTCTTCAGCTTGAACGGTTTAATTATGAGGTTAAAATTAATGATAAATTAATATTGTACTTCGTCGTCGAAGCAATAACACATACCTCAAAAGGGTGGTTCTTAATCCGTGAAACATGGGCGTTTCGTGAAGTCACTTCAAATCTTCCGCGAAAAAATTAAATGTGCAGTTGAATATTGTTGCAAAAGAAAAATATGTACATTGAAAAATAACGATGGGTAGTATTAATTAATGATTTCGAATATTAAACGTGTTATTTTCAATGATGGTTCACATTAAATCAAAGAAACGCGAATGGGTTTTTATCCTATTTCTTTTCCAATATTTAAGACATCTTATGCGGCTACCAAGATCAAGTATATCTAATTAAATTTGTCTTAATGAATGACAGTAAATTTAAGATTTAATGAGTCGCATTAAATTTGAGTAGTGTAAGTTAAAGTGATTTTTAAATGAATAGGAATGCAACAATTAACATCGATATTTAGTAAAACGTTGAAGCAGTGGTGGTCAATCCCGTGTCCATAATGTGTTCGTGATACAATTCATTCAATTTCTCTCTTCGGTAATGTAGTTTACTTTGCATGAAACAATCTTCTTTTCATCACACCCTTGATTTTCAAAAAATAAGTTAGCAACCCTAATTATAAGCTTATGTTGCATCATAAATGTTCCATGAAGTAAGAAAAAAAAATATCAGAATTTAATGTTCCCGGATTTCAAAAAGATTTAGAGCCGAGGCCTAGAAAGAAGGGAATACATTGGGAAATTGACAACCCATCGAGTAAAACGTGATAATTATCGGATCCATATCACAAAACAGTCCACTATAATCAGCCAAAAAGAATCAACCTGAATGGGTATGATTGTTTGATAACGTTGCGCTGAGAAACAAACGAGAGCTGTTGACGACGGACCTCGTAATTTTGATCCTCTGTCAAGTGACGTGAATGATACCTGAGCGGACACCTCTTTCACCAAAGTGCCACACTACGCCAAAGGGGGACTTGGATCTTGACAGATCGCATCACCACTACACAGCTGGTTCTCAAGTTGCACCAAGGCTCGAATCCTTGATTCGACGGAAACAACTCCGGCCACGAGTTCGATACTATAACCACTAAGCAATCGCAGCCACTTTTAAATGGAGAAAAAAAATTATAATATAATGGTTCAACATAGGTTGCTTGGTTTGGTTAGTTGATTTTATTAACGTCGCACACTAGAAGCAACACGAGGGCTTTTGGTGACTGACCTCGCAATTTTGAAACTCGGTCAAAGTGATGACATAGGTTACTAAATAAACTTACTGAAGATATTTCTTTGTTGAAAATTATTCAATATGAAAATCAGATAGTTTAACACGAATGATATATTTATGATTTTCAAACTAAAATTTACTAAAAATAAATAGCTTCCTTTGAGATATATAGCGAAATTAAAATCATAAATTTGTGTCATTTTTAAAACAAATATTTAACTCCAGAATTTATACAGATGCTTTTTAGGCATATCTATCAAACTGAATCGAAAGTATTCAGTATTAAAAGCAGATAATTAGAGAAGGATATTAGATTCATAATTTTCTAACTAAAGTTCATTGAAAGGGAATAAAGTCTCCCTTTAAAATATATTGAAATTCATATTATATTTTTGTTTTAAGAAAATAAGTAATTAATTTTTGAATTTATAAAAATGTTATTCAAACTAATTTATGAAACTGAATTTTTCGAAATCCAGTTTTATTTTATTAATTTAAATTACTTTCCAATGCAACTATTGCTTTTTATTTCAATACGAAACAAATAACTATCCCAGATCCAACGCTATTAAGAAATTCAAAAATCCAATTGACGCATGCGCACTTAGAAAAATGATCGCATAATTAAAAGAGTGAAATAGTAACTTATAAGATTTACAGCGCAAAAGCTTTATCTGGCTAAACGACGCCAAACATTAGTTTAAACTGTAGTCCAGATAGAAAAAAAGGAAGAGAAAAGGAAAGGCCTAAAAAGTAGAGAATGATTGCGAATGATACGTGGTTATTACCACAACCATGAAACAAGTGATTTTTAATTAAGGATAGTCCCTTTTAGACTTTGACTTTACACATGAAAACCGTGAAAAGTAATTGAATATTAAACTTTTGAAGTGTAAATCGCAATTTCAAATGGAAATCCGCTTTCTCCCTCTTTGTGGTTGGCCTCTATCCTACCTGGCGAAACATTCAAATAAGAAGGGCGCCAGAAATTTGGAATACATTCACCCACGACATTCGACACATTAACATGACATGTCACACTCGCGAGTCACACACAATACATCTACATTCCCGTACACGAATAACTGCAAAGATTGGGACACCACTGTCATCCTCCACCAATTGTTTAACTGAAACTGTTTGTTTCAGTAAACTAATGAGTGCAACAAATGATAGTCCTTTCATTTGGGTCTTTGTTTTAAATCTTAATTCTATTTGTTATGATCGGAGTCTCTTCTCTCCAGATAATTTCATTCGGCCTACTTTAAATAATATATTAATTTCAAAATTATCACTTCTAAATAATAGTCTAAATTCAGGGAAGAGGTATTCGCATCACTGAGATCCCACTGAGGCACATCACCCGTATTTACCAAAGAAAAAAATAGATCACAAGGGTACCTTGAGGTCATGATTCACGCTTTTACCTAGAGAAAAGTAAACCCGTGAAGGTGAGAGATTCATCGATAGATTATAATTAAATTGAAATCTATGGATGGGGAAATATTGTACCTGTCACATTATTGTAAACTCAATCGACAATAGAAAATTCTACTTTTGTATATTTAATTGAATTGCAAATAACATTTTAATATAAATCTGTACCATAATATATAAAGAAAAATGCATTAATATTAGTCAAAATAAGTCAATACTTGAAAAACGATACGATTTAATAATACTGGAAATTTTTTCATACATTTTTTAACATTTCTCATGTGTAATGAGGTATATATTTGGAGCTGAATTTTAACGCAGCTAATAATCTGCATATTATTGTATATTTTACATCAATAAGGCTCCCGTCTACCTGCAATTTTGATTCCGCGAGCGTAATGTTAATCCTATGGAATTTCTATAACCATTCTTAAGTGTTTGCTGTTTTATCTATTCAAACGTGAAAAAGTGCACCCGAAAGTGTAAAAAACAATGAATGATTTTGCGGAATTACTTTTTCCCTCTATTTCTCAAAATTACTTTGACCTCTACTTTAATTATTCGTTTGTGGCTTTTCCCGGTCTTTAAAAATATTCTAAAATATTTTCATAAATCGAGGAGAAAATGTAATTCCGTTGAAATTTTCATTATTCTTGTTCATGGATGAACTATTTTGCATTCAAATAAATAATAACATAATTCGAGATAAAAATTAACGTTTTTACAAAACAACGTTTTTATATGGTGGCAAAGTTTATTAAAAAAATTATTGAAATATTAGTTAAAACTGGTCGCAAATATCTAAATATTGCATTTGTTAGGCAAATAAGAACGGTTCCCAAAATTTCAGAGCTCTAGCTTGATGAGAAGTTGGTTAAATTAACGATAGAAAATTTGATGACACACAGATACACACACAGACAGACACACACCAAGTGAAATACATAAAAACGTTAAAACTAACTAAAATGGATTAATTCATCCGGTAAATTAAATGGTTGGAATGCAGTTTAACCCAATCATCATCGGCGACAAGAATTATTAGGCGGTATTTTGCCAAATGTGACTACCCTGGTACGTTTTACGGACTTAAGGCCAAAAAAATCGCCAAGTTTGGAGCCAATTTTTGAAATCGCGCCAAGTGATTGGGCTAAACTGCATTATTAAAGAAAATATTAGTTAAAACTTGTCGCAAACGTCTAAATATTGCATTGTTAAGCGAGTAAGAACGATTCCCAAAGTTTCAGAGCTCTAGTTTGATGGGAAGTTGGTTAAGTTAACGATCGAAAATTTGATGACACACACATCAAGTGAAATACATAAAAACATTTTTAAATAGTAAAACTTTGAGGATAGAAATTCCATAGAATTAACATTATGTTCACGAAATGAAAATCACCGGTACACGAGAGCCCTGAAAGTTTTGAGAGGCATATAAAGTGAAATAAAACGAGTAACTTGGTTGTTTTATTCTTTTATTCTATGTTATCTACACACTTCACAGAGACAAAGAACTGCTCATAAATATACATTTGTTAAAATGAGGTAAAAATAAGGTAAGAATAATAATCTATGAAGTATAATTTCTATAAAAGGTTAATGAAAACTATTAAAAGACATTCTTTTAATAATTTCCATGAACCAAATGTAAAGCTCTTATGAGCGTAACAAATATTTTCCTAATATTAGCGATACAATAATTATTAATTATTTACAATCTTTGAATATTTAGATTTATTACAATGAGGTAAGAAACAGTGAACACATTTTCATTCAATACATTTGGATGGTTATAGGTTATAAATACAGCACTCGTAACGGGCTTAAGAGTATTTTATGATCACAACAAAACGTAAGTAAATACTTGAATTCAGTCCAAAAATCAACAAGTGCTTAGAAGTTGACAAAAGATCCAAGTCTTTGAACTAAGTCACAGAATTCTTTAAAAGAAATATAAAACGTTGTCAGTTTCACCCTTTATTAGCGATGATTACTTTTTAAAAAGATGTAATAGATGAGTGCGAATCCTGTTGAGATCAACGATATAACGCTAATAAAACATTTTTTTTTTTTCAGTTTAAACAAGGCCAAATATTTCGTATTCGTATTCTCTCAGCTGCTTCAAGAATCCCATGTTGGGCGATATGATGGGTCTGACATCTTTCACTTTATTGATGGCATCCTGAAGATGCATCCCCTGCCTGCTCATGAGATATGAGATGCAGATGGTAGCTGCCCTCGAGATGCCAGCATTGCAGTGGACGTACACCCATCCCTGGCGCCGCCCCTGGTCAATGAATTTGAAGCACTCTTCGAAGTGACGTCGGATGTCCATGTCCGGGTGGTCCCGGATGTTCAGTCTTTTGTACGTGAAGTCCGCCGGGAAGCAGTTGGCAACTCCAGTGGCCAAGTTGAGGATGTGGCTGACGCCAAGTTTCCGCAGACGACCGAGGTCTTGAGCCACATCTTGGGCACCTACAAGATAGTAAAAGCTGTGTTATTCATTTATGAAAAAATTAATTTTGATATCTGCATGAAATTTAGTTTTGTTTAAAACTCAGTGAATAAGAAGAGCATGAACCTGGTCACTGTATGACGTTGGGCTATGCTAGAGTTTCTTTTCATTAACCCCGGGGACATTTTGGTGATTGAAATAGCATTAGATAACTATTCCTTCCTGACCCAAATGAAGCGTGATTGGGTAAATTAAATGATGAATGTAAAGAACTGAATTAGAGATAGGGATTTACAAGCGAAATATAATTGATAGGTAAGAGAAGAGAGAAAGAGAATCACGAGATAAATAAATATATGTAAAGTGGATTTGAAACATCGTTAATCGTTTGTGTTGAAGCGACTCCTAGTTAAAGTATCTGTACACCATCGAAGAAAAGTTTTTGAAATACATTGATATTTGGTTTCAAAATATCTTTAATGTTAAAAGATAACCTAAAACTATGAGACACACATTTAATAATCTGCTTTTGATTTAAATAAAATTTTTGGAGAGGAAAACATGATGAAAATAAAACATAAATTGATTATCAGAATATCGCTCATAACTCAAAAGTAAACAAAAATATCATTATTCAGTAAATTTTATCTTATTCATTATAACATTTTTTGGAACTGGTACTACTTTCAAGATGAAAATCGTATTACTACAATTTTTATTGTGTTTCGAGTCGAATAACAATGAAAAATAAAAATAAAAAGTTATAACAATACACGATTAACACCTTTGTTACTAAGCACATATCAATTTTACAACCATGAAAGTAGTCGAGGTTCTTAAAAACTATATAAGTAAGATACTTGTAAAATTTTAAATAATTTGGTTCGTAACTTTTTTCTGATATCTGCATTGCCATATATGAATATGTCGAGAAAACTCATTTCGAGAAGAATCAAAAACAAACTTTTAAATACAATTAAAAATTAGCTACCGAAAAAAAATTCAAATCCTTGTAAATTAAGTTCTAAATAAGGTATAAGCAAAATTCAAACACTATTAGAAAGAAAATAGTTTAAATTTTAAACTGACATTAAAGTTAGAAAATCGAAAATTTTGTCAAAAATGACGTTTTGAAGGTGTACGGACACATTAAATTGATAAGATTTGAATCTGCTATAAATAAGAAGTGCTTGAATTCGAAAGATTGGTTTGGTAAACTAATACTTTATTATTAGAATATATACTATGATAGACTGAGTTATGAGGGATGTGAAAGAGAGTGACATTATACGTTCTACGGTAGTTCATAAAGTGCTTTGTCTAGCATTTACATAACTTCAATTGGAGTTTTAAACTTGTTGACTATTTAACTCGACTTTAAGAGGGTTGAAGAGTTCAATAGTGTAGGGTGATAAGTCATAGAAGAAATAATATCCTTTTAAAAAAAAATAGAATACCAGATAGAGTTAATTATCATTCAGAAAGGTGGAATTCACTTTTCTACAATTCAATATGTTCAAGTACAAGAAGCTTAGGTATGTACAGACAAATACCACAATCACCAATTAAAAGAAATTTTTATTAGCATACTCAACTAATTACAAAATTTTCTACTCTAGTTAACTTATCCAAAACGCCACAAAACTATTACTCAGAAGAGGAAATTGTCGAGTATTCTTGTTGTTGGGGGGGGGGGTCAGTTTTTTGAAAACGCTACCATCCATATATCTAAAAAAAGCATTTTCGAATACAAAACAACGTTCGAATTGGATTGTATACTTAATTAATTCACGCATAGTTATATATTTGGGCGTCAAAACGATCTACGTTTTTCGAACAATCACGAGAAAAAATATGAGCTCTCGAAATATATACTTAATATAAAATGAAAGAGAGACATAGAAACAGAAAAGAGCGTTATTAAAGAAAGAAATAAAAAATGTTATTCTTATATTAAATTCCTTTATAATCTAGACATTTACTTGAGAAGTAGATGTTAGATCAAACATTAAAAATAAACACTTAGTTACATTATATATGCATAAAGGTAAAGTTATAAAGAAAACTCTTATAGAAAAATTAAATTTCGAACAGGACTTCTTTTTTTCATATTTATTATTCAGAATTAAGTTTAAATTCATTTTTATTCAAATCTTCAAGCGAACTGAAAATATTTATCATTTTTGACTTCTACTCCAAAAACTAATTTCTTTCAAATTAGGTAAGAGCTGTTAAAATATTATCGTTTGCAGCAATAATATTACTATCGTAAGAGAATAATCAAAAATGAGAAAAAAAATTTCGTTTCCCGTAAGTTTTCTTTTATTTGTTCCTATGAGTCACTTCGTTCTTTTTGTTTCAAAGAAAGTAAAGAAAGATGAATTTATTTTCAGTCAAAATTAAAATGTTATATTAATATCGAAAAAAACCCAACCTTGGTCATAAAGCATTTCAATTACATCAAAATCTGAATCTTAATAATAACAACTTTGCTTTAATAGGAACAGATTTTGTATGAATTATTCTGTTCAAGTTATATAATCTGGAAGAAATGAAAACAAAAGAAAATCCAAAGAGAGCTATTAAAACATATTATAACTAAGAGCGATTTTAAGGGTCAAATTCTTTTAAAAGAGAACAATTGATACAATAATGCCTCAACGTAAAAGAGGACACCCTTTTGAGATAAAATAATCATTTAAAGTTTCATAAATCTTTATAAACTGTTCATTTCCTTTTTGGACTTCACGTAATCGAATTATGGTGGCTGATAAAATTATTAAAGTGGTTGTTGCCGATTTTAACGGAAATTTCAAATTACAAATATGAATATTTCTTTCTACATTTATGAAAACAACTGTATATTAATAAAATTTATTGCCAGACTTCATTAATATATATATATATATATTAAGGGGGAAATACCTTTCATTAACTGAGTAGAAATTGATTTTCCAGGTTAATTTATTTATTTCATTATCACCAATTAATTAAATGCACCAAAAATTAAAAATATAATTTCGTCTTTGATAAAATTTGTTTTATTCATTGATTAATTTCTAGCCAAAAAATCCGTTCTTCTCAAGGGTGAATTTAAAAATTCAACAATCGAACTAACAAGAATAAATTATTTTTGTTTAAATTTTTTATAAAAAAAATAACTGTTAAACATACCCATGCACAATCAGTATATTGCCTAAAAATGGTAATGAAATGATACAAAATATATCCACTAATAAAGTAATAGTTTAATTGAGTAAGTAATAAATAATTCTAATGTTAATTTATGGAGAAGTATGAGTTACTAATCTAAAGAAATTCTTGGAAAACAATATTAAATTTCGTTCCAATCAGAGTTAAGATGTATAAATTTTCAACATTTCCGATTCTGGGCACTGCTTACTAAAGGTCTTCCTCGGTATTATTGTTTCTAATACTTTCTATGAATCTACATGCTTGTTCTTGTTGGAATTTTATCAACTCTAGGTGATGGTGAACAAAATGCAGCCTTTGACGAAAGATAAACATAGGACACAGAGCAAGTCGCCAAAATTAAAATTTACTTTTTGGAGGAATTTCTCTATATAGTGATTTAATGAGAAATCATACGTAATTTTGCTACAAAGACCAAACAATGAATATGTATAACGATCTACAAAAAAAACTCCATTAAGTATACACTATAAGAAGTCATATAAACCCTGACATCACGTGACTTGACATACGCCAAAGCTAAGCATAGAGGAACCAAACAGAGGAACCATGACGTCCTGTGATGTAATATGCGCAAAGGAGACAAAATTTTGTTTCCGAGAAGCAATACTTTTTACATAAACACTGAATGTTAAAAAATTTTAAGCAAATTTTGAAAAATACTTTGAGGTACGCAACATCCTGACCCTTTGTTACAACGTGGTATATTTCGTTTTTCTAGACCATTCCATCATAGCGAATGGTTCAAAAATACGAAACATAGCAAGAGAATTATAATTTTTTCTGGTCTAATTTTATTAATATAAATTAGACCAGAAAAAAACTCTTAAGCATCTATGTTACTTTTAACCGATTTCAAAAATTGAAATTTTATTAAGGAATGTCATTACTATACACACTTTCAAACGGAAAAAAATGTCGCATGTGTCGGTAAATACTAAAACTATGAAAGAGTTCTAAAAATATCACTAAAAATAAGTTTGAAAATAATTTTTTAGCGAGAATATGCTTACTGATCTTTCCACATATCAGCAAAACCCTCTAAAAATTTGGAGAAATGCGCTAAAAGCACACGCGGCGAGGAAAATATAAATGGACTTTTATATTTATAAATATGATTGTGTTTGTTTATTAATAATATCCAGTTGTAAACTATTAGTTCATTCATGTTGCCCTATTTGATAAGAATATTTTAACTCAATCATATCACAATCTTTCTGTAATTTTAAACCTAGTTTAGATGATGAGGTCGGTCCCTCCTCTTCATGTATGTCATCCTCTCGTGTCTCTTTCTCTCTCTTTGAAAATTTCAGCGAACACATCAGTCCTTTTATAATATTCTTCATTAACTACGAAGATTATATGACATTTAACTACATTAAATGTAGTAAATATAATAGTTGATATCTAATTCATATATTAATTTCGAATTAAAAATGTGAGACGTTGGGAAAAATTAAGAGTTATGTATATATGATGTTAATATCCGATAGCATACACATTAAGGGATATAATGATTATAATATAGAAAATAATGTCACAATAATGGATATCGCATGAAATCTTCAGCGGGAATTTATCGCAAATACATAAACATGCGCTTTGCTGAATCTCCAAAATTATCATTTATATTCGAAATCTAAAGTACAGTATTTGAGAATTTGTTTCTTCTGGCATGCAAAAAAAAAAGAAAGAAATGTTACATAGTTAATAAGAATTGTATTAGGAATTAATTTTAAATAAAAATAGAACTGTACAATATCATCACACTGGTCAATCAGAAAGTCTTAACATATTTTGTTGCACATTCCCATGTAGCCACGCCAGCCTACTGGTCATGGTGGTGGATTCACGTTTGGCATCCTATTAGTCGAATCACGGGTCCGAGCATGATGCTACTGAAGTACCACCATGTGCACGGTAGATGCAAGTTAAATCTGTCGTGATCCTCAGCCCTCCCATAGATTTGATGTGGAAGTTTGGAGATGGAGGTGCCGTCCTCGTCACTTGACATTGACTTAAAATTAAGAGGTCCATCGCAAATAAAACTCGTGTTTCTTCTAATTGCATCATTTTTTAGCAATCAATCATTGCACATTCCCATTGTTAAAGATACTTTCCTTTCTCTTTTAAGTTTGAAAAAAAAACACCTTCAAATGTTTATCAAGATATTTATAAATTCAATCGCTCTTCTAGTGTTTCTTTCAAAGTCAATCAAGCATCTCTAACAACTTTTACCGGAATAAAAAATAATTAATTTAAAGTGTTAAGAGGTAAGTATGAATGAATTATAATCAAGCCTTGCCCTAAAGTCTTCTAATTGACAATTTTATTAAATCTGAATCAAATCAGTAATCAAGTAGGTTTGTTATTTTTATATAAAATTATGAGCATTTTTTTTATATCTGGTAATGATAAGACAAGCCGACCACATTTTGCTTACTTTTTAAATTATAGTTATATTTCAGACATAATATGAAACGTCTCATTCTCTTTCTCGTTAGCGATGGAAAGAAAATAAATTTTAATTCCTCCATTAAATGACATATCAAATTTTCAAGTATTAGAAAAATAATTGATCAGTACAGATACTGTCAATACCGGCTTAGAAAAAATGGTAATGTACTTTTCAACATGTCCGGTGAGTATTGATTTCGGACAGCAGCTGCAGTTTTTTCCTTCCTTTTTTTATTAAAGAAACATTATGCAATAAAAATAAATAGCCTATTTTAAATAATGACACGATGAAATATTTTCCAATAATTTTTCTTCAAAATTCGGTTCAGATCTCTTAGGGATATTGATTAAGAAAATGGTCACGCAAAGGATCATAATCTCAATAAAAGATTGAATTTTAAATTAGTATCATAAATCACGTGTCAAATAGAGTATTTCTCCAAATTCGTTTCCAATCCTGGACATGTTAAAATTTCAGAAAAATATTTCGGATTTCGATTCATCATACTAGGATAAATTAAGATTATTCAGATTTTTTTTCTTTACTAAATATGTAATTCAGCATAGCACGTTTTAGAAATGAATGTAAAATTCAGGCATAATTTATTAAAATTAAATTTCAGGGGGAAATTTTCAGTTCACAGCGGATTTAAAAAAAACAGATGAAAATTAAATGAAACAAAATAAAATTGTGTACCTGTCTTTTGCATTTTTCTATTATGGTAATAATGTTAATTTGAATAGCATGAAGAAAAATTTTAATGTAATATCTTGTTTCATCAAAAATACATTGGAAAACAAATATTTCGCTAACTAATTTTACAAATAAGGATAGACAGTTTTGTATTTATGTCAGAAAAAAATGTTAAAAAATTGAAAATGGCTTTATTAATTTCATTTCAATATGTGCTAACGTATTTTTTCCACTGAGTTATCATAAAAGTAAAAATAATCAAAATGAAAATTAATTAGCGCTAACTCCACAGTAACAATTACTATCAAGAAAAGAAAACACCTTCAAATTCATATAGCGTTTTTATTTTCACAAGTAAAACATTCTTGAAGTACTAAAATGTTTCCAATGTTAACAACAACAAAATAAAAACAGTCAATTTAGCCATTAAAATCAATCATTAAATTAAATATCAAAATAAGAGTAAACGATAAATTATTAAAATAAAGAATAATATTCTGTTCGAGTATTGAAATAAAAGCATACGATATAATATATAAAAAGAAATACATCTAAGCGATGTAAATATACCAAAAGCAAACTAAATGTTTTAATGAACGTAATGTATTTTAAAGTCAATAGTTTGAACGTAACACAATGTATCCTTTATTTAAATGCCCCCGCATTTTTGCTGACGCCATTTTATGAAAACAACAACACGTTAGCACATGTTAATAAATAAATAATTCGAGATAAAAACCAACGTTTTTATATAGCGGTAAAGTTTATTAAAGAAAATTATTGAAATATTAGTTAAAACTGGTCACAAATATATAAATATTGCATTGTTAGGCATGTAAGGACGGTTCCCGATATTTCAGAGCTCTAGCTTGATGGGAAGTTGGTTAAATTAACGATAGAAAATTTGATGACACACAGACAGACACACACCAAGTGAAATACATAAAAACGTTAAAACTAACTAAAATGAATTAATTCATCCGGTAAATTAAATGGTTGGAATGTAGTTTAACCCAACCACTCTCGGTGACAAGAATTATTAGGCGGTATTTTGTCAAATGTGGCTACCCTGGTCCGTTTTACGGACTTAAGGCCAAAACAAATCGCCAAGTTTGGTGCTAATTTTTGAACTCGCGCCAAGTGATTGGGCTAAACTGCATTATTAAAGAAAATATTAGTTAAAACTTGTCGCAAATATCTAAATATTGCGTTGTTAGGCGAGTAAGAACGATTCCCAAAGTTTCAGAGCTCTAGTTTGATAGGAAGTTGGTTAAAATTAACGATCGAAAATTTGATGACACACACACCAAGTGAAATACATGAAAACATTTTAAAATAGCAAATTTGTCCAAAAAAATTCAAATCAATAAATTTATAACTGGTGAATTACACTTGTAATATATATCATAAGTTTGAAAACGCTTAGACTAAGTTAGTTTAGTTTGAATTAACGTAATCTAGAATGTTGTTGACGCTTGACCTAGAACTACAACCGTGTGATTCCCAAATTTTTTCCGTTTCGCTCCACAGGAGGATTTTGAGGTTCAGTTTTATTTAGGGTATGTGCTTACCTTCGGAGCGCTTTTTTTCTAAAAAAAAACCAACACATTTTGGGGAAACACTTATGTTTTTAGTTACAATAGTCTATAAAAGTCAAAATTCAAAAGTAATTTTCATTAACTTTTTTTTTTTTTTCAAATTTTGGCCATTATTTGGTTAAAATTTAGTATAAATTGACATTTACGCTGAAGTTCATTTGACAAATTTTAATTAATATATTTCAATTTTGTTTCAACAATATATTTAATGTACAAGGGGTGTTCAAATGAAAATGTACGAAACGACACTGTGTGTGTGGGGGGGGGTATAAATGAAGACTTTATTCTAAGTATGCACCACTGGCCTGAGCACAACGATTCCACTGATTAACGAGCTGAAAGATTCCTTGTTCACAGAATTCCTGTGGCCGTGACGAGACCCAGTCATTTACAGTGTCCTTGAGTTTGTCGTCCGAGTTGAAGCGCTTCCCTTTCAGATGTTTTTCAGGGGAACAAACAAACAAATGGAAATAGCAAGGCGACATGTCTGGGTTATAGGGCTGATGGTCAAGCTGCTCCCACTTGAACTTGACCAGTTCCTCGTGTGTGACCCTGGAGACGCATGGACGCGCGTTATCATGGAGCAGAATCACACCCTCCGTTAGCGTCTTTTGTTCTTGAAGGCTTCGAAGTGTCTCACAAACACTTCGGAGATAATGGTGGTTCTGTGCTCGAAGAATTCAACAAGTAGCGGACCTTGGACGTCGAAAAAGACGGTGAGTAAAACCTTGCCTGCTGACGCCACGGCTTGGAACTTTTTAGGAGAAGGTGACGGCGCATGCTTACTCTGCTTGTTGTCCCGCTTTGTCTCTGTCGAAAACCAAAACAGATGTTGAAGTGCTAGCCTCTGCTCTCTTCTGCGCATGCGAGTGCGCGCGTATGCTCCGATCCACGCCGGAGACTATTCACATCCTCAGATGTCTCGCTACATTCTCCCATAGAGGCATAAGCAAATATGTTAACGGTTACGTTGTTACAATGTTTCATTTGAACCTTTTCATTTGAACACCCCTTGTACATATATTTGTGTTGTGAAGCAGAAAAATGCAGTTGTCTCTTAAACGTACAGAGTTATACCAAAACCTATCAATAGAGCATGATTTTACAAAAAAATACATCACATTTTTAAATAAAAATAGCTCCAAAATAAACAGTTATAAACTTAAAAGCTACGTTTGAGGTTCATAACATTCCTAGAGATGTACAGAAGAATGTGGTAAAATTTCATTTGAGTATATGAAATACTTTTTTAAGAAATGAGATTTTTCGAGATAAAAAAAAATAAAAATAGCAGTTTTTCAGAAAATGGAAATCTATAAATCAAAATTATGAAATACTTTTTAAGAAATGAGATTTTTCGAGATAAAAAAATTAAAATAGTAGTTTTCCAGAAAATGCAAATCTGTAAATCAAAATTAAGTAAAGAAATAGTAGACAAATGCACCTATAACTATAATAAATAAATAAGTAAAGCTAAATTACATTTTTGAAAAGTATATTGCACATTCACGTCGTTTAAAGGAGGAAACATTGCTGAAAAATCATTGCCGTTTAAAAGCTGTTTGAAATGAATTATTTACATTTCTATGGCTTAGTTTCGGTCTTGAAAATTCCACTTCCGGTCACTTTAAATTGAACTTTCGGCTTAAACTCTGGGCTATAACTTGAAACAAATGCAAACCAATTTTGAAATTGAAAATATATGGGCTTTACTGAAAAGTAATAAAGGAACGTTCGAAAATTTGCGCAAAAACTCTAATTTTTAGATTGGCACATACGTTTTACGCGCAGTACCCCCATCCCATTATCCCCCGTGATGGATCTTTAGTTTTTGGATCGAACTTGCGGCAATGACTATTCGAACTCTCACGGGTTAATTTTCTTTTAATTATCTCTAATCCAGCAACTTCTCTTTCATCCGGCATTCGATGGATCGGCACTCTCTGTAATCCGACACCACTTGAACTGTTCACTTTCGGATATTTTTACGTGTTGATTCACGGATTTGTTGAGCTTAACCGAAAGCGCTGTTCACATTTCTGCCCAGTGGTTATCTTAACTGCCAGTTTTCATTTCAGTACAGGGGTTTCTAGTTTTCTATAGGGTTAGATATCACATTTGTACAATATTAAACCTGTGTATGTACATTTTATTGTACAATAGTCTGTTCTCGAAATCCAGCAGGTTTCTTCAAGTACTAATAAAACAAATAAGAGTAACGCATGCGACTATAGTAGTTCATTTTCAAAACTCTTTTTAACTACTTTAGTTTTGTTTTTTATCGCAACAGGAATATTCAATAGTATTAATGTTTAATGCCTATATTTATTTTTGTACTTGCTAGAATTACGAAATATTTTGTCGAACATGTAAATTATTTACACAAGTTCAGAGTGTGCATGAATACATTAAATACATATTTTTATCGTTTAAATTTTTATCTAGGGCGATTTATCTTTAGCATTCCCCTAAAATTACAATAACACTCGATAATCTGGCAAAATCTCGGATTAAAGAGAGTTTAATGTTGTCGATGAGATAGAAAAGAATAATTTGATTAAAAGTTTTTAGATAGTTGTTTCAATGTATGAAAACATAAAACACAATTATTCGGGTAAACAATGCAAGATTAAAATAAGACAGATGAACGAAATGGCCCTAACACAATTTAAAATTAAAATTAAGGGAATCATAAATTTAAATGAAGCTATTTCACGACCTGGTAAGAATGATTAAGTTTTCAAAAACAAACAATCATTCAGAATGTTTTATTTAAAAATAATATCTCTATTTTTTCCTTACTCTAATTGCATATAATTTGAAACAAAACTATATTGCAGTTTTCAAGGTATTTTAATATCTAAAATTAAAACCCGGTAGACTACACCATAAAAATAACTTCCAAGATTCAAAATTTGTTGAAAAGTTGAATTACAAAACCTCTTCAAAATATTAAAACAATCTACGGAAATATTTAACTGAAAACTCGTAATTCTAGACAACAAAGTTTATCTAGAATTTAGTAAATCTACAGAATCCACGTTAAAGAATGACAAGCAAAGAATGCTTTGATTGAATTCGCTTTTTTTCTTCGATATTTGAAATCATTTTTAGCGCTTTACTTACCCGAGAACTCAAAAATGACAATAACATAATAAATCTTCTTTATTTCAGTCTTTCGGGGATGAGTTTTATCGCAGCCAAATAAACACGAGAGATTTCCAGAAATTCTGAGACTCTGACATTCAAAGATAAACTTTTTTCAACAAAATAGCTCCACTCCGTTTAAAATTAAGATCTTGGAATAAGAATTCGTCCTAATTTGTTTCAGTTGGTTGAAAACTCTTGTTGTAGTACCGTATGTGAGAGTACTGAGGCTTTGATGTTCTAAAAGAATTTTTTTTCATCAAAGTTGGTTGCTCAACAATCAAAATCGAATTGTTGGAAGAAGAATGCGTTCTCGTTTGACCCAATCCGGTAAACATTATTGTAGTAGTGTCGTGTTTAAATGAGTACTTCGATTCCGAATTCTGCCTGTTGAAAATTGAAAAAAAAAGAATAATCCGGGTTCTTTCTCGAAGAGAAACGCTCTGTCCCAGATTTATTTTAAGAAATAAAAACTGCTTACGGGGATGGTGTCGTGAACCGTAATAATGTGTACTAGTGGTATCGCGAGAGTAAAGTGCAGAAAAAATTCAAAACCATCGCTACGTCTTGAAACATTTGGGTTTCTGTGTTTTGGGAACGTACAGAGATTCTCTTCATTGGATTGCCCCAGGGAAAGCATTTTATATCGAGTGGTATTACACGAAATCGTAAAATACAGAACAAAAGTAGGAGAATGTGAAAGTCCTCACATAGCCAACGCCACGAAGCAACTCTTGGACTCGATCGGTTGGGTCCTGAAATGGAACCTTCAGACTTTCCTTTTTTCCCCATTCTGAAGACGTTTAGGGGTGAAAATTAAGTTTTTTGACCGCTTAAGAGTCATCAAACAAAATGAGCCAAATAGTGAGCTGGATATACTTTTGACAAAGGTATAAGAAAACTCATTTCTTGGCTCACAAAGTGCATTATCAAAGGAGACTGAGTCGAAAAACAGAGTTAGAAATAATAATAGTAAATCAATGGCTAATAATAGGAAATCAATTTTTTTTAATAATTTGACCTCAAAACATTCCAAGAATGGAGCCAAACTAAAATGACGTAGTTTGAAATTCTTGAAGCTCATAAAAAAAATGGCTGCCTCTCAGCTTAAAATTCTGAATAATGTTATTTATTTTCAGTCTTATCATACTTCCACTTTACATATGATTTAAGATAATACATTAATCGATGAGTAAATAAAATACTTAAAATTATATTCGTTTCATTTCAATTCAATAAAAAATTGGGGGAAATTTATTACGACATATTTTTGAAAATTGAGTTGATTAGAGATGAAAGAAGGTATTACATATATATGGCATATATTTTATTTCAATCCAATGAAAAAAATCTGGAGAAACTTAAGACGTGTTTTTGAAAATTATGTTCGTTACTGGTGAAAGCAGGGATGAAACATATACGCAAAAATAAGATAAATTTTTGAAAAATATTCAGGTACGCCAATTTATAGGGTATAGAAAACAATAGCCCCTTGGCTGGCTAACATGTGAGAAGTAAAATTTACCGTTATGTTTTGATGAAAAACACGTCAACTGGTTAATTCAGAGAGATTGAGTTAATACTTAAATGCACAGTGCCGAGGTTTAAGTGGTCAGTATAAAATTATTTTTGTATCGACCTTCTATTATTATTTTCTCTTGTCGGCAGAATCATTAAATTACAAATACATCTGAGAAAATCAGATGATAATCATGTTATTATATTCAGGTTATGCATTCTTATTCTTTACTTCACTCTCGCTGTGGATAACATTCCTAATCAAAGGAATTAAAAACAGTTCTTCTTACTAGCTCTAACGGATTCGATGCCTTTACCAACAAAATGGTGAGGACTCGAGTAGCTAACCTTTCGTCGCTCCTGTCTATATTTAATCAAAAGACTCATTTTCAACGCAGGCCTTGTTCCCTCTTTAACTTCAGCTCACAATCTTAATCACATACTAAACTGCATAATACCGATCTCCATATTGAATTATTCGACATTTGCAAATGCATCACATCAATTCAGTTATTGCACTTCATAATTCTAATAAAATCTACATAAGTCACGTTTTATTTATTGGGAGGGTAATTCAGTTTAAGCAATATCACAATTAAAGTCCCCAAATTGTTAGTTGAAGAGAAAAACGAGATGTGATCCACATCATAGATTGATATGCATTGATTAAAATATTGTAGAAGGTGGGGCTATATAAAAATAAGTCAAATTATGTAGATGGCCAATTTTAAAAGTTATATTGCAATTACTAGGTAATTACTAGGATGTTGTAATTACTAGGATGGCATGTTCTCTTTTTTTAATTAAAAACTCTAAGTGAAATACAATTGAAAAAAATATGACTTTTTCCCGAGCTTTATCCATAAATTATTTCTGGTGATATTTTGTGGATATATATGTGTGTGTGTGTGTGTGTGTGTGTAATGATTTCACTTCAATATAATTTAATTTCCAAATTTTTCCTATTATTTAACTATCACAGTAAATAGTTCCTTTTTATTTTCTGATACCGACCAATCCAATTAAAATTTTTATTTATTCGATCACAGACCATGAATATGCTCAGATATGGTTTTATCCGGTTTCTCATCCATTGGGATAATTTCTACCACATTCTCTGTCTGCCGTTGAGATCCCTGGAAACCCCTCCATCCCACACCACGTGATCTGAAGAAATCTTTACATAAAAACTCTAAGCAAAGTATATTCCCTTCTCTTTCGCTTTGGCCACGAAGGCTGAAACTACGCCTCTGGTTTCTACAAATTTGTTATGTAACAATTATTGCTTTACTACTTCATCAACGGAAGCAAGGGGACGCTCGTCCCCACTAGATCCACGTGTAATTCTCTTTCTGGTATTCCCTCTCTCTCTCCCGCATGTTATTAAATAAAGATAAGTAAAGCTATATATAAATAACGGTATGATCTTAACTTTTGCAAAATTTCTTTAATATGTATAAAGATTGGAAACATATTTAAATAGACAATAGTTATTCCTCAGAACGAGGTTTTACGCACACACACAAATAAAAATAACCAAAAATTAAATAAAACAAATAGAAATAAAATCATCAGTGAAATATTAGTAAATGTTAATTAATTATATCATAAATAAAAAAAAAATTTCGAATTATAAGTGTAGTTACTAAATATACTAATGAAAGGTTAAATTGTTTTGTTATAAATATTACAAACAGAAGAAAAATTGGAAAAATAAAATGCACAATGTACAAAATATACAAAAAAAAAAAAAAAAAACAATCAAGAAATAAAAATCATAAGTAAACTATTAAGTAAATATTTTTTAAAACAAGATAATTATAAATGTTAAAACAATACAAAGTAAAGAAATGTTTTAAAAATATATTAAATACAGCAGAAAAAATAATATATATTAAAGATAATTATAAATATAACTAACTACGTTAATTTTAATAAATTATAATTCGGAATATATAAATAAAACACAAAAAAATAAAAATTGTAACCAATATAAAAATAAGATAATGGAAAAGAATGGAACATAATGTGATCTAATTCTGTTACAGGTTTCAGGCTGCGAATGTACATGTTTTAGACCAGGCAATACACACACACACACACACACACACATATATATATATATATATATAAAGTCCAAAGTATAATTTATATCTGTCGAAAATCTTCAGGAAAATACATTTCTTTTAGGTTTAAAAAACATCAAAAGTGTATCAAAAACTCAAAAACTTGCTCTCCGATTTCAATTTCAAATTTCTCTTCTAACCCTGTTGTCGTCAGCCGTTTGTTTTCTATTCTTATCCTTTCTTCTTCCCTATTCGAAAACTAATGGCCCCCAACTTTATCCACCAGTTTCGCATCTTCTTGACGTAGCTTGTTACACAACGAGCAACAACTCATTGCCTCCTCTTGGCTAAGTTCCAAAGATGCCAGCCATGTTTTAATCTGAAATGTCAATGCCAAGAGCACAATTCTTTCCCTCGCTGAAAATAAACCGGAGAACAAAAACGTTTTTATCTTATTCTTCAGGCCAAAAAGGAGAGTTGTGCCACTCCTTTGATGAATGATTTTTCAAAGTGTAGTCGCGTAATTCGATTACGAAATCGCAATGTGTGCGTCACCCCACTGCTTTAAAAGATGATTCGATTTTGGAGCGACTGTTCTTCGCGAACGACTTTTCCTTAGTTAAATAAATACTAGTCTCTTCTTTCAGCAGATCATCTAAGAAACTCAGAGAACAATATCTAATTTTGATTTCCAGTCAAGGATAGCTTGGATCTAATTTGTTGTTGAGTTCTTGGAATTTATTTGTTGTTAGGAGCTCAAAAATTACGATCGACCATATATATTTATAGAACAATGAAATATTCGTACACTTATGGAAACAACTTTGTAAACAACATTAAATATACATCCGTTTAACTTAACAACAAAATTAATAATCTAATTTTGTGAACTAAAATAAATTTCACGTTAAAATACCTGAAAAGGGATCAATCACTAATTAGACTGACAAAATTGATATGGAAAATGGCACATGTTTCATTTTCGATTATGATCCACTTGAAAAGATTGAAAACAAGTACATACAACTGATGCTTGAGAATCAACTACCTTAAAATGATTAATGAACAACTAATATGAAGAACTAAAAACTATTAATGATACTTTCGGTAATTAATTTAATTAATGTTAATTAACTAATTGGATAATAGATCATATAATATAATCGTATTAATGAACTTAATTAATATAATACATTGAGAGAGAGAGAGAGAGAGAGAGAAAATGTGTGTGTGTGAAACAAATAATTTTATTAATACAACTGATTGAAGTAAATAAATTTATTAATAGTATTAAATTAGTTAATCGAGCTGATAAT
Organism: Nephila pilipes; assembly: GCA_019974015.1. Lineage (NCBI taxonomy): Eukaryota > Metazoa > Arthropoda > Arachnida > Araneae > Nephilidae > Nephila > Nephila pilipes. The sequence continues at coordinate 202,081 of BMAW01081503.1, forward strand.
TAAGTAATTTTATTCTAATTAGTTAAGTTATTGGTTATGGATTTTCATGAATTATAAACTAAGTTAATTTATACAGCAGATAGTTTATATATATATATATATATATTGACAATTATTGATGAAGCGTAATAAATTTTGTTATATAAAAAAACATTTTTTTTACATAAATAGATCTAGCAGTTTACTATAATTAAACACATACAAAACAATTATTCTTTTAGCTGAAATGAAAACGCATAACTGATATTGTAACTACTTTAAAGCTAGAAATCGTATCGAAATAGAACTTATTCAAATTTTTCTTTTTAAAAATTGTATGCTTGATAAATTTTAAATTCAATTTATCATATTATTTTGAATTTATTTGTACAAAATATCCTGAAATGAATTTTCTATATATAAACAATTCGTAGTGCTAAATTGTATCAGGTTTTATTGCTTGTAATGTTAATTGTAAAATGGATGAGGAATTATTTGCAAGGAAAACTAAATCAGATTTATTTTTGATAAAAATTAATTTCAGTTTAAGTGAAGAGATCTGTTTGAAATTTAAAAAAATTAAGAAATGTTTTATTTTTTAAAAAATAAATATTCAGTGTGCTTTAAAATTATTTGAATCAAAAAAGTGTGAACACAGCAATTATCTATAGATGGAGGCTGTAACATGAGTATACCTGTAGCAAATGAGTATTTTGTATTCTAAAATAATTGCATTATGTTCATTTGAAACCATAACAGAAAAATATTGCTTCAATGTTATCCTTTCCACCAAAAGTATTTATTTACCATTTGTTACATTTTTTTGAAGTCTGAATATAAAAATTATAGAAAATTGATAATCTATTTCAGAATTTATATTTCTCATGTATTTTAATGATAAGCACAATTACGGAAAAAGAAGTGCATATAAACTAATAATTTGTTCTAATTCTTTTAAATTATGAATCTTTTTTAAAAGCATTACCCTATTTGAAAATTAAATCCTTAAAAAGAACTGTTTGAAGTATTCTTAAAAAAATTATTAAATCATTATACGTAGTTTACATTTATAGTATTTATTACGATACAAGTCAACAACACAATATAACTACATGATTTTAAAATTATTTTCTGCATGTTTTTAATTTCATTTTTATTTTATATTTAACACAAGTTTATAATAGTATGATATTAGTAATATAGTTTCTCAAATTATTTCTAAAGACCAACTTTTAAGACAATTCTTTTTGAAAGAAAATTTGACTTGTTAACTAAAAAACATTTATGATTGATTATTTGGATCATATATATCAAACGGAGCGTTTAAATTATTGCACAGTAATTAAAAAAGCAGACAATTCTGAAAAAGTTATTAGTTATATACCACGAAAAAAATAACGATTTTTTAACATTTGAAAATTGCAGCAAATATATACTTTTATTATATTACCGACAAATAAATATTTTTCTAACAGAGGTTTGCTTATTAATTTGGAAGCATTATTTTATTTTAATAATTATGAAAAAAATTTAATGTATGATATTGAATACTCATTTCACTTCGAAAAAAAACTTATATTAAAAGAAATTAATTGCTTATGAATATTTTTCCCGAAATATTTCCTTCGTAGAGGTAAAGAAAAAAGATTTTCAAATTTTCAAACTCTTTCTAAGTAAATAGTTTTGCTTTTAACCAAAGTTCGTTTCTGTCATTTGTGGAATTTATTAAATTAATATAACTATAAGAAATCCATGAAAGTCATTTAGTAGAATGATCGTCGAATCGTTCGAAGGAAGATATGAAATATAATTTTTTTTCCATTGGGAGCAGACAAATCAATAAATACAAAAACAGACCCTAAATTCCTAAAGAAGCATCTGTTCCTACATATTGCCGCTTAAATTCTAGAATTTTACAAAACAATTTTTTTAAGATAAAATGGAAAAAGAGTGTTTACTTAAATGTATTCCCGAGACTTAACCAAAGTAAGGCGTTCTTTAGTATATTATTTTTGGGAATATTTATACTACAATAGCGTTAACAGAAAAATATGTTAAAGTTAGCTTAAAAATAACTGCGCTAAAATAGCATTTGTAAAAGCAAGCATTCATGCAAGAGGACATCTTTCAATACCATGGACTTTAAAAAAAAATGAAATTTTTTTTTTTCTCTTTCAATATGTTGAAGAAATATTCACTAAATAAAAAATATTTCTAGAGACCAAATCCTGTATTTAAGGTATCCGTACATCTTCGGTGAAAATTTTTGAAATACATTGATATTTGCTATCAAAATATTTTTAATGCTAAAATATAACCTAAAACTATGAAAAACACATTTAATAATCAGCTTTTAATTCAAAAAAAATTTGGAGTGGAAAACATGGTGAAAATAGCACATAAATTGATTATCAGAATAACGCTCATAATTCAAAAGTAAACAAAAATATCATTATTCCGTGAATTTTATCTTATTCATCATAACAATTTTTGGTTCTGGTACTACTTTCATGATGAAAATCATATTACTACAACTTTTATTGTTTTTCGAGTCAAATAACAATGAAAAATCAAAAAAAAGTTATAACAATACATGATTTACACCTTTATTACTAAAACATATCAATTTTACAAGGATGAAAGTAATATGAGTTCTTTAAAACTGTATAAGGAAGGTGCTAGCAAAATTTAAATTTATTTAGTTAATATCTTTTTCTGATATCTACGTTGTCATATGTGAATATGTCGAACTAACTCATTTGGAGAAAAATCAAAAACAAACTTTCAAATGCAATTAAAAATTAACTACCGAGTAAAATTGGAATCCCTGTAACTTAAGTTCTAAATAAGGTATAAGGAAAATTCAAACACTATTAGAAAGAAACAAGTTTAAATTTTAAACTGACATTAAAATTAGAAAATCGAAAATTTTTACAAAAATGACGTTTTAAAGGTGTACAGATACCTTAATCCAATTTTCAATAATTGTAAATAATCAAATATTATGCAAAAAATGGTATTGATAGTACTTGAATTTTATTGAAGTTCTGAATTTCGTTAGCTAGATATCTGTTGAGAATAGATCAATATGTATATGTTTATTACACATCATTTTACAGAAACATATCCTAAGATTTTTTTTTTCATTATTTATTGCTAGAATGAATTTTATTATTTGAATATAATTTTTTGTCTACTTTAATATGTTATCGTTTGTTTTAATTTTAATATCTGAACGAAATATTATCGTCTAATTTAATATTTCACCACTTGCTTTAATTTTAAAAATTTCATATAAAAGTTTAATATTTATTGTATAATCGTTTGTTATCATTATTTTTGTTCTCTAAAGTTGGCATCGGTTTTGTATTTGAGAAGAGAGTTTTCATAGTTGTGAAAAAAATTGCGACGGAATAAATCGTATGTCGAATAAAACCGAATAGCCAGGAAAAGTTACTCTCTTCTTTTTCTTCAGCAGACGCTGTTACACGTAAGCTTCATATTAAATAGGACCAATCGTCCATACCACTTAGAGTGCTGTCAGTTTTGGCTCTAGAACGACGGTTTCTAGCAAAATCCACATATCTTTCGAAAAAGTGACAAAAAATGGGCACGTAAAGCCACCCACTGCACCAGCTATGTAACTCCTGTTTTACTTTATATTCAAGGTAGGTGACGCAATGTTTGATGAGGGTATTCTGCTAGGTTTCACTGCTTTTGCGGTTTCCGTAAGTTGCTCTCATTTCAATTGGTACTATGTTTAGTGCAACAAAAACTGTGAGGTGAAACCAGATACTCGTGGTGAGGTGATATGTCTCGGCCATTATAACTTTGCAAACCCTTGAAACTGCCACTTCTAGGTCTAGCAGCATTGGATCTTTATTTCATTTCTCTCCAGTGGATATTCGGCCTGCTTCGAAAGGAAAAGAAAGAAAACAAAATCATCCGAAACGTAAATCTACAGACATTTTGACGTTATTCTTCAACAAAATCTAATTGCAAAATGAAGGTACCATGTCTAAAAAAACTATCCAGAGAAGAGAAAAAACTCTTCAGATTACCTAAAAAACCTAAAACCAAAAAAAAAAAAAAAAAAAAAAAAAAAACAAAAAACCCAAAAAAAAAAAAAAAAAAAAAAGTCTAGAAGTCAGCAACCGATTGGGAAAAGGAAAGAAAAGGAAGATTGAAGAGGACTCGTCTTCTGAAGAGGAGGAACATTTATCTTTAACTCACGATGCAGATGGTAGTATTTCAATCATGCATCGCGAAAAATTTATGCCCGACATGCTAACTACACATCAATGGTTATTTTGTATCATTAGCAGAGATGGCGCCCGTGATGTCTACAGCGGGTATAACCTTGATCGTTAAGATGAATTTGTTTTGGGAGCTATGCAAAAAACAGACTCCCCAAATCTGAAATATCAACATGATTTTTCTATTTAAATTCTCAATTTTGTTTCTGTAAATTTAAAAATTCACTGAATTATCAAAGTAAATCAAAAATAAAATTTTTGCTATTTTTTATGTTTTTTCCCCCTAGTTATCTTGTTTTCCCTGCCTCTAGCTCAAAAATTGCGCCTTTTCCCCCACAAAACTCAAAACAAAGAATGGTAAATTTTATCAAACCCTTAACATTTTTCAATAGTTTTCATGCGTGGGAATACTGTAACTTTATCTGCTGCTTTTTGATTAGTAGAATAGAATTATTTGTGAACTATAGTACTTGGTCTAATCCCTGCTTTCATTTACGATTTACTTTTATTTAGAATCTGAACTAAGAGTTTAGCACATTAGGAACATTTTTAAAGATATTACAAATTAGAATGGTGATATAGGAGGTTTGTTCTTGAAATTGCGTGATTATGACAAATTGAATATTCCATGAATCTATAAATAATACATATCCTTAATTAAGCCCTCAGAAATACTAGAAATAAAAGCAATTATACCAAATTTCATCTTACATTAATATTATGTTTTTGCAATATTACTTTTCAAAACTTTGGGTTTTTTCCCATAACAATATCTTTATGTAAAAATAAAATCATTTCAAATTAAAGCTTTGTCTAATATTAAATGATGGCAATTTATTTTCTACCAAATGTAGAATCAAAATAAACGTAACGAAAACTATAACAGGTCAAAATTATAATTATATTAAGAAACCTCTAAAAGGTTTCGATATTTTCGACGATTCCAATGTAGTTGAATATAATAAAGCCTTCATAAGTCATTTTTAAGCTTTTCAAGCAACCTTGCGTGCCCTTTTTAAAAAAAATTTCGCTTAATTTCTATTCAAAACACACGATAATGAGTACATGCCAAGTGAACATTTTGGTTTAACAACCAAGATACGTCGCCAATGACAATCGTGTTGCTTCTAAGCGCAACTTTAATTACACAATCAATTAATCGATTGGCTCAACAAATTGGAAATCTCTTAAATGAAGATGCAAAAAAGTGCTGAATACAATTTAAACATTTCTAACAAAGAATGAATATAACTCATTTGCTAAGTGATTACAGTTCCTGTAAAATCGAATTAATTAATCGAATTTGTTAATCATCTGATCTCTGAATGTAGAACGTCAAATTGGCTCTAATAGAAATAGCTTATGTTAGCCGGTAAACAAAGTTAAAAATAAAATGTCGACGATATTTTTTCCATGAGCATGCACAGTAATATCATCAGGCGTATTATATTTATGATCAAAACGTTATGCAGAAACTCTAATAAACATTTACATCATGTAATATTATCTATGATGTATAAATATCATCATTCACGTTATTATATTAATGGTTCCTTATTATGAACAACTTTTTTTTTTCAGTTTCATATTGCCTGCCTTATTTTTGTTGAATACTTCTTGCGCTGTGCGCTCTTTTTAACAATGGAATAATATTTGACTGACTTTTTAAGTTTTATTGTTACCTTATGACACAAGAGACACTTCAAAATGGTTTCTAAATTCTAAAAAGGGGCATTTTCATTCATATGAATGTAAATAAAATCATTTTTCTCTCTAGAAATGTACAAGCAAAAGTAAAGAGAAAAATTAAAATCTCATTCAATAAATATACATTTCAAATAAATGTCTAACGACAAACCTGCACAATGAATGTTTCCTTGCACAAATACCTCACATTAATAAAAACATCGAGAGTTGTACTGAAAGTATCAATTTCTTCTTTCGAATAAAAATGACATATCTTTCCAACATGATCCATTTCGAAGTTATGAAGTGTCACGTTTTATGAATCACAAAAAAACACGAAGAAACATTTGAATTTATTTTGATATCTGGATGGAATTCTATTTTCCGATCAGTGGTTTTCGGAAATGCCTAACCAAGTGACGTTACAGTTACCCTGTTTCTTCCAGCGATCATAAAAAGCAAGACGATTCATAAAATATGAGCTGAAAAACTGAAAACTCGGATCGAATTTATTGCTTTTGCCTACTCAGAAATTCATTTCGTCATGTACCTTCTTTATTGTTTTCCCTCAAGATAATTTTATGGCATACATCGTAGAGAATTTTACTGAGCATGAGAATTGAGAATTCGTGTCTTGTCTGCAATTTTAAGCATTATCATAATCTTACGAGTAAAAAAAGAACTGGAACATATTTTCTCGAATTTGGATTAGCCAAAGACCAGAATCATTACATAGGCTTAGATTATGTAAAAAATACCGTTCTTATGAATTAAAATAACAGAACAATCGGGCAAACCTATGTACAGAATAAAAACTAAGTTAGAGCTGATTAACGAGAAAATCACTTCAGATAAACCTTAGATGCATAGTTTGTACAATAAATGTTCCAACTGATCCAATATGGCGTCCATGCTGCTATGAATGGTTATTCATATTGAGTAGCGTGTTGATTACAATACAATACAATACAATCATCCGTTAATACTCGTCAGACAGCAGAATTTGGAACAATGTTTAAGTAGAGGTGAAGACTCCTTCTGATGCGGAATACACCTCTCAAATTAATTATTTACTTAAAACTATAAATTTGGAAATTAACAAAACCGAAGCGGTTCCGTATAGTGGAAGAGAAACAGCACTGTTCAAAGAATGGAATAAATGATTAATAATTCAATGAGAAAAGCAATCATTTGAAGTATTAATTATATTTATCAAAACAAATAGAATTAAAGTTTGGAATTATGTATTTGAACATACCTGGATAAATTGATAAGTGGTGTCCCAACGTAGGTATTTGATGAATAGCGCTACATGTTGTGTGCGTGTGTATGTGCCTGTGAAGTGTATCTGTTGAGTGTTTGAAGAAATCGTGTATGTGTCTGTCAAATTCGTGGGAGTGAGTCTGTCAAATCTAAGTGAACTTCCTATTTAGATGTGTCACCGAGATTGATACAGGGTCATCACAAAGACAAAAAAAAGAAAAAGAAAGCGTTCTTTCCTCCCTAAAGAACAACCATATTCCTGAAAATTAAGTGTGAAATGACCCCCATAAAACCCACTGTTCCATGACTGTGGAGACCCCGTATCGCCTGTTATTGAGGTTGATGGAAATTGATGCGATTACGGAAAAAAGATAAACCTTCAAATTTTTTGGTAAACCTTTTGAGAAGCTCTCAAAAAATTCATGAGATGTTGATGCTGTTACAATGATGGATGTTAGAATGATACATTACTGATGGATAATAACAATGCTCTGAAAAAATGGGTCTATTCGATTGGATAAATTGAAGACCAAGAAGAACTACATGGATGATTCAAGGTCCGGGTGACCATCGAACTCCTTAGTTGTGGAAAACACTTGACATGCAAATAATTTCCAGCCACGAATTTCTCCCAGGAGTACTTACAGTACATGTTGCCTTCTACGTTAAGGTCTTCAAATGTCTGAGGCATCACGTCCGTTTAGTGCTGCTAAATTTGTGTCATGGCAAAAGAATGGTTTCTGCATCACCACAATACCTCTTCACGTTCTGCATTGACTATTCTCGAGATTTTGGCCAGAAATTCGATGACTAAGCATGAACATTCTCCCTATTCATCTCATCTAGCCCTGTGTGATTTTTTTTTTCATTTCCTAAAAAAAATAGTCATGTGGGAACCTCAGTGGACAATGTTGATACGATAAAACGAGAAACGACGAGACAGCTGAAAAGCCTAACACCTGAGAGTCTCCAAGGGTGTTACGAAAAATGGAAACAGAGTTGGAATAAGCACATAGCTTCAGATGAAGAGTATTTTAAAGGGGATTACACATTTTACCTTAAATTTTGTTCAACAAAGTCATTATAACTTCAGTTCAGGTATTTATTGGATACCCTACGTAATACGGTTCTTATGTTCATAAAAAATCTCATTTATGTTTTTCTATGTATCAGAACCGTTAATATTAGACCAGGAATAAGCGTTAATATTGTGTTAGGCCGTTGACTTTACAGGATAATTAACTTCCATCGTCTGCTATTTGAAAATCAAAACGAGTAAAAGCGCTATTAGAGGCCCAGACGAATCTTTTCTAGGGGGTTGACATTGGTGATTGGAAAGCGAGAATTGAAACCATACGACGAGTTAAAGATGCAAAGTTCTGTAGCGAATTGAAGTTGCTAAATTTCGGCAAGGTGTCAGCAAATATACTATACCGAGTTGCCAATTATAATGATGTACCCCCGCACTTTTAGCTAAGCTATATTAGTAGTAATTATTTGAGCCCATGTTTGATTTTTCAGGGTCTCATTTGGTTCGAGGTTCCTGTCAACAGACTACAACGATCGCCGACTGACAGCTGAACCAATCGACGATTATCTGGAAAGTGAGGATATTCGCCGCATGAATCTTACGAGCCAGATCTCCTAATCTTAATCATATAGAAAATGTCTATATGATTAGAGTTCAGTTAACCATTTCCCTCCCAGAACCCACCATTGCTAGTTAAAACCCACCATGCTTCAAAAGTGGGATCAATTGCCACAAGGTCACCTCAAATACCTCCTGTCCAGTATTCCGTCACACTATGCGACCTGTCTGGCTGTGAGAGGGGACCATACCCCAAATTAAGACGCATTTTCAATTCGTTATTACAACGTGGATTTTGTACATCCCCTGCACTATCTACTTTACTGATAATAATACTTACTTAAATGACTTTTGAATGGTACATCTCTTTCTCTGTTAATAATGTGTATTCGTACAAAATTTCATTTCAATCCGTCCGTAACATATTCAAAAATTCCACGTAATGTACACACTCTCTTAATTTTGCATACACTTGTATATATGTATGTTTTTCCAGTTCAAAGTTTGAAATCGAATTTTATCCACTTTCTATAATTTTGCTGACATATGAAGCTCAGAACGCAATTCAATATTTTAGTGTGCTCAAGCAGCGACGGATTTAGAAGAGGCTCAGGCCATGCACTTAACAATGTCCAATTCAATTTTAAATTTTTCATACATATATATAGCTCACATAAACATGTTTGTAGGCTTAAATTATCTAGATTAAAAAGAATTAAATACATATAAGCAAAGCAATCTAATGAAACTTTAATTTAAAAATGAACTTAAGATATAAAATTAATTTTTAATTGTAAACTAACATATAATTTATAAAAGCTTGAGGCTTTAATACTATTTTGGTGTGATATAAAATAGCAATGGTTCTGAATGCATCGGTAATTACCTACGTATCTTAGTTAAGCCCCTCCAAATTTTATAATTTACCATTTTACATTAAAAAGTTATTAGTATGCCTTTTAATCAATCTTTAAATTAAAATCTGATTTCAAAATGTTTTTTTAATCTTTCACTTACTTAATTACAAAAGGTAGCTCAATTTTCAAGACTTTCAAATTCAAACTACCTTCTCCCACACCATTCATTCCACACCCAACTATTCGAGTATAATTACCGGGAAATAACTTTGGTGAAATGATGTTGCCATCGTCATTGGTTGATTTGCTGTAGCGAATGCAAACTAATTACACTTTGTAAGAAAACTTCTAGCATGCATTTGAATATACACGTCTGTAGTACATTTTCATGTACTAATAACGAATAAGGCCTTAAAAATACACCATCCAATATTTTTGCAAATCAAAAAATGTATAAAAAAAATAAAATTTCAACCAACATTACACATTACTTTTCATTTTAAGTCTTGAAACAGAAATGTTTGTAATAGCTCATTTGATCATTTATTCTTCTTTAATAATAGTTTAAAATATGGGATATTAAGAAATTACCAACTTTTGCTCATTGACAATCCCCAATTTTGTAACTGTAGGCCTCAGTGTAATCCAAGCTCCTTCGACCGCGAGTGGTTTTCCGACCCGAGGAGGGGGAGAGAGTTGATGACCTTGATGCGGCAGCGTTGTTTCCAACCCTGGACCACGGGGTCCGAAGTTGAAGGTCCTACCAATCAGAGCGAAAAGATATCTCTTCAGGTTGGTTGAGTAAGACCTTTTAACTTCAAACGTTGTTGTAGAAGAGAGTCGCTGCAACGTATTATACTAGTTTGCTTCATTGGAAGAAAGATGACAATGATCGGGGTATGCCATTTGCAGTTTCATTCATCAGAAAGAACAGACGAATCATGCCGATAATTGTTATTCTTGTCTCACTAAGATCATTGAAGCAAAACCTAATATACAGTACCCTAATTTACCCTCTGCAAGGCTCCTTTACTACAGTTATCTGAATTGCCTATGCATCCTCCACTAGAACAATAACCATTTACGGAAAAAACACAAGAACAGTCCTAACCATCAACATTCATTATTTGGCATGATCTATCTTTCAGTCTTAAACATAAGACAACACTATACTTAATTCAGAAAAGATAATTAAACGACTTAGTCAGTGACCTAAATCCTATCAAACATCCATCGAAAATCTTAGATTTTATATATATATCACACAGCAATGGAATTTACTGATTTCAACCATTATAATTTCATTTTATCACAATTTTCTTGGTATTTTTCCGATACAAAATTCCTTGTGCATATGCATAAATATTGATGGATTAATGGTTGAACTAAATTTCGAATATATCCTTATTGGAGGCTGTATTTTTTAATAAGACTCTTCTAAGACAAAGACAAAGTTGCTACACAATGGAAATACTAAACCCTTAATGCCTGTGGCAAATTCAGTGGAAATGAAAGAAACGTACGAGAGTACGTGTTAGTAAAGAAAATATAAAACTTCAACACTACTGGAAATTGTGTGGAGGTTTGAAAATCTAAGACTAGGTACTCGGATTTCTGAGTGGATTAATGAGATATTGTTTCCGATGTCTATAGGACTAAAGCAAATGTCTAACACTATACTGTTAAAGATTGACCTCCAAGAGAAAAATAGTAAGCCAGGTCAACGTCATGTGAAAAATGTCCCTCTGGTGGACAGAGAGAGAGAGAGAAAAAAAGAGCAAGTATTTTTTTTTCTTTTTACATATAAAGTTAACTTTATTTAAAAATTTTGTAAAACTATGGACAAACATGGAAAAGGTTTTGAATACGTCGAGTAATATCCCAAATGCGAGTGGTATTAAGGTAAAACAGAGATTATTCGATATTCCACAGATTTGTAAATTTTTAAAGATAAAAATTTCAAGGAAAATTAAATACTCAGTGGATGGCTACATGTAAAGAGTTAGTTTGAGTGTTTATATTTTTCTGGGCTATATCAAACTCCAAAACTTTAAAGAAAGAGTAAATGGGCTCCTACACAGTCAGTCTCAACAGTTACGGGATGCTCTCAAAACACACTTCTTTGCTTCCTATTTGTACATTTCTCCCGAAATCTCGGAGCTGTAGTGACGAATGAGGTTAAGTTTTAGTTTAGTTTTTATTAACGTCGCACTAGAAGCAACACGAGGGCTATTGGCGACGGACCTCGGTAATTTTGAACCACTGTGAAATGAAGAGGACGACACCTGAACTGGCACCCCCTCTCCTGACATGCACTCCACGCCAACGGGAGGGCTTTGGGCCCCCACAGATTTAACGTGCATCAGCCCCGGCTACATGGTGGGTCTTTAGCGGCCAAGGATCGAACCCGCGACTGTATGAATCCGAAAGCCATGACCACTAGGCTACCGCGGCCGTGACGAATGAGGAGAGAGATTCCTCCAGAATATTCCAGCAGTGAATCAAAGACACCGTTTGGGATCCCATTATGATGAATTATTTTTTTCCCGTTTCTTCTATGAGAGGATGGAACACCGCATACAAGTAGAAAGTAAAGGTGTATGCAAAAATGTTCTCCGAACATTTCTCTTTGTGATTTTATTAACCACAAATAAATGCTTTTATTTGCACATTTTTTCATCGTTATACTATCAAAGTTAATACATAAATTTGTCAAACTTTGAAAATTATAAAATGCATACAAACAAATACATTTTCTTGTAATGAAATTCGAAATTCAGATAATATTTGTTAAATGTATTTTAATCTTATTATGAATTTATAATTTTATAATCTTTTATAATTTATAGCAATTTATTATAATTTATAACAATTTATAATCTTATTATGAATTTTGTTTAAAGCCCCCAGAGTATTTTATGAGAAAATTTCGCGTAAAACCATATTTCATTTCATTGCTTTAATGCCCCTATGTCGGTAAGAAGCTGATTTTGCACATTCATGATTAATCACTGACATAAAAAAATCGGTGGGCGTTACACACTTTGAATGGGTTCAGAGAAGAGGCTTTCAAAGGGTAAGAAGAAAATGCTTTATGTGTTTGGAAGATATTATCTATCAAATCTATCAATTGATGTAATTCCTGACTATGAAAAATGAACGAACTTGTGGAGATGGCCAATATAGAAAAAGCTGCCACTTTTGAAAGTATCACAGCAATTTTTAAAAAAAGATAAATGCTTTTAATACAATAGACATAAAGTAAACTGAGACATTCCACAAAAGTTTCTTTGTAAGAACGGCTTTAAGTTTCTCTTTATGATAGTAACATGCTGAATTGTTTCATAACTTTCAAAGGAGCTAAATCTCGAACTAAAGGTTGAAAAATTACAATTCTTGAACTATAAGGTTAATTCAATAAACCGAGTTTTGGCGAATTTTTGAAGATAGGGTTAAAAAGCGTAACTACGGGTTTTTAAAATTTATTTAAATTGTATCATCCAGAAATCATTCCGATATAAATGAAAATGTATTATTACGGTATACCATTTAGACCACTTTTTTGAAGAAAGAAAGAAGAAATTTCCAATAACCTGTAAATCCTAATAATCACCCAAAACATTATTTAAAAGTTGGTCCTCATTAAAAACTTTTTACGCTTCAATCTGGATTCCTATATTTTAAAACGCTTTTATGTATTTCACTTGGTGTGTGTGTGTGTATGTCATCAAATTTTCGATCGTTAATTTAACCAACTTCCCTTCAAACTAGAGCTCTGAAACATTGGGAATCGTCCTTACTCTCCTAACAATGCAAAATTTAGACATTTGCGACAAGTTTTAACTTTTATTTTCTTTAATAATGCAGTTTAGCCCAACCACTTGTCGTGATTTCAAAAACTGGCATCAAACTCGGCGATTTTTTTATTTTTTTGGCTGAACGTTAAGTCCGTAAAACGGACCAGGGTAGCCACATCTGGCAAAATACCGCCAAATAATTCTTGTCGCCAAGGGTGGTTGGGTTAAACTGCATTCCAACCATTTAATTTACCGGATGAATTAATTAATTTTAGTTAGTTTTAACATTTTTATGTATTTCATTGGTGTGTGTCTGTCTGTGTGTCTGTGTGTGTATTAGTGTGTCATCAAATTTTCTATCATTAATTTCACCAACTCCCCATCAAGCTAGAGCTTTGAAATTTCGGGAACCGTCCTTACATGCCTAACAATGCAATATTTATATATTTGTGACCAGTTTTAACTAATATTTCAATAATTTTCTTCACTAAACTTTGCTATCATATAAAAACGTTGGTTTTTATTTGGAATTATTTCAATTCATTCGCACGAAAAACGGATAGACCAGCTGGTCAAGTAAAAAATCAGATTTTAACCGTCTGATGATAACCAGAGTTCAGAAGGAAGAATTGAATGCCCTTTCGAAGCCTATCCACAATTTAATCAACATATATAAGTCAAACTACTCTCTCTCTACATAAAACTCTGTGATATTTTTGCAGCCCATTTAAGGGGACTTAGTACCTTTGCACCTTCAAAAATTCGATTTTTCAAATTTGATTTTAAAAAATAGTACTGAATTTTTGGGGCATTTTAAAACAAACCGCGTCAAAATCCAACAATTATTACGCCCTGTGCAACAAAAAATGTAAATGTCTAAAGTGGCTTGTTCTATGTAATGCAATGTAAACAAACCTCTTTTTCTCAGTTTGCTATTTTCACACTTTCCCACGGGATTAAAAAAGATCTTTTGCATGCAGAGCTTTCAAATTTTGCATGAGTGTTGTACTTGTAAATCTTTATTCTGTGAACCTCATATTTGTTAATAGGAAGATTAGATTTTATTTTATAACATGATACATGAAAAAAAAGTTACTAAATACAAACTTGATAACTTTTTTAATTTTTCAATTTCTTTTAATGTAAGGTAAATTTAAAATTTGAGGTTTACAGAATAAGGTCATTATTTAGCTTTAATTTGATATAAGAATTATGGTTTTACTGTACATCTTTCAAAAGTTATCTTGTGGGTAACGTAAGGTAAGCTAATTTATTTTTCAAATTTTTGCACGCATATTTCATATTGTATAAGAAAGTATATTAATTTAATATCAAAACTTGACCCAATATTTTAAACTATGCACTTTATTACACAAACTGGCAAAGTTTCATACTGAAAGATGTAAAAATTATTGTTTTATGAAGAATCGAAAAAAGTTTGTCAAAATGTTCTACTTTTGATTTCGTAGGGTACTGAGTCCCCTTAAAATAATATTTTAAAAGTAACAGTTTTAATAATAATTTTACTTCTCGCTTTTTGCAGATTTCAGTTATAGAAAATTATTAATTACGAATAACTATATTCTCCAAAGATCAATTCGGATTTTTTGAGGATTCGAAAAAAAAAATCAATGCAGCCGATATTGAAATTTATACAATCAGTCTTCAATGTAAATCTTAATCCACATTGTAAAATTTGACTTGAAATTTTTGACTTAGTATTTCCAGAAAATACGATATTTTGAAAAGTAAAACTTCACAGAAAATGAACCTATTTATGTTGGGCAAAACGCCATAATTCTGAAAAATTCTTCTTTCCTTTCCCCTCGTTAGTTTGGTAAACACCGTAGCTCTATTACGATTTGTTAGGACAAACAAGTGAGCATGAGGGTTTTTAAAAAAGAACATAAATCAGTGCATTATGACGGTTAAATATAAAGCGTGAAAACCTACATTTACTCAAGCACGTGCGTGGTTCGCGCATGCGCGGTTCTATTGTCAATGCCTCAGGATGCATTCTCAATTATAGAGTAGTGCCACGTTAAGGTGACCCTTTTAGCTTGGATCTCCAGATAAACTTGAGAAACGATCTGCATATTTATGCTAGTATTTTGATAAATTATTTTCTTCATTCGAATCTTTAAACTTCTCGAATGCATGAAGGAAAGGAAAGAGACTTAACAAATATTCGGTACAAAAAGTCAACAAAATTTTAGTTGCGCCTCTTATGACCAGTAACAAATAGCATATAGTGTTACATTGTCTAAATTGGAGAATGCAATAAAATAAATTTAATCGCTCTTCTACTGTTTATAATGTGGACCTTTTTACAACGTTTTTCTGAATTTCACTTGGTGTGTGTGTGTGTGTCATCAAATTTTCGATCGTTAATTTAACCAACTTCCCATCAAGCTAGAGCTTTGAAATTTTGGGAATCGTTCGTACTCGCCTAACAATGCAATATTTAGATATTTGCGACAAGTTTTAACTAATATTTTCTTTAATAATGCAGTTTAGCCCAATCACTTGGCACAATTTCTGTGCCGGAACGACCCGTAGATTTTTTTTTTTTTTTTTTGTTGAATGTTAAGTCCGCTTCGCGGACCAATTTAGCAACATTTGGCAAAATACCTCTAAATAATTCCTGTCTCCAAGAGTGGTTTGACTAAACCGTATTCCAACCATTTAATTTACCGGATGAATTAATTTTAATTAGTTTTAACGTTGTTATGTATTTCACTTGGTGTGTGTCTGTATGTATGTGGTATCAGTGTGTCATCAAATTGTCTATTGTTAATTTAACCAACTTCCCATCGAGCTAGAGCTCTGAAATTTCGGGAACCGTTCTTATTTGCCTAACAATGCAATATTTAGATATTTGTGACCAGTTTTAACTAATATTTCAATAATTTTTTTAATAAACTTTGCCACCATATAAAAACGTTGGTTTTATCTCGAATTATTACATTCTGTGAATATGTTTTGTACTCGATATGTTTAATTTTAAGACAATTTTCTATCAGCATATTTTATTTCGTTTCAATTTTTTCCATTCTCCAGTTATAGCCCGGAATTTCGATATCCCGCTCGGACTCTGATCCCAATTAATCCGTCTTAAAGAGGTTTTATTGTATCTTAAAAATAATATAAATTTCCCCGAAGTTGAAACTTAAAAAACGAAAGATTTCAGAAGAAAATCTAGGCAAAACTTATTTTTTCTAGAACTCCGCTTAGTTCCCAGAACTCCCCTTAAAACTTTTTTAAAACTGTGTTCTTCTTAAATTAATTATTAAAACAGAGTAACTTTTGATGTGTTTCATTAATTGTGAATCATATTAATCGGATTGGTTTGGTTTTATTAACGTCACACTAGGAGCAATACGAGGGTTGTTAGCGACTGACCTCGTAATTTGGAATCTCGGTCAAGTGTCGATATATTAATAGGTAAAAGGTTGTAAGGGACATTGATTTCATTTGCTATGTTTTATTTATTTAGAGTTTAGATGGCTGTAGTATTACATAATGTAAGAAATACATCACAAACGTATTAAGTGAATGTACTCAAAGAAAACTGGGAAGTAAATATATGTATATGATAATAAATGTTTATAAAAATTTAATTCAAAAGCCTTTGGACTGTGGATATCTTATTACTCAAAATCTGTTAATGACACTCGTTGCCGGTTTCATACCTGTTAGTACTTTTGGTAGAAAATTGAGTCTTGCCACTATCAAGTGGGACAAGGATATCTCTTTTCATTCGGTTTGTGCTCAGACATTAATTTAAAAATATGTTCACTCTGTGACGTTGGGCTATTCGCGGTTTCTCTTCCCTAACCTTGGGGACTTATAATTAAGTTTGATTGCTTTTGCTAAACAACCTTTGCCTAACCAAAAATGAAATGTGATTATGTAAAGGAAGTAGAAATGAAGTGAAGCAGGAGAATTAGGAAATATATAAACTCAGACTGAGAGTTGCGATAGAGAGGTTGAAGTAGAGGTTGAGTGGTTCGAGAAGTTGAGTGATTCCAGTGTTCAGCAATTGTTCCAGAGTTGGAGTTGAAGTCGGAGACAAGAATCGTTACAAGTTATTGGCTGGTTAATGTATGTTTGAAGTCAAGGAAGGCGTAGTGGTAAGAGTCAGTTAGATTATTACCGGTAGATTGAGTTAAGACGGTTAAGGCCTTGTCCGGGAGAGCATTTATAATTGTTGTTATATTAACAAGTAGCTAATAAATTGCGTATTTATTGTTCTAACGTCTCTTTGATCGACTTATGATTCTTAGTGTTTAAACATTAAGTTTAGCTATGGCACAAGAAGCAACCCGGAATGGGCAGCCGACACAACTCAGACGAAAATACTATTTGTCTTTAAAAACTTAGAGATATTTCTAAGTTATTTTTCAGTGGAAAGTCGAAAAAGTAGAGAAGTACGAAATAATTTGGAAATTCAAACTCAAACACACGCAAAGAATAATTTAGAAATATGAGATCATTTAATGTTAAAAAAAAATTTAATGTATTCTTTCTTTTTTTAACATTCTTTTCAATTTCTTCATTCAATAACGAAGCCTAATCTGTCTTTATGACCAATATTTTTGATAAGCACATACTTTTAGTTTTAAAACACTACTAATAAAAGTTGTTCCCCTTATTGGAAAATGTTACACATCTTTTGAAAATTGGAAGAAAAGTTATTTTTATTGTTAATCATGACTTTTTCAGACGTATTGCATATTTTTTCGTATTGTAATAGCCAGCGATTTAATATTAAATCACAGTAAATCATTGCGTGATTTAGAAAATTAATTTCGGTTATATTTTACCTAGGGATATTTTCACGTGATTTTAAAAAAGGATAAAAATTCAGAAATATTAAGACAGGAAAGTATTTTAACACCGGATGTCCTGAAAGTTCTCGTACCAATTTACTCATGAATTTATTTTCTAATAATAGGAATTTTAAAACAATTATTATTACGCTATACTCGCATGCTAATAGTAAAAAGAATTTCCAACAAAACGCGAGAAAAATATTTTGAACTTACATTTACGATGACCGAACCCTTAAAAAAAATTGATATCGCGTTTGCTAATTTCATTTTAACATGTGCTGTTCCCCCCCCCCCTTTTTTTTCTTTCTTTTCCTATTAAGTTCTCGAAAACATAAAATTAATCAAAATGATAAATTATATATTAGCGCAAAGTAAGAGTACTTCCGAGCTTCAGACTTCACAGAAGCAATTACTAGAAAGAAAAGAAATTATGTTCTTCAAATTCATTCCCAACGTTAACAATAAAAAAAATAAACAAAAAGACGATTTTGGATAAAAATCGATTATATATATATATATATAACGCCACATATTCTTTATTTAATGCCATTTTCTCAAAACGACATGTTAGCACGTATTTAAAAACAACACCCGCACCTTTCTATGAGGCAAAGCTAATTGATCTCTTAATGTGCACATTTTGTGAAACTCATTTCAAGACGCTGCAAGTGACATGTTGCATCCTTTGAGTGATATGGCAATTTTCATATCATCTGTTGTTTGGGGATTATTTTCATAAACTTTGTTCATTACACATCACCACAGAAAAGGAGAAAAGATCAATGGAACGAGATTCTTGATATACCACCCATACGAATTATGAAAGCATCATCATGTTTCAAGATATTTTTAATCGATCATCTCATGTCAAAAAAATTCTTTGGCCATCTCGTTCCCTAGAACTGACATTTCTCTTTGGAAATAGCTTATGAAAATAATTCCCTCACAAGAGATGATTAGAAAATTACCATATCACTCAAAGGATGCAACACCTCCAGTCTCTAGAAACGAGTTTCTCAAGATATGTGCAAACGAGTTTAGCTTTGTTACCTCGAAAGAGGCGAGCATTTAGAACATTTATAGTAAATGCAGGTTCTAAATTTTAATCTATCTAAGAATAATTGTATTAAAGTTCATTGTATTTTGCATAACAAATATATTAATTTAGGACACATTATATTTCGCTTCAAAATGGGAAAAGAATGCCTTATGGGAGTTTGGATCTTATATTTAACATTAGAGACAAATCCAAACTTTACGTATAGAAATGAGTTGATAATGCGCTAAAAAAATTACTCTAGTTATACGCTTTATAAAAAGTGTAATAAATGAATTCAAGTACATCAATGAGAAAGTTATTTATAAGGTCATTACTATGGATGAAAAAAAATATTGAAATACATAGCTGGCCATTAAAATTGCAGAAGCATGAAGGAAAGCAAATACAAAAACGATATTTATTGTATGAAAACAGTATGACATTAAAACAAAATGATTAAATTTGCAAGCAGCTTGGGGGATTACAGGGGTACGAAATTATTAGAAACAGCTGCCACTCCTGGCAGCTAAAAAGGCCCTTACCCTGCTAGGAATAGAAAAGAATAGGGATTGGATGACAAAAACGGGCAACTCCTTACATGCTGCTTCAAGTCTCTGCCACACTTCATCAACAGTCTTAGCTGGAGAAGGGTGGCGGGATACTCTCTGAACAACCCATGACCAGATGTTTTCAATGGGCGACAGATCTGGAGACCGTTCAGAACAAGGCACCAATCGAGTAACCTGTGTATCGAGGAAGATCAGAACACGACGTGCAACATGTGGTCTTCCATTATCTTGTTGAAAGATGACATTTGGCAGGCCTCGAAGATAGGGCACAGCCACTGGACGTAAGATGTCAGAAATGTAACGATCTTCCTTCAAATTACCGTCGATCCGAATTAGAGATGTGCGTGTCGTGTACCCAATTGGAGCCCAAACCATCGTACCAGATGCACTGGCCCTATGCCGATATAGAATGCAAGTAAACGAAGAGTGATCTCCTTGGAGCCTCCAGACGCGTATGCAATCATCAGAATACTGCACGCTGAAAAGACGACATTGAGCCACTCCTGTATCCGGCTTTTTCGCTCGGTGGGCCAGTCTCCGTCTCTCTCTATGCTGAACTGTCAAGGAAAGCAACAGTAATGGTCGCCGTGCTGACAGTTCAGGCTGCTGATAATGTCGTCACTCCGTGCGAGTGGATATTGGGCATGCTATAAACAAGCCCATTTCCTGACTAATGGCCTATGATGTGGTTGTTCGGTTTTGCAGGGCCGACTACACAATATGTCTGTGCTTTCAGACTTTAGTCGTGGGAGGGAGTGAAGATCCTACATGCCGTCCAGTATGGCCTTCAGCAATCCATTGATTCCATATACGCATGACAGTAGTTCGATTTGGACCAGTGCGATTGGTAATATCACGGAATGAGAATCCACACTCTTGATAGGCAACGATCCTAGCTCTATCGAATTCCAACAATTGCCGGTAAGCATTTCTTATTATTTGAGGCATAACACGATATTCTAAGCAAACTCTGACTTCACAAAGTGCTTTCGGAGTTTGAAATCCTTTACACAACTTTTCTTATATTCAATGCTTCAGGTATTGTTTCTCAACCTGCGTCGTCTAATGGCACTGAAATACTAATCATTTGCCAATCCCAACCTCTTCTTCTTTTTATGAGATTTTGACGTTCGTCAGATTATTTCTTCCTGGTGTTGCAACTTTAATGATCAGTAGTGTATTAAAGCGAAGAATAAACCTTATCGGGGGGTTTATATTCGGGCTTTAAAACTTTTTGAATGACTTATGTCAAACTCAAATCATTCGCTTTATAAATCTATTGTGACCTAAATCAAGTCTTATACTTAAAAGATATTTAGAATCCTCTATATAAAACATTTTGGCGAGAAAGGCTGCACAAATGGCAGAATGCCCAGAGAGTGCTATTAACACTAATTTATTGCAATTAGTTTAAAATATTAAAGGTGATATTTACAAGGTAAAGAACTTGTCGCTTTTTCATTTGCTATGCAAATATGACATTTTAGGTGGAAGTAGCATACTAGAAAAGTATTTCAATGTCTTCGGAAACGATATTCTAGTGGAACGTTTATTAGATCTCTGGTTACCCTTTTCTTGAGAAATTTTGTGTGGAACTTAATTCAGTACGCATCTTCCGAAACCACAAGACATAGTTTTTTTTTTTTTTTCGTTTGGGAATAGATGAATTAATTAATTCATCTACTGATCAATGCGCACCCCAACAGGGAATGGAAATGACACCTGCAAAATTATAGCACCTGATGAAGGGGTGCTTTTGGTTTCCAGATCGATTCCCAAACACCAAAGTTCATGGGAAAGAGAAATCTCGCTTGCCCTTTCACACAAATACAGCTATCTTTAACGAGAATCTCGTTCGGATGTATAAAAGGAGCCATTAACGAACTCATTTTGTGTGGGTGCAGCAAAATGAAGGAAGCACACATTCGTCTTGGACGAACTCCCACATTTTGACAGTACTAGGTTAAATTTAATAAGTTATTAGGGCAACTTGAATGAGTTCTCTTATTTTCAAAGTGGTGGTGATGGTAGCCAGTGGCCACGATCGCGGATTCGTGGCAGGCGTTGCTTTCGACGCCTGATACCACTTAAGACCAGCGGTGTAGCGGGGCTGATGCACGTTATATCTGGTCGAGGTTCCAAGTCCTCTCGTTGGCATGGTGTGGAAATTTGAAGAAGGAGATTGCTGCTGAGATGTCATTCTCGTTCCTTGACCGAGTTTTAAATTTGCTGTCAGTCACCAAAATCCCCTAGTTGTTAGCAGGAAGTCGTGGCGTCAGTGCAATACAGATTGATATGCATTCAAGAAAGAAAGAAAAATAAAAATGGGAAGTATAAGAACCATGACGTCTCACTCAGTAAACACATTGACATATAGTAAGCTTTCATTTACTTTTGAATATCGAAATTATGCCATATCATATGTTCTTTGTTCCAACATGTACCGTTTTGTCTACCTTCATTGTCGTAAAAAAAAAAATTCTCTTTGCCAGTATATAAATGCTGAGTTCTGGGTGATTATCTCCCGGAGGGTGTAGCTTGAAACTCTTTGTTCGAGCTCGGTTCACTTGGGCTTTCTGCCAATATCCTTAACGTTGCTTCTCATTGCGACAACAATACACAATGAATCAATGATCAAAAACCTTTCAAAAAGCTCAGCATTTAATATCAGAAATTTTTCAGATCCAGAAGCACTGATTATGAGCTATTAATACTGTTAAAAATATAGCTGTCAAAAAGAAAATGCGGGTTTTTTTTTTTTCATAATGGAACTTTCTCTCAAAATATTCCAAACGCACTAAAAAACAACACAAAAGCAAAACTTTCTCGAATGTTTCATTGAACCTACCCTGAAAAATGTATTCATATAAATGGGTCGAGAAGTGAGTTGGACGCGTTCCAGAAAGTGGTTTCGTGGCGATCAATCCTTTGGTTGTTTAACAACCCTCCTAGAAATACAAAATTAGGTACTACACAATGTTGAAACCCTGAATGAAATTATTACGGCATGTTTTTGTTTTTTATCGATGTCCTTTGTGTCATTACGTGTCGTACATGAGCGTAACATATGACCGAAATATGCATTAATTTCTTTTTCTTATGGTTTTTATAACTTTATTTCGTAGAGAATAAATCAAGGCTTTGTGCATGAAACGTTACGATATGCTTTTAACTATAACTGACAGAGAAAATACTCTACTTTTTTCCATGTTTCAATCTTTTAAATTGCCGCATTCATTAATCAGGTCAAAGTAAATAATGCTCAAAATATTTATGATGAAATGTTTTTTACATATGAAAATAAATTATCCTTATTCAAGAAAACAACGTCATTTATCACAATTCGTAAGAAATATCACAAAATTAACAGAAGTTACACCTTATGTATGTTGCTAGAATAGAATATAAACTAACTAAATGTGTAAGAAGCAAATTATGATTATAGTATGATACAGAAATATTAGCTGCAGAAACTGTATTAGTATTTCCTTTTGTACCAGAGAGTATTTTACTTAACTGTAATCTGATTCTCTTATCATTGAATTATGGTGCATGTATATATATATATGTGTGTGTGTGTGTGTGTGTAATGATTTACTATTGTAATTGTCTTGCGCTAACTTTCCTTTAATTCGTTTTGGCCCTGGATAATTTCAGTCTTCTCCTCTATTCTATTATTATAAACCCACCTACGGAAGTTGTCAAATAACTACAACTATGTTTCCAACCAAAGTTATTAAGTCGGCAAATTGATCACGCACCATGATCATTATGGCCCGCCATGTAGCCGGGGCTGATGCGCGTTGAATCTGTCGTGGCTCAAAATCCTCCCATTGACGTAGTATGGAAGTTAGGAGAGGGGGTGGCAGTTCAGATGTGTTCAGATCATACGTCACCAGAGCGACGTTAATGAAATCCATTCATTTTATTTAAGTTATTTTTTTGTTTCCCTTTTCCTATTTTAGATCAAACTCGATTGTAATCTTTCACCACAAACAGTGCACCATTGAATTAAAGGATGAATTCCTCATTGTAAGCTCAGGTGTCGTCCTTATCACTTCCCAAGGTTTAAATTACGAGGTCCATCACCTGTAGCCCTCGTGTTGCTTCTAGTTCGACGTTAATAAAACCATCCAACCATTCATTTGATTCTCAAGTTATTTTGTTGTTTTAATTTTTTTTTTATTTTAGATCAAACTCGATCTAAAGTAATCTTTCGCCACAAACAGTGCACCATTGCATTAAAGGATGAATTCCTCATAAAAATTATTAAAATTGGTGAGCTTCGAGTAATATTCTAATTGATGAGGAACAAAATAGTCAACAGAATCATTTAAACAAATACACAGGGTGTACAACAAAATGAGCCAGAATTTCAAAATCATACGTCACCAGAAAACTTTTGAAAAGTCGAAGCATATTGGCTGTTTTAGAAGAAAATGATTCAATCGCGTATGAATTATATGTTCATAAGCTATTATACTTTTATTTAGTTGAGGAGAGTTTTCCTGATCAAGAATCAGATATATAGGATTTTATTCTAAGGTAGTAAGAAAGTGTTTTTATATATTAGTAATAATCAATATTTTTAATAACATAAAACACATATAAATACTGACATTTTTTTTAAAAAAAATTGCGACTTAAGTAGGAAATAAATATATCAATCTGTTGGTAAGAACCACAAGTAGAAAAAATTTCAGCATCTAAAATTTGCCTATTTTTTGTTGAAAATTTAATTTAAAAATTGTCTTAACTTTCTGAATTTGGATTATGAAATCAGATGGAATATGATGATTACGTTTAGTATTCGACAACTTTAAATGTAATTTATTTTAAGTAAATTTAGTATGCATTTGTCAACCGAAGAAGCAAATCAAAATTAAAATTCTAAATTGCTTTCTGAAAAAAAAAATTAGTTCTTTTTCATCCTTTAAAAAGTTACAAATAAAGCTTTACACTAAAATGAAATGCAGCGTGACTTTTGTTTAGCCTACAGCTTTTATCTAAAATAACTCTTCAGTCATTGCAGAGAGAACTACAAACATTTTTTATTGAAAAGAAATTGTAAATTCCAATTAATGGATACGGTTTACAAGGTGAGTTGATACAACAGCTCAACCTAGTCACAATGTTGTTACTTATAAACTCAAGCGTTTCTATTTTGATGCTTGAAAATGAGTCAGTTATGAAACTTAAGGCTAATAAGGTTTGTCGATTTCTTGTTGCATGCCAAGTCTTTGAAGTCATATGAAAGACTTGGCTTTAACAAAAATTGGTTTGGAAGAGATAAAAATTACTGATGAACAAGGTGACCAAAGCAATGCGTCAGGATAGCGATTTGGGTATTGATAGGTGATAATTTGAGTTCCAAATTCACTGTTAATGGTGTCAAAAACACTGCCTGTTCTATGCGGAAGGTAACTTTCCTGCGTAGATCCTACTCACCGGTGTTCATATCACGATTGGGAATTTGAGATAAAAAAAACGGCGCCTCGTCACTTTCCTTAAATGTGCCAGCTTTAACTGTTGATTCAAAGAAAATTGGTCCAATAATTTCTGTTTCACAAAGAGAAACCCAAACTGTTACCTTATTTAGATGCAACGGTCTTATGTCGACAAATTCAAGGTTGCAGGATACCCCCAAAGCAGATCATTCTGTCGATTCACTTGACCAGGCAATCAGAAATGGGCTTCTTCAGAGAACCTCACCTTTCTGTGGTTTAATTTCCCAGTATCGATGAAATCCAATATCTCACACATTCGCAAAATCCTATCGCTGAGCGATAGCAGTATCCGGAATTAAGAGTAAAGTTTGTCTTGGAAGAAAAAAAGTTCGATATTTTTCTTCATTTGCCTGCAGTGCTCCGACTGATATCCAAATGAATTGCTACTTTATTAGTGGAAGTGATTTACTTGTGGACATGATTGCTCTCTCTCTCTTGCTGCTGTATATCAATCATTTCTTATGTTTTAACAGTTACCATTTTTTGCACCAGTTTTTTTCTTTCAGATCATCTTAACATAACCAAACCTTTCAAATTTTCTTATCAGATCTCTTACCATTGTTCTAGAATCGCGTTTCTCAAACTTTTTTTACTAAGCCCTCATAAGCCTTTTAAAAATTCTTATGCCCCCTATATATATATATATATATATATATAGGAAACTTTTATGTTTCAGTAAATCTCTAAAAAATTATAATTACAGTAAATAAATTGATAAAACTTACAATGGGAAACTAAGATAAAAAAAAAAGAAATTAGTGAGATCCTTGCGCTTGATGTTTGTTTCAAAGAGATTTTATATCGGGCTCCACAATTTAGTTAACTTTAGTCTCAAGTCTCCCCATTTTGTAATATCCAGCATATTTCTTCTTTTTAGCTGCAGATCGTTTAGGGCACTAAATCCACATTCAGTTAAATATGAAGATGGAAACGATAGTTCTCTCGCACATTTGCTTGTACATGGACAACTGATTTCGGTTTCTTCACAAAGCCATGCCTTCTCTCCTTTCATATTAAATAACGGTTTAACTGACGCATCGTTTTGCATTTCTGCGAGTTCTTCTTCAAACTGTAAATCTGAAATATCAGAACAATCTCCTTACTTTGGCTGCGTCATCCAAGTTGGGAAATCAATATTTTTGCAAATCAGAAAATCTTTCTTTTAAATCTGCTGACAAATATTTTAGATGATTGACAATAAGATTAAAAGCCTTATCAGTTGCTTCAGATATTTGGAGCCAGATATTTCCTTCAGATATTCAAAAGTTTCGTAATATTTGTAAAAATATATATGTATCAATGCAGCCAAAAATATTTGTAAAAAATGGCTTTATTACTAATAAATATATCGTGTACACTCTTAATGAGTCCTTTTTCGAATGCTCCCCCCCTTAAAAATCAAATTGCCCGCTTTTGGGGCGTAGACCCCGCGAAGGGAAACACTGCTCTAGAAGGTTTAGTTCTGTTTCTGAATCTTGAAGATCACTTTTATAGAAATAGTGTTGCATTTTCTCAACGTAAATATAGGGAGACGTTTTCAAAATAGTGTGGAACTAAAATTAAACAAATTCACTTTGTGCCCTTTCTCACAACTGGTGTCACGCATTTCTGGTGCTATCTAACGAGGTTTTGAGAAGTTATCTCAGTTTAAAGTTGTAAGTTAATTAAAAGACACCTTGTAAAAAAGTCACAAAGTTAATCAAGATATTGCACGCAAACTTCCCCCGCATTTCCCCCTCCAGATGATATTCTGGGCTATTTTATTAAGATACTTCGTTTGAGAACCTCGCCTTGTGAACGAACCGTGACATATCCGTATTATTATTTCCATGCATGAAGTGTAGTGAATTGGAAATTGTCAGATATAGGGTTTTCACGGATGATGGAGATAAAAGGAGATAGAAGTTCGGTGAGATTTATTTGAACATGCTATTGACAGGTGTTAAGTGAATGTCTGAGAACTGATTTTCAATTTCCCGGTTCAAATCCAGTTTTATTGATCGTAAGATAAATAGAATTTTCAATTATGAACTTTGGCTCAGATGCAAATTTGTATCATTGATTGCTTTTGATTATTCGATAGAATAGATTTGTTTGTTTTACTTTCGTCGCACTAGGAGCAACACGGACTGTTGGGGACGGACCTCATAATTTTGAACCTCGGTCA
Source organism: Nephila pilipes (assembly GCA_019974015.1). NCBI lineage: Eukaryota > Metazoa > Arthropoda > Arachnida > Araneae > Nephilidae > Nephila > Nephila pilipes. The sequence continues at coordinate 229,624 of BMAW01081503.1, forward strand.
AGTGACGAGGACGACACCCGAGTTTGCTCCTTCCTCTCCTAACTAAGCCAGCAGGAGGACTTTGGAAACCAACAAATTTAACGTGCATCAGCCCCGGCTACACGGTGGGTCTTTAGTGGCCTCAGACTCGAACCTACGACCACGAGTCGGGCCTTATCCACTAGGCTACCGCGGCCACTTCAATAGAAAAGAATAAAAATAGTTTGATTTACATAACTGATTACATATCATTTATAACTGATCATTTATAGAATCCATATGGCTCAGAGCCTAATTAGCGAAATGGGGACGTTGCAGAATTCGTATTTATTTTTCTCTCTCAATGCAATCTAAATTCCAATGGATCATTCATTATCTTAGCTCATTTAATTTGTTATTTTAGACAGAATTCATGTTTATTTTTCAAAACAGTCTTAAAAAAACTCATTTGTTATTTTCGTTTATTTCATTTGTTACATTTGACGTGAGAGAATTGGTGTTCATTTTCAGTAGTCTAAATTTTGAAAAAAAAAATACCTTTTTTTTTAAAGTGCAATAATCAAGTTAAAAATGCCCAATTATAAAATTTAAAAGTATAATATATAATACATAATTTTTCAATTATATTAAATAACAAATTTTAATATGTTTAAATACATTATTATTATTGTGTTTGCAGCCAGTGAACTATTTTATATGCCGTATTTAGAACATCTACATTTGTGCTTTACCCACTACTCCCAACAGATATCTAAGAGTCGAGAGCGTGGAAACAATTATGACTCTGGTGGATGATTTTTCTGGCGTGTATCTTACTTATTTCTTAAAAAATAAAACTGAAGTATGTGATGCATTTCCCCAATTTAAATCCATGTACGAACATCTGACCGGTAAGAGAACTTAAAAATTTAGGAGTGATAATAGATTGGAATTTCAACAATTTGATAATTATCTTGCAAGGCATTTGCGATATAAATAGTAAGAAAATAATTGAAGAGCGGTCAGTTAGATTTAATGAATGTTACAGGGTAGCACTTATTTGGGAGTAAATCATAGTTTATAACCTCGGGATATTCAATCATAAAATGAAACCTCTCCAAAACAAAATCAAAATATAAAAGATAAAAAGATCAGTTTGAAAATTTATGACTCGGATTCATTAAAGCGAAAGGATGATTAAATATTTGCACCCAGAGATGCAATCACAGAGGGAGATGAAACCGAAACATTTCTTGCACTAGAACTCAAGCGCTCAGAAAGGATAAAATCTAAAAACATGTCAGTGAATTTTACTAACAATTCCAGCAATTATTTAGAAGCAATTATTTAGTAGCGTTGATTGGCATAATTGGCAACAAGCTACGGGAAACGAATTGCATTCGTCACAGAAACAAATTTTGGGAGGTTGTATCTCAGCCTGAAAAAACTAAACTAATAAAAAAGTAAATGGACCTATTCATTAAATTCTGGTGAAAGGAGATATAAAACAGACTTGTAGCTGCTGGTTTTAATCAAATCAAAAATGTAAGACTTCTCAAAGTCATATTCACCAGGTGTAAATATAGAATCTTTCAGATTAATTGCACTTATATCAATCATTAAATGTTTCGATGTAAAAATTGCATACTTATATAGTGATTTGGAGGAATTTGCATATATGTCACATCCAACTGTGTAAGAAAAAATAATAAGGGATGGAAAAGTCTGTATGATTAAAAAGAGTCTTTATGGATTGCCGCAATCTGGTAAGAATTGGAATTTGGAATATAAGAAGTAAATTACAAAAAATAGGATTAATTAATCTAGCTTCTGATAATTATATATTCATGAAGGCAGACGACAAAAATATTTTTATGTCACGCTTGTATGTTGATGACTTAAGAATATTTTGTAATTGTAGATGCATGAAAATATTGTTGCTAGTATTAAGTGTATATTTGAATTGCATGAAATAATAACAATAAATTTTTCGATACGGAAATTGTTAGGGAAGAAAATAGTATCGGCTTATCATATACTGAAAATTTTGAATCCTTTTTGATTGAACAAAATTTAGAAAATTGTAAATCGGTAAAAACACCGATTGTTAAGGTAGAAGATAAAAGTTTCTCTCTTACAAATGAAGTTATTAACGCTACTATGTATCAGGAATTAATAAGTGAATATTTATATACAGCTGATATATTATTTTTCACAATTTAAGTAATCTCAGTTTAATCACAAACCAGATTAAAAAGCTTTATTTTTGGCAAAAAGAGTGTTATGATATTTGAAGGGCATAACAGAGTTTTAAAAAAATGATTTTTAACAATGATTTTGGTTTTTAGAATTCTTATTCTGGCGCTAGTTGGAAAAAGGAAGAAGATGGTAAATAATTTTCTGGTGGAGTAATTTTATTGGGTATTTCGCTCATATCATGGAAATGTCATATGCAAACCGGCTTCGGACTTTCTACTTGTGACACTGAATTATTTTCCATCCCAGAAATTTTTAGTTTCATTATTTTTACAGTAAATTTATTGACCGAACTGAAATGCGAGAAATTTATAAATGATGCGATAACCTTGAATCCTCATAGTCCAGCAGCTATAGAGTGGACAAGAGTCACGAGATCATCCAATAAATCAATACACATGGACTAACGTTTTTACTTTACGAAAGATTTATCGATGAAAAATGTTATTAAATTAAAATATGTTTAGACTGATTACATAATAGCAAACTTTCTGACGAAAGCAGTGAATGAAGATAAATTGATAAATACTATGGAAAATGACTTTCTAATACCTTAATTTTTGTATGTAACACATGGATCAATAAGTCCCGAGACTAACATTGAAAACAACATTTTTTTTGCAAAATTTTTTTTTATTCATCAACATAATCACCTTTTAGGGTGATACAATCGTTCCAACGCTTTTCCAATTTTTCAATACCATGTTTATAAAAAAAATTATCTTTCGCTTCAAAATAAGCTTCAGTTTCAGCGATGACCTTCTCATTTGAGCCAAATCTTTTTCCCTGGAGCATTTTTTTAAGATCAGCAAAGAGCCAGTAGTCACTGGGGGCTAAATCTGGCGAGTATGGGGGGTGGGGAAGCAGATCAAAGCCCAATTCGTTCAATTTTGCCATTATTTTCATCGACTTGTGGCAGGGTGCATTGTCTTGGTGAAAAAGGATTTTTTTTTCTCTGCATGTGCGGTCGTTTTTTTTGCGATTTCCTCCTTCAAACGCACCAGCAAGTCAATATAATAATCACTGTTGATCGATTTACCTTTTTCGAGGTAGTCAATGAAAATCACGTCATGCGTATCCCAAAAAACTGACGCCATGACTTTGCCAGCTGACTGCTGCGTTTTCGGACGGCTTTCACCAGCTGTGCGCCACTCAGATGACTGCCGCTTCGACTCTGGAGTGTAGTGATGTATCCATGTTTCGTCCATGGTCACGTAACGACGCAAGAAATCTTTTTTGTTGCGAGTAAATAGCGATAAACAGCTTTCTGAATCATCGACTCGTTGCTGTTTTTGTTCCATCGAAAGCAATCGCGGCACCCACTTGGAAAAAACCTTTTTCATGCTCAATTTTTCATGAAGGATAGTAAATACACTTCCATATGATATCTGTGTCATCTCAGCAATCTCACGGAGCTTCACTTTACGATCTTTCATTATAATTTTTGTCACTTCACTCACATTTTCCGGTGTAACGGCTTCCACAGGTCTACCCGAGTGTTCCGCGTCATTTGTGTCGGCATGACCACGTTTAAACTCGGCAAACCACCGACAAATCGTTGCTTTTGATGGACAAGAGTCCGGGTAACATTTTTCAATCCATTGTTTCGCTTGCACGGTGTTTTTACCCATTAAAAAACAATGTTTTATCAGAACACGAAACTCGATTTTTTCCATTTTTTAAACAAACTACAAAACGACTTTACTCCAACCTCGATAACTCAGCTGTTTCTGGTCCGATCGACTTAAAATTTTGACACGTTTCAAGCACACACAAAGGTTAGTACTCTAGAAATACCTGGTTACTGGTTTACTACGAGCGTCATCTCTGGGTTAGTCTCGGAACTTATTGATCCATGTGTTATGTTTAAGTATTATTTTTGTATTGTATGTATAAGTATTATTTTTGTCTTTATAATTATTGTGTATATATTAAGTGTTTGCCTTTAAGGTTGTAACGAAAATAAATTGTGTCACTCGCAAGAGGGGTGCATTAGGTTTGGAGCGAGCGAATATTTTTTATACGCGATATTAAGAACATCTAAGTTTGTGCTTCATCCAATTCTCCCAACATACAGTAGCGTACTCAGAAATAAATTATGGGGAGGGGGGGGGCATAACTTCGTCATTATCATGACAGAAGTAATTTTGTAGTTTAGAATTAACATGTAGTAAAAGAAAACCCGGTTTATCAGTCTTATTTCTCCTATTTGTAACTGTTACAGTATTGATATAATTTTTTCAAGTAATAAAAATTACAAAAGAGGAAGGTCGTTCAAAAATGGTTAAGATACCATAAGAATAAAATTTTCATTTTTGTGGAAGCAGTATTTTCTATTTGGATACATCCTCACCTCTCTTCTGTTTACAAACAATGCCACAGCGGCACACTTACAGGGTCAACAAAGACTTTTCTGCTCTTATTAGGAATTGGCTCAGTTGAAATCTTTTTTTCTCTTTGTGAAGAAACAAATTTAAGCACGGGGAGAAATTAATTTTTGTACTTAAAATTTAAAAGTTATAATTTTCTGTTTCGAGAAAAATTCTTGATAGGTGGATATGTCCCTTTGTAGCCCCCCTCCCCCGGTACGTCACTGCAACAAACACCTTAGAGACGAGAGCGTAGAAGGAATGACAGCGCTCATGTGAACGCCATGTGCATCAAGAACGATTATTATGCTATGTGCTATGTTGTGTAAGTGAATCTAATGTTAATTCTTCTGTTAGTGTATCAATAAATGTGTTCGCCCGAAAATCACGACTAATCAATTCGATTAAAAAACATCAATCATTATAAATTAAATATAATTGCATTTTTAAATACTTTCAATTTAATGTGACTGGAATTTTAAAATTGTTAAAAAAAAAAATATTCGACTGCCATCCTATATATCCAGAGTTTCTCAAAGGGTGGTGATTTATACATTAAATTTGACAGTTTTAACACCGACAACTAAAATAAAATCTGTATAACAATATGTTTCATTTTTTGCTAAAAACGACAACACTGTGTTTTAAATGTGCGGTTTAAATGTGCATGTTCAGAATGAAGTATTTTTTACATCATCAAAAGTTTATTTTTATGAACGTAAAATGTTCTATTGAAATACTCGTATTTTAATCTGATTTTTTATAACACTATACACTGAAACGGCGACTCAGAAAATGGTAGCCCGTTAAAAGTAATGTACATAATGAGCAATTTAAAAGATATAAAACTTCAACTTGTAAAAATAATTAACAACTTGTATCGTTTATTTTTAGCCAAAAAAGAAATAGGAAAAGTAATATCATTCCTGCTAAATTAAACAAAAGATGAAACATATTAAAGAGATAGATCAAACGACTTTCAACATAATTTTTTTTATCTTCCAAGCTTTGATAATAAATAAAAAAATACATCGTACCGAAAATATGGACATAATAAAATGACTTTAATTTGTTCTCCAGGAATATAGATACTAATCGAAAAAATATTTAGATTATAACTGATTATTATTTTTTCCTGTTTTCTCTCTTAAAAACGTTTGTTGTCTTTTCATTGTGAAAATACTGTAAATTGTCGGTGATATTAGAAATTAATTAACCGAATAATTTTTGATCTGTTTAATGGATATTGATTGCAATTTCACAAATGAATGAGGATAAAATAACGTGTCAATTAGAATTCGTAAAAATACATTTATACTCAATGAATGATAACTTATCAGCAAAAATCTACATTATAAATTATATTACTTCTCATCAAAATATGTACAAAATGATACATTCGAAAGAGATATAATTTTTCATTGTTATTTTTAAACATTTTTCAATTCACAATGAAAATATATTTACAAATGTATTACTCCATATAATATTTTATATTTAGTTGATTTTTCATCAAAGTAGTTGAACTCAAAATAAACCCGAATATTATTTATTTTTTAAGAACAACAATAACTTTTATTCATTTATGCCAATAATTATCTGAAGTGTTTAGTTCATTTAAATATTTTAATTAAAACAGATAGAAACAAAAGATATAATTTCGAATTCTCGTTTTAAAATATTTCAGTTTACAAGAAAAAATCGCTCAATCATTATTGTGTATAGTATTACTAAAGTGCAAAATTTAGTCTTCTGCTCTAACTGGGTTGTGACAACAGTTATAACGTAATAACATTTTTGAAATTAATTTTTCAAAATTTTTTTATTATAACATAAGCAATCAGGGGATTGAACTAGTTTGCACCGGTTCGGCATAATCATCATCATCGATGCTTAGTAATTTTTCAGTTCGATGAACCGGCTGATAAAAGTAACGATCATAAAATAATAAATGATCATCTATTATAAGGATTCTAAGAAGGACATCCATAGCGGAAGTTTCACTTTAAGAAAAGGGACGATTACCGATAGTCGAATTGTTCGAAATCAGTCCCGCACTAAACATTTTCAGTTGACAGTTAAGCATTCCTTCTGTATATTTGATTAAACGAGTAGTTCATATCTTAAAATCATTCTATAAATAAGTTTTTGAATTACACTAATTTCCAAACAGAACTGTAATATCATTCCATTTCGTTACAAATTTTAAGCTTCGATACGAAATAGGAAAATTATGTTTATTTAGTTTTATAAGAACTATTTTTTATTTAATTAGAAGTTTAATTTTAAATTAGTTTTAAAAATAAGTTTTCGATTGTGTTCCAAAAGCACCGACTTACCTAAGAGTAATCCCGGCAGAATGACAGCAACCTGAAGGTCAGGCCTGTAATCCGGTGCAAACCACTCTCTCCTGCCACCTGCTTCGTGAGTTGCTTGAATGATTCCATTGCTCGTCTTTTTCTCGAATTCCTGATGACCTCCACAGTGGGTGACTCTGGTCTCCACAGACCTCAACCTGGAGGGTCTGTAGGACTTGACCTCGTCCAACAGCAGAGACTTGATCTCCCTGCTCATTCTCAAAACAAAACGGCGTTCGAAAAACACACCAACAGTTGGCTACCGTCTAGAAAACGAAAATGGCAGACGAATGGAAACAGGTGATAAGAAGTAAAAACGGAAAACTAAAAAATAATCAAATCGAAGGCAAACCAGATGGGGAGAGTGTGTGAATGCTTAGTTCTTTTCTAGTGTTTTTGGCAAACTCATCTGGTAAGGAAGGTTTTACGTCATGAGACTTGGAACCCTTCCAGGTTCGTCCGCAGGATTTCAAAGAATGCAATCATTGGGTGCGTGTTCAGACATTACGGTTGATCACGGGGTCTGTGGACGCGTTAAAGGATTGACCATTTGTAATCGAAGCAGGGGGGAATGACATTTAAATCCCTTTGCATTCTGCGATCTTATTCTGTTGTCCCAAATTCGTTAGTAATTAGGAAAGTTTTTCAGAAAAGTTTAGGAATGTGAATGCAATTGCGTCATAAATCTCTGTCTGGAGCAGGTCTATTTTTTTTTACGTTTCCTTTCTGACGTCTTGAATCCGAAAATTTGTCTTGTGTTCATTTTTAATGGTTTCCGATTACATTTTCTACGTAAGCTAAGAAATTACGAAACAAGTTATATCTCATGGTATCTATTATTACTTTTGAAATACGTCAAAGGTTGATGCTTACCGTAATTATGGAAAACTGTTAAGTAAAGATTTATTCTTTATTCAATCGAATTACATATAGGAAAATTATGCGAAAATAACTAATATTTCTTTCATTGGACAAAACCCTTTCATTTATCAGTGATGATATTAATACTTAAATAATGAAAATTTTACATATTGAATAGAAGAATATTAAAACTAGTAGCATAAGTTTAAGTATAGGGGTATTCGTTTGTATTAAAAAGAACAAAAAGCCTTTTTTCTTGTCTTATGAATAATATAAAAGAGTTTGTTGATCTCTCCATTTCAACTTGTAAACATATTGAATCATTATTTGTTTCTTTTACAATAAGGATTCTTTGCAATTTACTTAATAAAGATCCATTTTATATACATTTTTGAGGCCCTAAGGAGTTAAGATTGACATTAGTAATATACCTCAAAATATTGAATACAAATGGGAATACTTTAATTATTTGTGCGATGTTTTAAAATAATTTTTTTTCTTGTTTGGAGGATGGTAAATTTGTGACATTGGGCTATTCGCGGTTTCTCTTCACTAACCTTGGGGACTTTCAATTGAGATTGATTGCTTTCGCTAAACAACCTTTGCCCAACCAAAAATGAAACGTGATGAAGAATGTAATATGCAAAGCAGTTAGGAATGAAGTGAAGCGGTTAAATTAAGAAGTATATAAACTCCATCTGAAGGAGTAGAGTAGCTGAAGGAGGATCAGAGAGGCGTTGTAGTGAGAGGAGGTGGAATCTAAGTGCTATATTATAGGAAGTTGTATTTACATATTAGTATTGAGGTGAGGTCCGAGTAGAGATCTCACGGATTGAATATTGTTCTAATATTTTCAGCAGTTGTTCCAGATTCGGAGTTACAGTTGATAAGAGATATTGGTAAGAAATTGTTAGATTATTATTGGTGGGTTGAATTAAAGCGTTAGTACTCTTAACCTGGAGAGCACTATTATTAATGTCATAGTAGATATATATTAATAAATGTTGAAAGTTGTTTTAGTGGTTCTGTAATTATTGGTGTCGTAGTGTTTAATATTAGATATTAGTGATGGCACAAGATAACGCCCGGGACGACCGAGTATTACAAATTTATGCGAAAATAGCTATTTCATTTAGTATATTAGCTCGAAAACTTGCTCTAATTAGAGCTAATATGAGTCATCAACTTATATAAATTTCACGTACTGTCTGAATAAGAAAAATTAAAACTATTTGCAAACATTTCAATGTAGAAACATTCGTGATTATAGTATTTTAAAATAAGCTAAGATATTCATGTCTTATAAGTAATGTAAAAGTGTTTTGGACTGCGTGTTTCTCAACAAATTGAAGGTATTAGTATTATTGATTTCTTCTAGAACAATGGTACTTTATATGTTCCTTTAAAAACATACATTTTACGTATTTTTTCTGAGATAGTCAAAGTTTTTTTACTGAAATCATTAATATTCTTCATAATATTGTATGTAAAAGAGATTGATTTAGGCAGTGCATTAATATAATTATTTTTTTCAAAAGGAAAGCAATAAATTTAGCAGCAGTGCAAAAATATTTTAAAAAAACTAATTCAAAATAAATAGATAATGTGCTACTATAGTTTAATTTTCTTTTTAATTTCAAGATGTATCTTGTAGTTCATTTAAAATTTTGTAGTTTTAGATCCAATATTAGAAACCTGTTTTCCAACTTTGAATTTAAAACTAAGAATTATTTTACAATCTGTAAAACGGAAGTTTAAACTTCCGACTCTCCTAGTTTTGCTACTAGTACGTCTCTGATCCATTTTAAGTATATAAAGTTCAATCACTAATTAACAATTATAAATAATTAAGCTTTTAATTAACTTCTATACTTCCTGATTGAATAATCCAAAATCAAGATATTTATGATGCCTGTGAAGCAGTTCTTCACAGGCATCAAATATACCTTGATTATTTATAATTATTAATTATGAATATTCAAGATATTAAAGATTAGAATTGTGTAAATTACTGCATTACCTTACCAACTGAATGACAGATTGATTGATTGATTTGTTCATTAAAGTCTCACAAAGAGGCAACACGAGAACTATTGGTGAAAGACCTTCAATGGGAGGACATGGGACCTCAACAGATAAAACGTGCATCAGCTCCGTTAAACGTCAGGACTTTAGTGACATGAGGGTACGAACCCACGACTCGATGAAAGCAACGACGGGCGCGAGTGTGCGACCATTGCCCCATCCCTGCCATTTTATCGTGGCCAAATTATGCCTGATAATACCGCTTGACTATTCAGTTCTTAGTCAATGTTAAACATGTAAGCTAGGCCGACTAATTATTTATTCACCGATGATCATTGCCCTCTAATCTCTCTCTTTCTTTCTACAAATTCTCCTTTTTCTAATAACTGATCTTTCCAAACTCTTGTCCGCTGTTTGCCTTTTCTTCAAGCTTTCTATCCATCTCATCTCCCTCTTATTCATAGCATTTCTATCCGTGTAATGTATTACCAATTTACATAACACGCAATTCGAAGCTGTCCATTCAAATAATGTCTCAGTGGATAAATATCAAGGTCGATAAGGGGAGTTGAAAGCAATAAGGTTTGCTTACGCCGTTACAAATCAAAGAAAGGACTATCGTTGACCCTATAAAAATTCAAATTCACTGTTCTAAAATACAGTGTTAATTTCATATTTCAAATAGAGAGAAGTTAGGATAGGAATAAAGTTAGAGTTATGAAACAGAAATAAAATAAACGCATGTATATTTTTGGCTTTCCTTTAATTTCTGCAGCTCATCTTATGACTTGATGTTTGATGTATTCCATATATTCAAGAATCAGCCATTTCGTAATCCGTCAAAGAATATAATCTTCACAAATCGGTTAAGAGAGCAATTTATCAAAACAAAATTATTGCATATAAACGTGCGCATTATATTTCAAAAACGAGGCCAGAGGATGATGTATCTTAACTCTGATGTTAACCACATTGCTCCCACAGCGCCCTTTAATAGCATTTAAGCTAGTGAAGATAGAGTCGTGTCTTTTATATATTAATTCATTCAATGTCATAGTTGAAAGGAAGCAAAAATGTTTTGAAAAATAATTATAACAAATTGGATCTCTGTCTCTTTAGGTTAATTTTATGATTAACTTGGTAAGAAGTCATCCTGTGTTATGTAATGAAAGAATAAATTCTTCTCCAAATCAAAGTAAAAAACCAAAAGAGAAAATGGCTGTTAACATCACCATAACATCAGATATTTTTAGTAAGTTAAGAACAATATTCATGAATATTTCTTCAGTTGAGATATAAAAATAGAATGGCCTTATTATTATTTTCATATCAATTTTCTATTATTTCAATTACTTAATTTTAATGTTAGAGGAAAAAACAGTAAGTACATACTGTGACGGCCTCCCATCAATATGAACTCTACAGCCATCTTAAAGTCTAAATAAATATTCAATAAGTTCAAAACTCCAATTAAAGACTAGAAGACATAGAAGGACTACAAACTTTATTATCTGCCAAAGAATATGCAAGATCGTTTTCTTTAGTAACCCACCTTAACTCAGTTTTTTCCGATTAATATCCATATAATAAAGTATTTACTACTTACCAAACCACTCGTTCCGATTCAAGCACTTTTCGATTATAGCATATTAAACTCCTATCAGGGGTGACTTCCAACTAATTCAAATGCAAGCGATTAGTTACAAAGATTCACTCGAATCTACCACATCTTATTGTTATTCTCTATCTCTCTTATCATTCATTTCAATTCTATTTCGCTCATATATATCACTATCTCTAATTCAATTAACGATATTTTCGTCTGATGTACATAAAAGTGTTTCATTTTCGCTTGCAAGAAGTTGGAATTTTATGCAATTCGAATTATCAAAAAGTCCCCGAGGTTAGTGAAGAGAAAATCGCGAATTGTCCAACGTTACTGGACCTACATCACAATGAGTTATGGAATTCCGACGAAATACCTCTGTGCTACAAGAGTGTCTTTGTTGTCTAGCAAAGGGGTCTCGGCAATCAATGGAAATGTCCCCTAGACCGTAATGCTGCAGTGTTATGACAACGCTTAGGTGCGGCAAGAGAGGGCAACCGATCATTTCCCACTTTTTTTTTTTTTTTTTTTTGGGGGGGGGGAATTAAACCTTTATTCTGTTTTAGCCGACTAAGACTGGGAATTTTCGCAAAATATTTGTATTAGCCTTGTTGGTGTAACGCTTAAATCTATTTCATTTTCGGTTAGTTATTAAATGAATCACTTAAGAAAAATATTGGCAAAGTACAATGCCATGCATCGCGGCATGCTTGTTAGATAGGTTTCTCTCAGCTAATTGTTACGTAAAGCACGAAACCATATGGTAGAGGTACGTGTAGTAGGTGTGCAAGCGAGATGAGGGTGTGAAAGTCAACACCTGCTGAAAACAAAGAACTTAACGTTATCGTAATACAGAGACAGTAAACATTTGCTTGCGACTCTGATAAACTTATTTTACATTGTATATCTTTCTTTCTATAACATAATTAATTGTACTTCTTTGAGTTTTTAATAAAGTGTTATTCAACGTATGCAAAATATTAGGTTATTTTTCATTTTTTTTGCATATATATTTAGTATTGGGTTATAAAACAAAATCTTGAGTAACTCACTGGTTAGAATTTCGCAACTTACCATTTTTTTGGTGTTTATTTCAAACAAGCCATATTTTTTTAAAATTAAATTATCGCTACTAATTGTTGCTTTCCCCAAATGTTTCTATTTAATTGTGAAACATGTGTAATATTGTTATTTTGATTAATGTTATATTTCATAGAAAATTAAAAAAATTTAACGTAACGCTAGTGTTAAAACTAAATTACTGTGAAGTTGACATAAACTGTAAGAATTCACATCTGTGTCCTAATTCACTCAGAAATAGTCGAAAACTTACCATTTTGTAGATGGTTTTTTTAAAATTGTATATGTGTATTTACCACCCTTATGCTTCTTGAAACTCAGTTATTTTTGTTGTATATAAATATTTTGCCTCCCCCACTCACTTCTAATTCTCATTCGCCTCTAGTGCCTGCTGTTGTGGATGTGAGTAGTGTACAAAAGGAAGGTAAAATCTCCACGCGCACTGGACATATTCAGACACGTATGTTTTGGTTGTCAAGACACAATAGGAAACGTGACTTTCGTAACGCTGTGACGTTGAGAAATTCGCGGATACCTCTCAATCAATCTTGGGGACTTTCTGTAATTTTAATGACATTAAATTCCAACAAAATGAAACGTGATTAAAAAAATTTGAAGAAGATAAGAAGTATGATGAATTGATATAATTTTACATCTATTTCAATTACTCCTTTGTAGGTTTTCCGCTCTTTAAAAAATTATTCTAAAATATTTTTAAAAATCGCAGCAAATCTAATTCTGCACAAAATGCACTTTTCTTCAATTAATTAGATAAATTAATAAAAATGTGAGAAAGGTAGTAGAATTCCAAAGAATTACACTATGTTCAAGAGACTAAAATGGCTGGTAGATGGAAGCATTAAATAAACGGGACCTAAAGCTGATGTTATATTTGTGTTTAGCATTTGGGAAAGGTCAACTTCATAATTAATCCACGAATGGAATTTACGATATTTAAGTAACGAAAACGAGAAACAAAATGCAAATTTATTAACAAGTTTACTGCAGATTTTTCATCATATTTTGATTAGAATAGAAATAATGGAAAATGGACTTAAATATTACTGTGTCGAAAATTTGAATGCCTAAACTTGTAGAAATAACTAATGAAAATGCTAGGAAAACCAAAGCTATGGACGAACTATTGCCTATCAATATTGCGATAATTTACTTTAATCATTGAGATATCTTGATTAAATTAAACATTTTTGAAATATTTTATAGCATTTTTATCCGAGAAGTGTTTTGAATGAGAATCTATATTGTGACTTAAGTTCTAATTTATAATTTTTTAAAAAAATCATGGCTTACGGTAACGTAGACGTTTTAGACAAGAGAAAATGAGTTTAATTTATGCCACATTTAAATAATCCTTCATTTTTAAAATCAAAAGCAATGTTGATCATATTTTAATATATATATATATATATATATATTAATGACCAATAATATATGAGCAATTAATAACCAATAATTGTATTTACATTCCTAAGTCGAATACGTACTTTCAGGTACAACTTGCATAGAATTCACTGCATTTATAACATTAAAAATTTGCGCAGTACTTGTAAAAATAACATTCTAAACAAAAATAACATCCGTCACACTACATATATTGGTACTTTTCCATTTCGCAGGCACAACTCTCACCAAACTGACTTTATTGGCAACAACACGCAATATATACATAAAAATTGTATTTTCGTGTGCTGTCGGTTAAATCATTTTTGGTGACTTTATCGCTTGCGCCGGCGAAATGGAAAAATACCCATCCATTTTATTCTCAAAATTTGAGTTTTATAAAAAAAAACTTTAAAATTTTGTTGTCTACAGTGATAAATTTATTGACATTTTTTGGGTGATAACTGAGTTACGGCCACCATAAATTTCAAAGTAATAAAATATGGTACTTTTCCATTTCGCCGTTTGCAGGTGATGAAGTCGCCAAAATCATGCAATCGATGCCAAACGGAAAATCTTCGTGTGTGTGTATGCTGTGTGTTGTAGCCAATAACGTCTACTTGGCGAGATTTGCGCCGTCGAAATAGAAAAGTACCTAAAATATTTTTGGTCAACAAAGTTGAGGAAATTCCAATTATCATCCATCATAATTCCAATTATGGTTGAAATGCAGTTTAGCGTAACCACCCGTTGGCGACAAAAATTGTTTACAAATGTTTGGCGATATTTTGCCAATTGTGGTTACCAACCATTAATTACCCGCCATAAAAATCGCCAAATTTGGCGATTTTTCAAATCTCGCCAAGTGGTTATGCTAAACTGCATTTTCACCCCAATTATCATTGTGTTTGTATCAGATAATACTGTCAATGTTCGGTTTGGCGAAAACTCGGAAAAGCAGTTGACAACCCATGGTCCCTATAACGCAAAAGTACCATAGAATCTCTAAGTGAATAAATCAAAATAGCAATAAATAGCTTTATTACATTGAAGATTTTCCATTTATCAAAGAAATCCCTGTAAAATTTATGGACCTGATGCAATGTATGCCCAGGTTAGCCTCTTTTTGTATTTTTGGTTGAAATGCAGTTTAGCGTAACCACCCGTTGGCGACAAAAATTGTTTACAATTGTTTGGCGATATTTTGCCAATTGTGGTTACCATTAACCATTAATTACCCGCCATAAAAATCGCCAAATTTGGCGATTTTTTCAAATCTCGCCAAGTGGTTACGCTAAACATCCTTTTCACCGTATTTTTGACCATGATTCTTTTCATGCTAAGCTTTGTGCATGATGTTTGCCTTGTTAAGTTTAAATACCACTCATATTAAGTTATCGAAAAAATACCGAACTTAGCGTCTGTTGGATTACTGCATTTTAGCTAAATTTACTTAGACTTCGAATAATGTAATAAAAGTAACGTAAATTAATGTCATCTATCAATTATAAGAAGTTGAAGAAAACCTTAAGAAATATATTTAACAGGAATGAAATTTAATACGTACTGTTTGCAATACAATCTGAAAATCAAAGCGAAGATAGCATTTTTGCGTTTTCCTATGGCATTTTTTTCACGAAATATTCAGTCTAGTTCGCCTGAACATTTTCTAGTTGCCTATTTCAACCCAACTTAAAAGCTACCTTAACACAGTTAAAAAACCTCATATTTTTGAGCCACTGTTAGATGACGAAGTCGACATCGTAGTTAGCACCCTACTCATCACCTGTTTGCTTTGCCAATAAGCCGAGTGTGTTGCTCTGTAACTTGGCTATAATGTTTCTTACTCAAGCTTCAATTTTAATTCGTTCGCTTACACAAACAGAAAAATTCTGTACGCAAATTTTTTCATCTTACTTAATTAAAAGTCTGCAGTTAATAAGTTTTAACTATAAATGGTAGAGTAGGCTACTTTAACTTGCTAATAACTTTTTTAACTCTCTTGAAAACATCAATAATATCAATATCCAAAATCTTGAAAAATATCCAATCACTTCTAATGTTAAAAGACCCAGGCAAATTCTTTTTGATTTTAATCCCCCATAATTAAAAAAAAATTAAATTACTATTATTCACTTTTAAAACCATGCTTAAATTTTAACCTTTTTCCCCTTTTTTCTGATAAAAACTCCTCCCATCACATTTATAGTCATTTTCTCACCCACGAGGGCAACCAATCGCAGCATCTCAGTACCTCACCTATCAATCAATCCCATAGCAGCCTATAAACTACTTTATCTCTACCGAAAATTCTCCTTCTTGTTCTTCGATTCTACCGCAACAGTTCTACGATAGATGGCACCAGATTTCCTGCCAACTTCTTTCTCCCATATCTTTAAAACTAATCATCCAATCTACATGAAATTTTCTACAAATCATCTCTGCTCCCTACTCTTCAAAATGAAACCAACATCCTCTCCAAGAAACATTTATTTCACTAGATTTGGGCTAGAAGAGCGCTCCGCGCTCTAGGCGCCCATAGAACATTCAATATCAACGTCAACGTAGGCTACTTTCCAACAAATTGAAAAGCACCTCGTGCAGAAGTGAGAAACGAAATGTTTTGTGATCTAATTCTCACCAAAGATAAGAGTAGCGTTTTATGAAGTTTCTTTAATTTGATCTATGATTGATTCTTTGCCCAACACTTGAACCAATCAGCAAGTAGAAAGGGTCAAGATGTTAAAACATTTTCAAATCAACGTGATAGTGATTTTTTCAAATTTGTCCGATTAAACTTTTGTTTGGTCATACGAGTATCTTTGACTCTCGTCGCTTGGCGGTTGAAAATGAAACTTAACTAACTCGTAAATGATGGGTAGCTTTTACAAATCTATTTCGTATACCAATCATATAGCAGGGCTAATGCATATTAGATCTGCCTAGGCTTAAAGCTCTCACGCTCAAGTATTCACCTCGTCAGCTGCTTTTGATTCAAAATTACGAGACCTATCGGCTGTATTTACTTGACCTTTGAGTTCGTCAAAAATAGACAACCGGAAACGTTTCAATGAACATACAAATATGCATTCATTCACTGGTGTTTTCTTATGTCTCTTAAAGTGAATGATACTTTGAGATCCTTCAAATTTTGATTTTGATCTTATTTTGCTGGTAAAAAATAGAGGGCATCTTGCTGATTTCATTGATATATTATAAATGATAATTTGACAAATAAAAAATTCGAAAATTTAATTTTAGATGTAAAAAAGCATGCCATACCTCAGAGAAAAATATTAGTGTATGAAAATTTCTGTAAATGTTGGTATTTTTTCGGGACTGGGGAGTATTTTGGTACACTATTCTGGACATATTTTTTTATCGACAGTGCTAATATTTTGCACACTACGAAATGAGGTTATTTCTCATGTAATTAAGATAACTTTTTTTTCTAATAAATTCTCACAAATTTGAAGTATTACACCCAAAAAAATGCAGGAAATTTTAATCATGAAGTTTAAAATATTTTAAATCTTATTTTTGAAATTTTAATTATATATATATATGTTCAGTGTACAGAATTTTATGTTTATAAATACTATGAAAATTTTTAAAGTGATGAATGTAATAGATTTTATATCTAAGACGCACGAAAAATGTTTATGACAAATGTAAATACAGCTTCGACGTGCGATTGACGCTTTCTCCGAAACATCGAGGGATATTTTTCTACCCCATGGAGGAGCGGAGAGATGTGGTGACTTTGGGATCGAACGCTGGATAAGTGTGTCCAAAGAAGAGTTGACCGGTCGCTTTTTGTTACGTCTTCACCAAACAGTCAAAAGAGAATTCTCTCTCGGGCTATTTATTAAGGCATTTTAACTTCTGACTCTGCTGTTGAAGAATGCCGCTGCATACTCCCCCTCCAGTGTATCATCGTGATGATACGAAGAGAAACATTCCAACTGATATTTTTAGAGAAGGTCATTTTTCCAGTCACTGCTGAAATTAATAAAACAATCCCTCTCTTTTATTATATTGAGTTTAACATAGAACAATTATCCATTTGAATAATTCGGCTGTCTCTATTTGCTTGGTGGGTCTCGTCAACACGTGCGCCGTAGCCGGAAGTTCACTAATTATGAATTATGTGTGTGGTTGTCTTAGTTACATGCACAAAGGCAAATGTTTTGAGTCGGGGGATATGCAACCAGTAGTTCTAGGTTGTGCTGACATCTAGTGTTCAAGTCTTGGGTCAGTACTACGTCGTTTGATTGGTTTTTTTCGACTCCGTGCAGGGGCAGAATGTTGTTGGTGAAGAGAAGTGCAATTGTTGGTTTCCGACCTCACGGAGGGAAGAGAGTTGTTAGTTGACCATTGGATGCCAGGGGGCGTATCGAACTTTGGTCAATTGCATCCAAAGAATAGTTGACCGGTTACTTTCTACCACGCCTTTACCAACCAGGCTAAATGAGACGCCTCTTTGGGAGTAATTATTAAGATGTTTTAATTTTTGGCTTGTGTGTGTTGTTGAAGAAAGCCGTTGCATATCTATTGATTATTTTTGGTACATACATAATTATTACTGTTACTAAATCTGATTTCCTACTGATAAACACAAACGTAAATATGTAGACATCACAATATGAAAATGCGACTTCCATTGCTTAAAATTTTTAAAAGTTAGTAAGTTGTCGAAGGACTTTTCCCTTACCTTAACAACTAATTAATAAATAATTCGATATAAAAACCAACGTTTTTAAAAATAACGTTTTTATATGGTAGCAAAGTTTATTAAAGAAAATTATTGAAATATTAGTTAAAACTGTTAGTTATTTTTAACTTTAAAATTTACTTAAAAAGATACATTTGTGAGCATATTAAGAAATTCATAATACTCATAAAATCAAAACATGCATTTGAAAGTTTGTAAGTCATTCTATTAAAAAAAATGGGAACCAGAATTCAGGAAAGGTTTATCCTTGGCGACAAGAATTATTTGGCAGTATTTTGCCAAATGTGGCTACCCTGTTCCGTTTCACGGATTTAACGCTCAGCAAAAAAAAAAAAAAAAAAAAAAAAAAAAAAAAACGCGCCAAGTGTTTGGGCTAAACTGCATTATTAAAGAAAATATTAGTTAAAACTTGTCGCAAATGTCTAAATATTGCATTGTTAGGCGAGTACGAACGATTCCCAAAATTTCAAAGCTCTAGCTTGATGGGAAGTTGGTTAAATTAACGATCGAAAATTTGATGACACACACACACCAAGTGAAATTCAGAAAAACGTTTTAAAATAACTATTATTCAAAAAATCATTTTTAATTGATACTAATTTTATAATGTTATCAAAATGCCCTTGATTATTCAATTAATTGAAATTAAGATATGTATCAATTACCGCTTATATTAGACTTGAAACGAATTTTATTAACAATTTCTTGATCTTAAAGGGGCATAATAACCAGAGATAACAATTTCTACTATCAGATATTTATTGGAAAAAGGTTATTTTCATCATATTCGAGCACACATAATAAATGCATTTCTTGGGAGAAAACTACAATTTTAATAAGTAAAAAATAAAAGTTTTATTTTTTTTCCTAAATGTTTTAATATTTTTAAACTCCTGATATTTCTACAAATTTCAATATTTTCAAACAATTTTTTTTCTAGTTCCGTAATAGTGTTTCGCACAATTCTTACTAACCTTACACAGATTTTTTCTCTGTCAACTCTACGAAAAACCGTAAAAAAACTACTACATCTTATATATAAATTTGCGGATTTTTTCTTAAGAAAAATTTCTTTATCAAAATCCTTATTCCATAAGCAGAATTACTGAACACATTATGCAAAACAACACCTGAAATAAATTTCAAAATTGTACATTGATTACAAGAAATGCTTTAGCATTTTAAATATCCGACACTCATTAAAAATAAAAAAAAATAAGTAGTAGAGAAAAAGCAGTTTAAAATTCTAAAGATCAATAAAATATAATTTGATACATTACTAAAGAAGGTTTAAGTAACTCGCTAAACATTGTAGCTAGAGCTACGAACGTTTGTTCATATGTTTAGGGAAGTCATACAATTAAAATAAAGTAATAATTTTCTGTTTCGATATTTGATTGATATTTGTATCCCCTTAAGTTTTTAAGTTAATAGGATGCAACTTAATCGATAAAACAATCGATGGCTAGATGGTTTGACCCTTAAAATTCCGTTTAAACACCGTCGTGTTATTTAATGGGAAGCTGAGGAACGTTAAACGTGTCGAGACACCACCGTCCTCCAATTGGAGTGTTATGGATGAGGAGAACGAGATCTCAGATTGTTGACCTCATCACGTGATTATCCTCCGAAATTACGAGTTGAACCGGCAATGTTAAGTGAGAGAAAGTATGCAGCCGGGAATCCTTATTATAAAAAGAAGGGAAAAAAAAACTTTTTGCTGCGAAATCAAAATTCATTGGTAATTGCGAAATAGTATAACTATAACAATGTGCTGACTTCTGATATGAATGTTGTACATGTGTGCTCACATGTATATAAATTTTATTAACATGTGTCACAGAAAGCGGAATCATTGGAAAATGGCGATATATTTATAAAATCAATAAGACGCAACGGTCACGTTTTGTATTGAATTGGATCAAAAGCAATAACAGTGGGGAGGATAGGGCGAAAAACCCCACTTCTTAAAAAAGAAATTAAATTTTTGTTCCATTTTTGCCTTTTAAGACTAAGATTTACTAGCAAAACATTTGTATGAACCCTTTTGCTTTATTACCTATTTATCTTTCCTTCCATTTCGTTAATGTGGCAGCGGTAGCCTAGTGGTGATGGTTTCGAATTCGTGGCCGGCGGTTTCCGTTCAGTCGCGGAATCGATCCTTGGCCACTGAAGAACCGCCGTGTCGCCGCGTTGATGCATGTTAAATCTGTCGGGGCCCAAAGTCCTCCCAAAGGCATGGTGTGGAAGTTAGAAGAGGGGATGCCAGCTCAGGTGGCGTCCTCGTCACTTGACCGAGGCTCAAAATTACGAGGTCCGTCGCCAATAGCCCTCGTGTTGCTTCTAGTATGACGTTAATAAAAACTAAACTAAACTAAAACTCAACATATTTAACGCGTATCAGATCTCTATACGACGGGTCTTAAATGGAATCTGGGCTCGAACCCACAATTCGGCGAAACGCCAGGCGCCAGCTCGAAACCATGGCTACTCGGATATCACGGACATTAGGTTTCTTTAGGACATAAATGCAGTGAAGATCAAATTTTATTAATTTTCAACAATCTTCTAAAGAATTAATAATAGCAAAGGGACCGACTTTATCTGAATTGTATATAAACTACAGTACCGGAAACATTTGTTTTCATTGTCTGTTACATTTCATTGGTTTTCATGTCTGTTGCCATTTGCCAATATAAATAATACCAATTTATGTATCCTTTATATTAATGAATTATGTATATAAATGCTATCCTGTCGCTTATAAACATAGCAACTGACTTAAGCAATCAAAAATAATTATCCTGCTTACATATCTCGTATGTATAAACGGGATAGTCGTGTTGTGCTGTATTAGCCAGATTCTTCTCTCAGAGAACACCTTTCTTACACATTCCAGAAATTACATTATGTGTTTTATTTTATTTACTACCCCTACCTGCTACAAACGCAATATCTATCAATCTTTCACATTAGAATGTACTTTGTTGCTCGGCACTATACTAAGTCTATATAAATAACACCAAGAAACTCTATTTTTTGCTCCACCTTCTAGAGCCATTCCCCGAGGCATTCGTCCCAACGCGAAGACGACTTCCGCTTCATTCATATAATAATAACTCCCGACCTAATGGAAGAAAATTGTATATAATATTTATGCAACCTTTCTGTTGGTTCCAGAATCTATTTAGATGTTCTTCGAATCTTTCCAGGTGACAAAGATGTTATTTTAAACGTCAGCTGGAATGTTCTTATTTATCTTCTAAAATAATATCAAAACATCGTTTGAGAATTTTGTTATTTCGATATTGAAAAAGAAATTATAGTTTGGCTTGGATTTTTTTTTGTCTTTCATTGTTATTGATATGATGTGCTCAAATACCAACAAAAAATGAATATTATTCATTAGAAGTAATAACCGTAATTGACATTTTGCGAAAATAAAACAAAAATGTTTAAATTTGTAATGGGTTTCCACGCGAGAGAATTTCCTTTTAACTAACCTATGAGGCTGCTTTACTAAGAATTTGATATGAAAACCTGACCTTGTGAAACAACCGTGGTATACATTAATGAGTTTTACTATAAAATAAGAAATGTAGAGAATAGAAGAGAGAAGTAGTCGGAAGAATTAAAGAGATTCATAGGAACACTATAAAAGTTCCAGAAACACACTGTGGGTCGATATATTAAGTGGATAAACTTCAATATGATACTATCATTAGAAGTCTATTTGAATTGGATCCAGAGACTTGAAATTGTCTATTTAGAATTACTCTAATAAATAGAAATTCTCATTATAATATTCAGTTAAGGAAACGATAATTAAACACTCCTTATAATTTATTTTGATTTTGCTTATTCAAGATTGAATTAATTGTCTAAAGATATTTGGCTAATCATTATTACATCACTACAGCTCTTAATTATAAGAAAGAAAATTCTTTACAAATTAACATTAAGACATTATTTTATTTTAAAACATTGAAAAATAACAAAAGCAGAAACAAAGTTCTCTCTCGGTCATTCGGCGGTTATCTGACTAGAGCACTACCGAATTGTGACGTTGGCGATTCGCTGTTTTGTTCTACTCTTATCTTTAAGAATTGTTGTAATTTAAAATGCATAAGAATACCAACACTTACCCATCCAAATGAAACGTGATTAGGCAAATTAGATGAAGATAAGAAGTGTAGTTAATTTAATTAATTATAGTGATATATAAGCGAAATAGAATAGAAAGGAATAGAAAAGGGACATATGATAATGAAAAGCTGATAGATGTTTGTATGTTAACTGGAGTAAATTGTTACACTTAATCGTTTATGCTAAAGCTGATTAGAAAGTGACAAATGGTTATAGAGTAATAGAAAAATAACTAGTGTCTTCAAGAAGTGTCTCGTTCGACACAAGAGTTTTTAAGCTAAGATTTTATTGTTTAATTCTAAGTTTGGATTCAAGCAAGTTAAGAGAGATTATAGAGAGAGCGATTTCACATACTCTGTAAAGATAGATAATAAACTATTTAGTCTTTTCTCTAAAGTGTCCTGATTTTATTGTACATTTAATTAAACCTTATGATGTCTGCAAAAATCAATAATGAGAAGGCAGCCTCTACAGAATTACTGAAAAATCTTTAACAATAAAGAATTTAAATAGCACAAAAGCTATGTAACACTGTATAAAATTAAGTACAGTATTCACAATTAAGGGCTGAAACACCCTAAAACTAGAAAAAATTCATAAAACAAAACGAATTAGTCCTTTCTCTGAAGTTTCTTGAATTCATTGTATATTTAATTAAACCTTATGGTGCCTGTAGAGATTCAATAATGAGAAGGCAGCCTCTACAGAATTACCGAAAACACAGGATTACTGAAAACTCTTTGACAATAAAGCATTAAAATAGCACAAAAGTTATGTATTACTGTATAAAATTAAGTACAGTATTCACAATTAAGGGCCGAAACACCCTATAACTAGAAAAAATTGTACTTTTTTGTTTTGATGGATTAATTATTCCATTTAAGTAGAAGGCATAAAATAGCGTCTGTTAGGCTAGCTTGCATGTGTTAAAACGCAAAATTACTGACAAGGCTGGAAAGGTGAAGTGTTGGATTATATGAGGAAATAGTTCTTTACGTCAATATATTTGGCTTCGAATATTAATAACAATAATGACCCTTTCTTCAAAATCAAAGGTAAATATTAAACACTTTCCTGTTGTTTTAATTGTTGATAATTATTTATATTTATTAAAAAAGTTAAAATTGGTTTTCGAGTAGCTTGGAATTAAAAAAAAATTTAATATTCGAAAATAAATTACAACAAACTTGTTGACTATAGAAAGGAAAAGGGAAACAATCAGGGGAAAAAATCGACTTAGAAAAAGTCAATAAATTGAATTTATTAGTGTAGTTTTTTCTCACTAAGTTCAGTTTCTTCAGAAAGCAAATTTAGAAGAATCCAAAAGAAAAGATGATATAAAAGTAGCTATCATACCTTCTGCTCCAAATCTAATCTTCTTATATTCTTCTCAATCAAATATTAGCTGAGACAGATATTTTCGCCACTTCACTAGATATCTACTGTTTTTGCTCCGATGAGTTGAAATCTTTTTGGTTTCTATTGGTTCAATTTCGGATCAATAGTAAGAGTTCAGGTACACATACGTGCATTTAATATCCACAAAAAAGTTGTTAAGAAGTGGTCTTATAAATTAGAAACAACAACAAAAAAACAATTTTTTCACTCGTTGGTTGGGAAATTTGATGATCAAGTTTTCTCAGTTTGTTTTTGAGAAATTTTCACTTTCTAGTATAAAAAGATATTGGTCATTTTTATGATGAAAAAATAAATACTTAGATTCGCGAGGACTATTTTATTAATTTATGTACTATGGTATTATCGCCCTTACCTGCCTATACTCTCCAACTCTTCGAAACTCTTTTTGTCGTTTTTCTTTGGATCAGTACACGACACAAGTTCCCTTTTCTCTCTCAGATATTTTCATTTCTTTCTAGTAGAATATATTAATTGAATTAAAATGTCAGATTTTGGAGAAGTCTTTGAATATTTTAGGGTATTTATAAATATTTTGATGTTTTTCAATTTTTTTTAATATGGGTTGGAATTACTTTTAAAATTAAATTGAAACGATTGGAATTTATAGCAAAATTAATATAAATATTTATGTTGATTGATTTATAACTGTATAAAATAACTATTTAATACTAAATTATTATTACAACTAATATAAAAGATGCTCTTTGCAGCAACAAAAGGATCACTGGTGTCAGTACTTTTGATTTGATCCAGAATCAAGAGAGAAAGAATAAGGATTGTAATTAGATACACCCCTAGAGGTTTAACGTATTGCAGTCCAAAAATTCGTTTGCCCCTCTTGTTGCTTCTAATATAAGAGATAAATTTCGAGTTTACCGGTTTTAAATTGTTACCGGTAATTCTACGTTGTCCTAAAAAAAACATTTCGGTTAATTATGTATATAAATATAACACTCTTTTTCTACCACATCTTCAATTACATTATTCATGAAAGAGAAACTTAATTCATCTTTGAAAACAAAAAACAGAAAAACACGATAGTTCATCTCTGGCACGAAAAGTATTTATAAAATCCCTAAAAAAAAATTGGAGTATCTTGAACAGGGAAACGTAAGGGAGAAAATACATTCAAATAGCGTACTATTCTTGAATAATCAACAACCATGGAATTTGAAAAAGTTTTCCCTACTCATAGGGATTTTTTTTATTTTTAATCAGTCATATTTCTCATGTGTTTATTTTTTAAAACATATTTACAAATACGTATTGTATGGTTAAGTTTTAATTATTACTAATACCCGAGACATATATGGATAAAATTTATTCTGCATTTTAAAATGACACTTATGTACATAATGTTGTAAATTACAGCTATTTTAATGTTGATTTGTTAGGTTTCATGAAGAAGTAGATTGAAGAAACTCGCAATATGGAGAAGATAGAGTGAATTACGGTTTTCGAAAAGTTCATAAAACGCTGGGAGAAATCTGTAACTATGAATGGTGAATATGATTTAAGAATAACAAATAAATATTACATTTCTATATCTTTATTGCCTTTAGCGTTAAGGTATTTAGCGTTAAGGTTCCTCAAACTAAACAAAATAGCGTTAAGGCTCCCGTTAGCGTTAAGGTTCCTCAAACCAAACAAATTAGCGTTAAGGCTCCCGTTAGCGTTAAGGTTCCTCAAACCAAACAAATTAGTAATAAGGTTCATTTTGATTTTGTGGATGTAATGTTAATCCTATGGAATTTCGACTTGAATTCTCACATCTTTACTATTTGATCTATTTGAATGCAATAAAGTGCATCTGAAAGAGCAAAAAATAATGAATGCTTCCGTGGAATTACTTTTTTCCTCCGATTTTTAGAAACATTTAAAAAATATTTTTAAAAACCGAAAAACTCACAAACGAATCATTAAAATAAGACTAAAAATATTTTTTCAGAATCGGAGGGGGAAAGTAATTCTACAGAAGCACTCGTTATTTTTTGCTCTTTCAGATGCACTTTATTTCATTCAAATAGATCAAATAGAAAAGATGTGAGAATTCAAGTCGAAATTCCATTGGATTAACATTAAGCTGGTGAAATCAAAATGGCGGATAGACGGGAGTCCTAATAGCTGTAATGTACAACTTTATGGACATAAGGATCAATTAATATTAGAAACAGGTTTTATCAAGGTATCTCGGTTATTTCTTAGTAATAATTAAAATTATATGATTCCCCCTCATTATTATACTTTTATAACTGCTTTTATTAGAAAAATTATTCATGTATAATATTATATATAACATTTTTATAAAATTGTTGAATTTTATATAGATATGTTTTTATAATACTTTACAAAATTTAGTTAATTTTTATTTTGCTTACATCAATTAGGTCTACCGGAACGTTCTCTCCGTTTTGTAAAGTGAAAGAATAATTCATTTGTCATACATTTAATAAAATTTATTGCACGATATAATTTTTGTCTATACTTTTGGCCTCTTGCCTGCGTTATGTAATTTTTAAATATCATTTTTGAATAGCATCTTGTCTACAGTGGCGAAGAATTTGGATAGTGTTTTGTTCACATATGCTTCAGTTTCAAATTTTTGCCTTCAAAAATGTTTCGAATAGAGAAAACAGGCGATAATCGTAGGGTACAAATTCTGGGGAGTATGGTAGATGCGACAGAATTTTCCAGCCTATTCCTGTGGATTTTCAGACGAGTCAACAAAGCAACATGTGATCAGGCATTATTGTGATGCAGTTTGACATGCTTCCGATCGAACATCGTTCGCCTCTTTTTTTTGAGTGCTTGGTTTAAATTATCCATTTGCTGACAGTATCTTTCGAAAATCATCTTTTTGTTAAGTTTCAAAATCCCGTAATATTTTGGTCCTTAGGTATCCCACCCTGGATGTAACTTTATTCATTATATTTCCTAATTTATTTTATCCTCAACTTTATCTAAATTACCTATAACAACATGTCGATATTCCTTGAGAATAAATCCTATATAAAAATTACGCATACATATATAAATATTTTTAAGCCTAAGTTAAAATTCTAATTTTACAAACTGGGCCCATTTATTATTATATTTAAAACCTGTATCAATATTGAGATTTTTAATAGGGATTATTTTTTTGTATTATTGAAATTAATTTTTGTGAAATTATTGAAATTAATTTTTGTGAAATTATTGAAATTAATTTTTGTGAAATTATTGAAATTAATTTTTGTGAAATTATTGAAATTAATTTTTGTGAAATTATTGAAATTAATTTTATCAAAGTATTTATTTTAAATTAACTAGTGAACAATTTAATTTTTTGATATTTCTAAATATAACTTTTCAAATTATATTTATGGAATAAATAGCATGTATTTTACCTTTAATTAAATGAATACAAACATTTCTCTCTCTCTCTCTACACATACATAGATACACAAAATAACTACTTCCAATACAACATATTTATGTCGCTCAACTTATTGGAGCAAATAACAAAAAGCTGGAAATTTTTAAAAAGGTGTATCGTTGTAAGAGGCACATGAATCACATCTTTAGTAATGTAAACAGAAACCGTTCAAAGTAATGTCCATTCAGAGAGCGCCTGTCGTTTCGAAATTTTATGTAAGGAATACCAGACACAAAAAAAAAATGGATTTAATTGGATACCATTTTTCCACATTTGTCAAGTTGCATTATAACTAGATCATTTGAATAAAGTAAGTAATGAATATTTATAATTTAATTTGTAAATTGAGTTTGATGCCATGAGATGAAAGTCTGGTTAGTAGAATAGGAAAGAAAGAGTAATGGAAAGGGTTTTTAATTTTTTTTTTACAAATAGATGAGAAAAATGCTGCTTATGTCTCTCCCTCTCTGTGAGTTGTGTGTATGTGTGGCGTTGATTACATATTATTTATAAATATAATTCTGGAAATCTTTGAGGCAGAGAAGCATTTCAATCAACAATAAATGAAAATATTAAAATAATTAATTTATTTTTCCAGAGACATTAAAATTATCATCTTCGCATAAAATATTGTCGGAAAAAATTGTTCTTTGGATATACTACAGTGAATAATCCAACAAGAAAAATAATAGCAAACGACGCTTTATTCACAAATATTCAGGAAATGCCGAAGCGAGGGTAGTAGAATTTGTGCAGGTTAACAGAACAATCAAAGAGGGGGGGGACTTGTATCGATTAGCGGCACAATAAAAACAAAAAGAGCCCTTCAACAGAACAGCAACACAAACAGATATAGGACAACTCTTATAATAACAGTAAGGACACTTTCAATAACGTTGGGCCCTCCAGGTTACTGTCGTTCACCCTGCTGCTAAATCTCCAAAATAATGCTCTGCATTTCAAAAACAGACTCCAACTGATTCTGGCAGATTCGTTCAGACGGATTCAGCCTTCCTGGTATTTTTTGTTGTACTGTTCTGATGTGACATCACAGAAAAAATTCAGGAAGGTTCCATTCCTCTTCACCTAATGAAGACTTATAGAAAATTCTAGCATTTTCGAGAACCTTTATTTTGTCACCAATATCGTCAAAATGGTTGCCAAGGTCGGGGATTTCTGTTTAAAACTTCCTTGTATTCCGATAAAATCTCTGAAAATTGTTTTCCACCTATAAATGTAACATTGTTAGGAAGCATCATTGCAATTTCGTAATAATAAGTAGAATTGATGCCCCAAGAATATTTCCGTCGAAAGATTGAAAATACGGTGCACTTCTTGCCCAGTTTTTGAAAAATGAATATTTAGTGGAAATTATTCAAAAAAGAGTATTAAATAATGTTCTTGTTCCAAAGCATGATCGATATTTCTAACAGTGATTTTATATCAGTTATTATAACAAGGTAATTGTATTTTCCACTGTACAGATGTCATACAAAATATGTTTCAGACATTAATTTAGTTTTTTAAAGATGAAAAAAAGTAAATTAGAGAAAGAGAACCCGAAATCTTATTTTAGTCAATAACTTCTTTTGAAAAAATTTATTCTTATCACTTTAGAATTTTTACTTTAAATACTACATTCGTAATCAAATCGTTGTTCCTTTGGTGGTAAAATCTATTTCTTCGTTACGCATTGCGAAGAACAAATTTATGGATTTTATTTAATTTTTTATCAGTTTGAATTCAAAAAGTGCATCCGAAAGAGCAAAACAATTATGGTTGCAGCAGAAGTACGTTTTTTCCCGAATTTTTGGAAATATTTAAACTTCTTTTATTGATGAAAACCTCATTAGCGAATCATTAAAATGGATGTAAAATACTTTTAATAATTATGGGGGAAATATATTTCAGCAGAAACCTTCATTAACGATCGCTCCTTAAGAGAGTTTTTTTTTTTTCATTCAAGTAATAGATAAAATAGTTTAGATTTGAAAAGGAAACCAGAAATTCCATAGAAATAACATTACGTTCGCGAAATGCAAAATGACCGGTATACGGAAGACTTAACAAAAACTTATATAAATTATTATGTTTACTTGATAATAGGAATAAGTGTAAGATTTTAATTAATTTATCAAAATTAAAAACACATATAATGACAAAAGTTTTGCATAAAATTTCTTAAGTTGCCTTACTTTAATAACTACGAGTATCACATTAACATTTTTTGTTAGAAATCTGATGTAATCGTTTTTGAAATTGTAAAATACTTCGTAATATAAAGTTAATGCATGAAACGATTATGTAAGATAAGAATAATTGGCTTGAAATTTAAAATTAAATGAAAACTTAATTGTTTAGTTTAATATGTATCATAAATTCTACTTGATCCGCGTTTTCTTTAAATTTATGTTATAAGTGTAAATAAATTAATAAAGACTTTCTCCATTTAACTATACCATACTCTTAAATGTTATACCATATTATTCTCTTATTAAATTATACCGTATAAATACATAAGTTAATATAATAAAGAATACTTTCCAAACACAGAAATATTAATTGCAGAGTATTAGTGACTAAAAACAAAATATAAAATACTCCAGAGAGCAGAAATAAGGAGATTAAGCATTTTGAGGCATACTTTTAAATTTTAAGAAGATAGAGAAATTCTCATAAATATGTCATTTTAATTCGCTTGTTAATTGAAAGCGCAAACTTTATCTTCCATATTTTTAAATTAAGGCAATTAACTGTTCTATTTTACTGTACATACTTAAACAGTTTCACAAATAATTCAAATATTTACAGCCGTGTTTTGTTTTCAAATCCTCCCACCTTGTTTACAGTTGAGATTTGAGATTCATAAATATTTAACTCATTTGGCAAGTTAAATGCATTTGGCCCTCCGATTTAGTCGCCAAACTTCTCATTGTGTTTCGAAACTCATAAATAATCATTAATTTTCGTTAGCTCTTTCAAAGAGCCGCCTCTATTCACAAGTTCTCATTTACTTATATATATAAGCGCAGAACCCCTGCGAGTTATTAGCGACTTGCTGTCGCCAAAACAAATCATAGCAAATAAATGAAGCCGCTTCCTTGGCGCAGAAATTCGAAATATATTCTCCTATGATCAAAAGCGCATTTCTCACATTCCGTTGGCGATATATTTATTGGTTTCGGGATTTGGCGTCATGGGGAAACTTTGTGAGATTTGCCTTAGCAATTGCTCTTACGCACAATTAGACTATATTAATAAATTTGGTTTTATAATGAGCTTTGTGGTGTAAAGTGTGACTCTGTGGTTTGATCATTGGTTGGAATGTAAATATGGACCGAAAATATTCTTTGAGAGGTGACGGTGATTAAAAATGCATTGTCTTAAATAAGATGAAAATTAGTTGAAGGTTATTCTAAAATCCGAGAAGAATTTGCTTAAGCTTATTTTTGAATTTTAAATGCGCATGAATATTTCAAAAAGTTCAATTTCAAATGTCATTATTTTCGTCTCATATTTGTATGAATCTGTATAAAAGGCAATGTTAGAGTTCCCACTAGATATCCGTAATTAAAATTATATTTTGTTTTTTGATACAACATTATGTTTCATCCAGCATTGAAATAAAATCCAAAGAAATCGTATTTCAAATATAAAGTAAAATATTTGACTTATTTAATTTTTTCAACTATCTTGCTCTTCTTCTATGCCATCACAATTGCTGCGCACCATAGGATATAGACTTATATTTTCATAGACCTAAACTTTTTGAATTCTCGCTAATTCCAGATCGTGTTCTACAATGTTCGAATATCTTCTTCTGTTTCACAGTTTTCAGTAGTAGTAATCAAAATATCTCTGACGAATTCTTCATCTTCCAAAAGTTCTTTACTACTCAGAAATTTCTGCTTGACGTCCATCAATATCATGAACAATTTCTTCAGTCTTGCCAGAAACGAATATTAAATATTTTTCACATCTTTAAACATTTTTCTCAGGTTGATGAAATTCGAGAGCGTGTTGTAATCTTTCTCTTTCTTCAGAAAAAGAAAGAAACCAATATTTCTCTTGAGAATCTATATATATTTATACTTATATCAAATAAGGAAACAAAATTTTCAAATAATCATGGTGCGTTGCTCTAAAATCACTGCTCTTTACAAAAATCTACTCTAAAAGGTCAACGTCCATCACTCATAACAAATGGCAATCCAATCTGACATTACAGATATATATATATATATATATATATATATATATATATATATGTGTGTGTGTGTGTGTGTGTGTGTGTGTTTAGTGATTCCACTTTAATTTAAGATAATCTCACATAAAAGTAATTTAATTTCCTAATTTTCCCATCCTCTAATTCAAAAGTAGAGTTCATCCCTATTTTCCGATCCAATTCGAAATTATCCTTTTATTTATTAGATGACACAATCATAATATCTCTTTAATCGGCTTTAACCTGGGTCAGAAATAATCCCTACGAGACTGACAGACGTCATGAATGTCCGTCATTATCCCCTTATCTTATACCACGTGAGTTACCATGTGATCCCATGTGTTCGGAAGAAATCCCTCGTATAAAATCAATGACAAGGTAAAATTCGCTCTTTTCTGCTCTTTATGTTGTTATTGAATGGCGTAGCTGCGTCTCCAACCCTATGAATATTTCTGAATTGCTTCTCTCTCTCTCTCTCTCTCAGCTAAAAATGAATGAATACCCATGAAGTTTGAAAGTTGAATTTTTATTTAATTTATTAAATAATTTTTAAATTTCTTAAAAATGTCCTAATGACTTATGTTTCATGTGTTGATATATTTATAATTTTAATTACTGATCGAAACTTTTAAGAAACTGTATGTTTTCGTTTTGTATTTCCCTGATTATCTCTAAATTTATGTTGAACAAGACCAATAGGAAATATGCTTCGGAATTACTTGAATGAAGATAAAGAACGAAGATTACTCCAAAAATACTCAGTGATTTGAAAATTGAACTCGAAAAGATGAAAAACAGCTATAGGTTCATCTGAATGTGTCTGTTAGCGTGTTAGAATGTGTGGACAAGAAAATTAAAGAAAAGATTCTACATTTAAGTTGAAATTTAACTTAATTAATTGAATAATTGGAGATAGTAAGACACGTTTAATCATATTTCTTAAGACAATGCGTATCTAAAAGTTATTTTCATTTGCATATTAAACTCGAAATTTTTTGTGAAAATTTCAGACTCCCTCTTTCATTTAATTTTTAAACTATTAAAATTGTTTTCATCATTTTTAAGAATTTTTAGTATTTAATTGTTTCTAAGCCTTTTAGGTTGTTTTCTAACAAATCTATAAAAATGTGTTTGTTATTCAAAATATCTTTGAAGATTTTAACAGATGCTATTGACGAAACTTCGCTTAACGAATACCTGTGGTTTCTGACTTCATAGTTACGTTTCCCGTAAAATTTAGGGAGAGAGAGAATGAGTTCATGAACTTTTAAGACAAAATAAAGGGAATTACAGTATATGTTAAGACAAATTACTTTTGATTTAGAAACTAAGTTTGAAATTCTTTATGCTATCAGATACACAGTAAAGTTACAAAATAAGTTCGAAAAATTAACAAAAAAACAGAAATAAACTTAACAATTTATAAATCAATTTCAGGATTATAAGTTTTCAATCAAATCTATTCTTTTTATTTGTAATTTTTTTTTTCTTAATCATGACTATCTTTTACTTTGTCATAATCCGTCATCCTCTGGTGTCAGCTATACAACAACGACCTTAGATGCCAATCTAAGAAGCTATTTCGATTCGATGAACTGACTTCTAAATTATTAAATTTTCTTTTTCTTTTTCATTTTTTACTCTCTTAAACTATTCACTTTATAATGCTAAGGTTCTGTTTTTTACCGAATAAATGGATTGTGATTTCTAGCATCAGTAGCAGCCATTATTTGTCTAGACCCCTCTTATTTTTCTTTACAGTTAAAGAATGCTAAATGCTGAATTATTCTATGCATAAAGCATTTTATCCACTTTATTTAATTAATCCTATATTCCAATGGATCTTCTCATAATTATCAAAAAAAAAAAAAAAATGAACTGAAATTTTGAATTAGTTTTACAGTTTTATTTATTTATTTTTTTTAAGTTTATGAGAATTTACATTCCAATGGTTCTGCTTTACGGTGTTAACGAAAGATAAATTTTCCGCATTCGTACCGAGACATATAAAACAGTTTTTTAAAACTCCATTAAATTGCCGCGAAATTCCACGTGAATGCAATATTCTTCTGATTTAAAAAAAAAAAGATTTTTAAGTGTACTTTTAATACCGCTCAATTCATGTTTACAAAAGAAGAATAGAAACAAAAATACGATCATGATCTTACTTCAGTTCACTTTCTTTTTGACATCTTAGAAAATAATAGCTATTTCCTTTGCATGTGAATAAATCTTGTGGAAAGCATTTGCAGTATTTTTATCTGAAGTCAATATTCCATCGTAAAAGAAGTGGCTCCCTTTTAGGAAAAGTATTTTACTTTTATACAGTTGATAGCTGTTTGGAAGGTTTTAAAATGGCTGCTTTCGAATTGATGTTGGAAATAAATTATCCAAAAGTTTTCCGTTCGGCCTCTCGAAATGCTATTTTTTGAAAGGTTCCTCGCTGAACTTGTATTATGTCTGGTTAATTTGTTGAATACAGATTTTATTCTAATAAAAGTAATTTTTCTTTTATTTTAATTAATTAAATAATTAGTTGGTTTTATTAACGACGCAATAGAAGCAACACAATGGCTATTGGTGATGGACCTCTCAAATTTAAACCTCGGTGAAGTGACGAGGACGATAAATGAGCTGGCACCTCCCTCTCCTAGCTTCCACACCATACCTTCGGCAATACTTTGGGCCTCGACAGATTTAACGTGCATCAGCCCCAGCTACACGACTTTAATGAATTAAAATTTTGTACAAAAATCATTTTAAGATATAAATACCTCCTTTAAATTAAAATAAATCATAAAAATAATGTGGTATGCTTTAAAAATGATTTTAAACCTTTCGCTCTTTTTGTTGGTCCAATTAAGATGACGAAGACGTCTTCGAAAGTTAAAAAAGGCTTATTTTATTCCAAGTTTAAGCAATCCTTACATTTTTTTTTATTTTAAAAAGACAGACTTTAACAGATTGGGAAATGGAAGACAGATTTTAACTTTTTGGTTTTTATGCGTATTAATGTATCTACTTATTAAAAAAATCATATTTATAAACATAGATAATTTCGTATGGATAATTAATAATCAACAGCTGAACTCGCATTTGGAAGTCAAGCATTTACATTTAAGTACATCTTGCGTTACTTCTACTGCATTTATAACTTAGAAAATTTGCAGAGTTCTTATTATAATTACATTATTCTATGCACTGGGCTTAATTATAATTTCTAAAATTAAATGAAATTAAATATGAAAGCTTATAAATTTTACGATTAAAATTTTCTATAATTTTTATACAAATATTGTGCAATACCAAAACGTTATGAGTTTTTATAAGAAAAAAATATTAATTTCACTTTATGAAAAATAGCCGCATTTCAAAATGAGGAAAATGCCAACACTGAATAAAGTATATTTTGAGGAAAGTGATCCAGACTCCTTTTGATACTTAATACTTTTTGATAAAAGTGTAAATACAGATATTTTTCTCTGTGGCATCGCACGTTTGCAAACAATTTCAAAATTCAATTTTAGAATGCTCTATTTATCAAATGCAAATACAAATTTAGTGAAGCGTCCTCTTTTTTTCTTATTAGCAAAATCAAAAAGTGCAAATTTTGAAACATTTTAGCGTCTCATTTACCTTAAATTTAATTTTAAAAAAATCTTAGTACGTTAGTTTTATTTTTAAAATAATGTAAAATAATCTATAAACGTTATTTAAGCCTCATAAAATAGGTCCTTAAGTCTTTCCAATATATATCTATACAGTATTAAAACTTAATCTAAGCATTGCAAAACAGACTGATCATGCGAACTCCATTCTTTAAATTTGGCACTCGATATATCTTTTATTGTGTTTGTGACATTGGGCTATTCGCGATTTTCTCTTCACTAAACTTGGGGACTTTAATTAAGATTTTGATTGCTGCAAATAACAATTTCTTCCTAACCAAAATGAAACGTGATTATTTTAATTCGAGGCAGGTAGAAATAAAGTGAGGTGATCTAGATAGGAGAATATATAAACAAAGGGAAATTTTGAAGATAGGAGTCGAGTGGTATTAGCGTTGAGTATATGGCTTACAGGTAGTTGCTGTGGGAGATAGTGATCGTAGCAGAGTCAAGATATCAAGTCAACCTCAACTGGGGAGATTTTGGTAAGACACTATTAATTCGGTACTGGTTGAATGGGTGAATCTATCTAGGGTTTTATCCAGGAGAGCAGGTATCCGTCAAGCATTATACAGCAAGACTATTGAATAAATAATTGTGTGAGATTGGTCTAGTGTCTGTCTTTGTACGTTACTGACTTTTAAGTGTTAGTTGTATTTGATTGAGTTATGGCACAAGAGTCGAATAAAAATACTCATTCGACACATGTTTAATCTAATTATTATGTTATTTTAATGATAAAAAATATTAACACAATTATGTACAAAACTATTTTATGTCCTCTATGTTATAACAATAACAATAAAGAGCATAACAAAGATTGTAAATTCATCTAGAAATGCTTGAGAAAAACGCAGAAAAGTTTCTTGATGTTAAATTTCAAAATAGTATTTATTTACAATTATATAATATTTTAAATATATATATTTTTTACTTTTTGTGACATATTAATCATCTTTTATAAAATAAAAGATTTTTTTTATGTCGTCTCATATATGCTTAAGGAGTTTATTCGCAATAATGCATTTTGAGTGAGCATTCATTTATTTCGAATCCATAAAATTCCTTATTTCGTGCAAGTCGCTGAGCTTTCAGTCTACATTAAACTGAGTTGGTCGGAGCCTACGTTGCTTAATTAAACGAAAGAAAATCTTTTAAAAAACAAATGATCAAATGATGAAGTCTCGTATCTACATCAGTTTGCTGCTTCCTCTTCAAGCCCAATAATCGATGAAGGTTTAAAATCGATGTCAACTCTAATTTCAGAGATCACGATAATTATAGGACATTTCATTCTTTTCTTTTCCAAGAATCAATATTAGTTACAAGAAAAATTTTAAAGTTTTTTTAAACACCTAGTTCTGAATACCCGGATGTACTTTTTTTTTGAAAACTTGATTTTGACGCTTTGACTATAAGGATAATTTTAAGGAGTAGGATTTATGCTGCAAAGTTACGTTTTTCTGTTCTCTTCAATTAATTTTTGCTTTTCTTGAACCTCTTGCTTTATTTAAAAAGATAATAACGCTCGACACTTTTCAAGGCATTTTTTTTTTTAATTTTTAAGGAAACATTTAATATTTTTGTCCCTTTTAAACACT
Organism: Nephila pilipes; assembly: GCA_019974015.1. Classification (NCBI taxonomy): domain Eukaryota; kingdom Metazoa; phylum Arthropoda; class Arachnida; order Araneae; family Nephilidae; genus Nephila; species Nephila pilipes. The sequence goes on from BMAW01081503.1 coordinate 266,746, forward strand.
TCTAAATTTACTTCTAATTCGTACTGTTGGTACCTTTAAACAGATATTTTTTGAATTAATTTTTTTTTATGTAAAAGAATGATTTATTATGCAGACTACAAAGAAATGAAATGTTTTAAAATAATTCTTAAAAGACAGATACATATCAATACTTACAATCAATCATAACACATATAGTCTTTACGTAAGGCGTCTACCGACTATTTTGATTTCGTGGACGTAATGTGAATCCTATGGAATTTGATTACCATTCTCACATCTTTACTATTTGATCTATTTTAATGCAATAAAGTACATCTG
>BMAW01081503.1:267252-287083 GCA_019974015.1 Nephila pilipes
TAAATACCATTATATATTACTTTTATTTTTAACTAATTAGTAAATTATATTTAAAATAACATATTAATTGCCTATTTTATTCCAAAGTCACATAAAACGTTTTATACTAGCTCATTTCCTCACTTAAGAAACTATTAGCATATCTATAGTAATGCTGATGTCCTTACATTTATCTGCCCTCAAAGAAACTAGTCCATTAAAATCAGAAAAAGTAGAAAGCAACAAGTATTAACAATAAATCAATACATTTATAGACTTTAACATCGAATAGTAAAGTGAAATATGGTAGTGCAATCCATATCAAAGAAGAAATTCATGTTCTGACATTGAAGTCTTGTAAACATGAGGCGATTTTCTCAAAATCGATCAAGTCCTCGACGCGTCGTCGCGACCTATTTACTATCATTTCTTTCTTTCTTTCATGACCATCGTTTTATAACCAGCGAAATCGATCATGTATTCCTACTGTGAGATATGCATTATGATTTCCTGTGAATCATTTTATTCATTCACATACTTTTCTATACATGGATGCACAGCTTCTATTAACGATATTGCTGACGTCTGGAGACAGAACTTTTTCATTTCTTGTCATTCTGATATCCTGGGTGGAAGGTTTAAAAATAGACCTTCCATTAACAGATTTGTAATTTTTCAATGTTTTGTGTATGAAGATTATTAAAGAAAAATTCAGCAATAAAAATGTGTGAAGATATTATTCAATTAATTAATTATTTTCATTTAAGCATTCTATTATTTTTGTCTTTAATAAATCGATTGGTTATCGTTAATTCATGAGAAATAACTTTAAAAAATATATAGTGTAATTATTATACAGTTGGTGGAGCAAAATAGTATAATTATACAATAACTAGTAAGAAATGTACACTTCGCGAAAGAATTTCGAAGTGTGAATGTGACTCGGGTCATTCCTCTGTTAAACGCTATAAATTGAAATTTTTTCCCCACTTCCTTTGAGTTCTTATATCTTCTTAAAATTTTAATGAAATGCTAAAAAAAATTTGTATATGCTAATTTAAAATTTGTACTTTGGTAAATTCAGTTTAAACATGCATAAAATTTTTAAATAATTTATGAAATATTGCTTGAAGATAAAGTTTTTTTCACATTATTTAATGCTATATTTATTTAAGCGCAGAAAATTAAGGAAAATTTTAACTTCTTTAAGAATTTATAATTTTGTTTCATAATAAAAATAAGTGCTCTTAAATATAATTAGGCTAATAATATTTAATGTTTACTGCAGTTTTCAATTTTTGCACGCTTATTGAAAACTGACATTATAATGTTTCGTATTTTAATATATACAAACCCTTGAAATGATATCCTAATATACTTACGAAATGAAATAATTGTAGTTCAAATTACGCACAAAATAATACTGCAATATGACTGTACAATTTTTGAAAAGTTCGCTCAAATAGGTTTTAAGACACCTTTCACTAAATGATGACAAATCATATTTTGAGGAAATGAACTTTAAAGTGTTTTCCCTACCGTGGAGTTGATCAAAAATAAACGCGTGCATTTTTAATTATACATTTGTAAATAATTAGAATATTTCAAAGAGATGTGTGAGAAAAGAGATTAAGAAAAAATTATATTTCAGTACATATTTTTTCAAAAAATAAAGCCATTTTTAAGGTTTAAAAGACACTTTAAATGTGTGACAAAAATTCAGATATATTTCACTTACTATTTAATGTAGCATATTGAACTGTTTCTGTGATAAGTAGATTATTTTAACTAACTTAATTCAGTACAAAATTAATTATGCTGTTTTGAAATTATTATAGCTCTCCCAGTTTTGTAAAATTGTACATCTTCTTCAATAAAGTTAAAAATTACAATCAAATTGATCCAAACACTATACGAAATACATACAGAACTGCTTTTTGAATGATACAGTTGTGAACTTCGATTTTTATTCATTTTGTAACAATTGTTCGTTCATGTAACACTAGGCGTAGATAATGACGAACTAAGTCTCTTAGACTAATTTTATTAGAAACTTTCCGTAACAATTAATAATTTTTTAAACTGGTTTGAATCTGTCACAAATAAAGATGGTTATATATACAATAAAGTGTATACAATGATTACCAATATCCATTGTTGCTGATAGTTATTCAGCTTTTACCGAGTATTGCAGATTACAATAGAGAGATGTAATAGGCATGTATATGCGCCAACATCTCGCAGGTCTTGCCATGTTCTCTTGCAAGAACTTAACAATTTTTTTACCTTTACGAAATGAAACAAAAAAATATGCAACCAAACATTAAGCATTAATATTCAATAGAGAATTAGTTCAAATACAGTAGAAAATATAGAATATTAAATATAAGAGAATAGTAATATATGGTAACAATGCGATGCATGTTATAAGAAATACAATAAATTCAAAATTCATAATGTTGTTGATATCCATAATTATTTAATTTTCAATTGTCAAGAAACTCAGTCTGTTAATGGACCTACCCTTACTTTTGATATCTGTAACTTTAACCTTCTTATCCTTCCCTGGATAAATTTGTACAACACGTATGATTACTCGACCTATTTGCGAGGTTTTCTTCCCTAATTAGAACCATGGGTCAGCTATTTTAAGAGCTTCTTTATTAATTATCCATTTCTCCTTCGTATAAGTCTATTTAAATATGAAAGGCTCCTCCTTTTCCAGGCCATTTGAATTGATTTAATTAATATTTCCCAAACTTTTAGACGATTTGATTCACAATTTATGAGAAATGATTCGACTGTACTGTGATGGATCTTCCGATGAAAAACTGCGATGGAGTCAAAACCTCCAAATCATCCACTTCGGCTGAAAGTGGAGGAGAGGTCTCAAGAGCTCATAACGTTAGTAATTTTTCCTAAATAAATTTCCCGTCGTATGCTTGAAAAGATATTTAAATGATTTTATATTAGTCTCCCAAACACCAATTGGACCTCTAGAAGGAATAAATTGTTCAACATTGTCTTTTCCGAAAAAGTAAATAAAGACTTCTTTCGATCTCTTCCCAGTTTAGCCAAAGCTTTCATTTCTCTGAGAGCCCTCACCGTGTTAGTCCCATTATCCGAAAATATTTTATAGAATTTGCTCTTTCTGGATACAAATCTGTGGATTTATATCTAAAATATCTCACATGAACTTTGAGCGTTTTTTAAAAGAAAATTATAGAATAGAATAATCGGAGGCTCTACGAACCTTATATTTATAAAATTCTTAAATACCGATACGCCATTTAGTCAAAAAGGGTATTCTTAACATATCGTATCGATACAAATGCTCACTTAAAATCAAAAATAATTTCTCTCTTGATTTAAGTTATTCTAGCATTGCATATTATTCTATGAACTACTGCTAGACATCAACCCTCAAGAAGGACTCGAGGTCATGCCAATTCTGATTGGGCAGGAGCCTTACACGCCTGGATGCAAACGTAATATAGGTCATCGTGATACCGACTTAGTAAATTTACTTGGCTTATCATCTGTGGTGCATTTGCGGAAGCTAATGAATCATTCGTCAACGTTTCACACCATTGTGGTATCGTGGGACATCTAACAATCACATGCATTTGATCCACTCTACAAACACACTTTGTTATTTCTAAGTAATTATTCTGAATTATTAATTATTCTAAAATTAGAATTATTTTATAATTATTATTTTCTTAAATGTATATAATTTATTTATATATTAACCAGCTATTTAAAAAATCGTTTCAATCTCTGTTTTTATATGGTATTCATCATGTTCACTTCATTTTAAATTAGATTGAGTACCATAAAATTTTTCCTTAAATGTTTACGAGATAATTTTAGGTAACAGAAACATTTAACACTTTAAAGGCTTTAAATTTTGCATCTTTTGTTTACTGTTAAAAAGTACAGGGCATCTCTTCTAACTCCATAGATGCATAATTTATTATGATATGATAACTAGAATGCTCTAAAGTTGAATTTTAACTTATAACCAAATGTATCACGCTACAATGAAAAACATCTGTATTTGCGTTTTTCTCCATTGCGCCTTTTTGGTTTTCTGGTAAACCACCTTCAAAATCTATTTTATCTAAGTGCTGATATTTTGAATATTGTAAAATGCGAATATTTCCTATAAACAGAGAGGATGATCTTTTATGCTAATAAATACTTACATATTTTAAGTATTACGTAATATTTATTTAAAAATGACGGAAAATTTTTACCACAAAACTTAAAAATTTCAATTTATTAAATTTAATGTTTAAAATATTAATTTCCTATAATTAATATTAATATAAAATAATGTATAGAATTTTATGTTCATAAATACTATGCAAATTTTACGGCTCTAAATACCATAGTTGCTATGAAAGTTGAACCTAAAGTTAACAATTTGTCTGACTTACAAATGTAAACATTTTTTCGTTATTAACTGCTCAAACATAATTATTCATGCTTATAAATATTATTTTATTTGCTGAAGCGCAGATATAATGATATATATAAATGTTAAACTATGACTTTCATTGCTTTCAATTTTAAAAGACTGAGCATTATTTAAATTTAGCTTAAAATAAGCTTCTTTTTTTTCCTTTTCGAAGGCGTCTCAGTTTCATCATGATCGTTCTAAAAATCCGCTTATTTCGTTACATTTCAAAATTTTATTCACTTAAATATTTTTAAATCTTTCATCCCCCCCCCGAATGAGTGAACTTGTTCAAATATTTATCTTTACTAGTTATAATATTACACACACATATATACATATATATGAACAAAACATCAATAGAATAAGTCACAAAATATTACAACATATAGCAATATAAGAATATCAATCGAGAATACAATATTATTAATATATAAAAATCAAAATATTTAAAGAAATTTTTAAAACCCCAAAATAATATTTATGCAAATCAAATAAAAATAATTAAACAATCTAAAGTTAAAAAAACTATAAATCCAAAATCAAAAATATCTATTAAAGAATCAGAAAATTTAAAAGAAGAAGCTAAGTAAAAGAAAGGAAACAATTTAGAAAAATAGAAATAATGTAACTAATACTGTTCCATACTGTTGAATGGAATGATGTTTGTATATAACGGTAATTACTGATCAAATCATCCCACTTCAGTGAATTACATTACAAAAAGATATGGTAACAAACCAATTATCAGAAAAATATAGAGAATCAACCAGAAAAAAAAGAAAGAAAATATAGTAATCATCTTAATTGAACTGCAAACAACAAATTATACACGTAACTAAAGATATAAAATATTTTAAAACCAATTAAAACTCAAAATAAAAATAGAAATAATAATTAGACCAAAAATAATCAAAAAAGTAAGAATTATAAAACAAAATATAATGTAAAACTTTTAAAGACTTCAAATATTAATGAAACTCTTTAAATACTACAAAAACAAGTGCAGAAAGAAATTGTCAAACATTTAACAAATAGCAAATAAATAGATAAAGTAAGCATTACTATAACAATCTTTTAAAAAGATATAAAACACTACATAAATTTATACGAATACTTTTGAGACAGAGATACAGTGAAGCACCTACTCCACTCTATGGGGAAAGAATTCACAACCCTAGTAAAAACTAATTAATTGATTTAAATGTAACAATACCAGTAGGTTTATTGATTTAAATAGGCCATTGACAAAATATTTCGTATAAATAAAAATTAAAATATAAAATCAAAGAACAGAAGAGAAAGATGAGGAAATATAGGAATCAAAGAAAAAAATTTACATAAAAAAGAGAAAAATAAATCTATCTATATAAATATCATTTTTCAATCACATCTATAATTTTTATATTTTAAATTTATTTTTAAAAGAGTAATAGGATAATTAACTTGTCACAGGTAATATAGAAGTTATTTAAATTATTTTGAAAAATGATAGGTAAATTAACTTGTATTAATGTATGTGTGTGTGTGTGAGAGAGAGAGAGAGAGAGAGAATGTGTGTAATGCGTGATGTTTCAGTTAAATTTAATTTAATTTCCTAATACATCTTAAACAATTTCATTTACTTTCCTGATACAATTTCATTTAATCCAGCAATTTATATCTGATTTCTAAATCTGCTCGATCAGCAAAGCAATAGGGATAATCCTTACCAGACTTTTCATCTCCAGATAAAATTATTAAAGATTCCTAAATCAAATACCATGTGATCTGAATAATCTGCATTTAAATTCCAAACGGGGAAAGTTCTTCCACTTCTGATTTGGCTACGAAGGCAAAAAGTCGCATGCTGCATCTTCCGCAAATTTCATGATGAAACTATCCTCTCTCTTTCCTTGCAGAAAGAAAACTGCTTGTCTAGATATTTCCTACCACGCTTTTAATTTTAGCCCACGAATTTTGAAACTCTCTGCATAGCAAGAAGTGCAGTGAAAAATTCAAGAGGTAGATTGTTAAAAAGATTAAAATTGCTTTGAGCAACACAGGCAATATACTCAGAATGAAAATTGCTTGTTTAGGTGTTATCTATAACCTCTCGTGAGTTTTGAAACACCCTCCATTTTCTTGCATCTAGGCTACATTAAATTAAATGAGATAAATAAGAAAAAAAACTTAATTTCAGTCTTTTTCTAAGATCGTGGCGAAGTTGATGAAAATTATTGGTCTTTAACGTTCCGAAAGCTAACGGATAACATTAAAATTTTGGTCAGTTTCCTCCTTCTAATACACTAAAAACAAAACTTATAACTGGTTTTTTTCGCGTATTTCTCTTCATCTAATATGGCAGCGGTAGTTCAGTGATTACGGTCGCGGACTTTCGGCTGGCTGTTTTTGTCGAGTCATGAGTTCGAACCTTGATGTCTCTAAAAACCCGTCGTGAAGCGGTCGAGATCTCAAGTCTTCCTTTGGCGTGGTGTGGAAGTCAGGAGAGAGGTGCCAGCTAAGGTATAATCCTCGTCACTTGACCGAGGCTCAAAAATACGAGGTCCGTCTCCAAAAGCCCCCGTGATGCTTCCAGTGCGACGTTAATAAAACCAATCAGTCGATCAACCAATTAATTTCTTCATCAAACACTTTGGGCTTTCACATGACGTTATGTGATTTGAGACACTCTAATTGTAAAACAACCGTGACTCATGTAAACTATATATAAATATGGAATTGTAAGGAATAGAGTATTGAGAAACAGATAAAGTAGCACTTATAAAACCTGGATAATATAATTGAGAAATAGTGGTAAAAGAGAGTAATCAGAAGTTATTGACGGAAAAGTAAAAGACTCGTACCTACTTTGATAAGAATAAAGAGATGAGGGAAATCAAAAAAGTTGAAGATGTGAATTCGTTCAGAAAGTCGGCCCTTCCTTATTAGTATTACAATTGACTCGAACTCGACTATTTAGCAAATAATAACAACAGTAAAATATTTTTGTAATTTTTAAATTGTGAACTCATTTTATTGTATTTTGAAGGTGCCTTATAATACTTGATCATCTCTGTCTTTTAGTTTCTGGCTTCTTTTTAAAACTTCCAGCTAACTTTAATTTTTAATGCCCGTATGATCAATGTCCCAGGTTTATTTCTGTTTTGTCCCTCAAAAAGTATTTAATTTCGCTATTAGCCACCAAAGGGCCTATTGTTTTTTATACCCTATCAATGTCGTACCTAACCTTTTTTTAAAAAAATATTTTGTTTTTGAGTATATTTTTCATGTCTGCTTTCACCAGTAACGAACTCAATTTTCCAAAATTTGTCTTAATAAATTTCCCTCAATTTTTTTAAAGGATTGAAGTGAAACGAATACATAAAAATTAAGTATTTTATTTACTTATCGATTTATATATTACCTTAAGTCATATGTAAACTGGAATCAAGATATGACTGAAAATAAATAACATTATTCAGAATTTTAAGACTCTGTGAGGCAGCCTTTTTTTGCCACAAGAATTTCAAACTACGCCTTTCAAGTTTGGTTTCCTTCTTGGAATTTTTTGGGGTCAAATGTTTTTAATATTGATTCATTTTTTTTTCAGCCACCCAATTGGCTATCGTTTTAGGAGAATCACTTTTGCCGTACCAGATAACTTTCAATTTTGTATCACTTGCTTTATTCTTAATTACATTTAGCTTAAATATATTCAATTTAATAATTTACCGTTTGTATCAATTTTTATTACATTTAGCTTAAATATATTCAATTTAATAATTTATCGTTTCCTTTATTTTTAATATCGGAAAATTTACCATTGCCCATTTCTCTGTATTTTATCATTTACTTTAATTCTAATAAATTTAATTGAGTAATTAAAATAATTATAAAAAATGCATCTTGGGTAGCTAAATCTGTTCTTTGTAAAACTTTCTCTTTCCCCCTCCCTTTGATCTTCTTTTCTTTATCTAATCTTTCTTTTAAATCTATCTGCTGCTGTTTCGGTCTATTTTTGGTCAGAAATTATATGTGTTTATCTAATAAAATTTATACTGTCGGGGGAAAATGTGTGGTCGCTACATTGTAACTGTATGACTTTAAATATCATGCCCTAATAAAGACTTTTAATCTTTAGATTCGACGTGTGTAGGACATTTATCCACAAATATTATAATTTTGAGTTTGAAAATTGAATATTCATAGTTCTGAGTAAAATAATTTGGTTGCGTCTTCTGTCATACTTGTGGCCGCGATAGCCTAATGGTCATGATCCCAAACGCTTTCGAGTCATAGGTTCGAGCTCTGTTGCCACTAAAGACCCATCATGAAGCGGGTCTGATTATGGTCGAGGTCCCGAGCCATCATGTTGTCGTGTTGAATTTTGCAGATGGATGTGCTTGCCCAGATGACGTCTTCATCATTTGACTAGGGTTCAAAATTTAGCGGTTGGTCTCCAATAACCCTTATGTTGTTTCTCAGTTCAACATTCAAAAGCAATCATTCAATCAATCAAATTTTTGTCTGACTTTCTATTTTTTGACTATTAGTTAGTGACTAGTTAAAAAACAATTAGTGAAGGAACGACGAATTGAAGGGAATAATATGGGTTGCTATAAACTAAACGAAGAAGAAAATGCAAATACAGATCACGTGATTAAAAGGGTGGTCGAACGACATTTATTCAATTCATCCCATTTTTCAATTCGTGTTCACGCAAAAATTAAGATGATAATATACAATAGATAAAGTAAGGTTCCATTTTTACTTGAGTGTTCGGTTCATTCATACATTCCAAAAAGCTTTCATTTTAAAAACAGATTATTTTATGTAAGTGTAAAATCTGCAACAAAATATTATACATTTTTATTAGTGTTGATTTTAATAAGAGTTAAAATTAAACAGGGTTCTTTTCCTCATTTTCTTCTATGATGACTTTCTGAGAGAATTAGTGCGAATCATTTAATACTTTCAGTCTATTGTACTCCCAAATCACTCCAAAAGATCTGCGAAATGTCGGGAAAGGGCTTTTATCTTTGACCTCTTATAGTCCAGGAATTTCTTTTAAAAAAGCAAAATAACTTCAAAAGGGAACTGTAAAGCCATTTCTGCAACAATGGATGAAGTTTTCTACTTCTTTGTTTATACAATTGCTTAAAAAAGTAGTTAGGACTCCTAAACTTGCATTCACTTCCGCTCTTTACTATATTTGAAATGCTTTCCATGTCATTTCCTTCGTTTTGTAGAGAATAGGAGAACATTTCAGTGTGTGAAATGTTTTGTGAATCATTTAACACATTAATATCTGTTTAATATTGTTCGGAATTAATGTATTTTAGTAATACTAATATTCAATTTAACCATAAGGTCTTAATGACTTTAAGTTTGTTTTCCCACTTTTATAAGCTTGAAATTTTTTAAGAGCTTTTTCACTAATTGAATATTACTTTTTCCTTTGAAAGGTATCATCTAAAAATTTGCGTTAACGGTATCATGGGTATAATTTCTCTCTCATCTCAGTAAATGAATTTCATTTTATAAGTTTAATTAAAGGCATTTAAAGGAGATTTGTTATATTATGAGTATTTATGATATATTTCTTGAGAACTATAAAATTTATTTTTTACAGTTATTGCAAATAATATTACGATGCCTTTATGAAGTTGGTACATTCTGTACATCTCACAGTATATTTTCTATATTTTTTCCTTGTCCATATACATTTTTCTCTCTCAGATGTGTTTGGTAGTATTGGCGTAAGTTTTTTCAACCTTTTCTACGAGTATTTCTAATATTACGTTCTTCAGGTTGCGTGCAAATTCGATATTTTTAATCATTTGAAGGAACAATTCAATCAGAGAAAATGCTAATTGTAACAGGTAATCTTGGCTGGTAATTTTTCCGATACCATTTTCAGCATTGCAAAATGCAAAAAAGATGTTCTAATTTATATCCGCTGCGTACAGTAATTTATAAAATGCTGCTAAATTTTATCTTCACTACTATAAAATAAATGAAAAAAAAATAAATAAAAACACTTATAAAATAATTATTTCCTTACCTCTCAAATTGTAATTGTCTTACAAGAAACAAAAATTATTACTACAGCACTTAACAATAAATTAAATCTTCAAAAATGTAATATAAGAACTTACGATTTCAAGGGTGGAATATCACCTCAGATCAATTTTCTTCATTGTGCTGCTAAAGAAGTACATAACAAAAGCGAATTTTTTTTTTTTTATGATAATGGTATCTCTACTGATTCCATAAATGAATACAAGAAAAATCAGTGTTACCACAGTAATTCGGCTTTTTAATAATATTAGAATAACAATTTACGTAGGGAGATTTTTCACCCGTGATACCTTTTAAGGATTAATACCGTTTATTAATAAAGTTACACAGTAGTTTTAATATAAGCCTAACTACAGTTTTTTTTATTAAATTTATGTTTGCTTTCATAGCTGTATATGTTTAATGTCTAACTAAGCCTTTCAATAATTGATGAATACTCTATTCGTTTTAATAATAATATTATTATATAAATTATAAATAAAATATTTAAGAAATTATATTGATTGATTTGATCTTTAAATAATAATTTTTTCCCAGTGAAAATTAGATTGTTCTGTATTAAAAATAAATAAAATAATTTAATACATTACAATTATGATTAAAGCAGACATGTTTTTTTATGTTCGTTTTTTATCAATATATTTTACATTAAAATTTAAATTGCTTCGTCATAATTTTAATTTAGTTACAAAAATTACTAATATAATAGTTTTTAATATAATTATTTATAATCATTTAGATTAATGGCTATTTGAAATCTACTTCCACCTTATAAAAAAAACAAGAATTGTTCATGATTTTTGAGATAATTTTATATATGGGATTATTTTGAGTAGTCCCTAACATAAACGTATGTATATAATCTACTTTTGAACTTTAATAAATTGTAATATACGCTTTTCGAATTTTAAATTTTTGTTGCCGATAAATATCATACTTTTCTAGTAATGAAAAAAATTCTGTAATTTATATCAAAATCGAAATAAAGGTTCAGTCTTGTATCGAATTATGGAGATTAATGATATTTCCTGATGAAATAGATTATCCATTCCTAAAGTAACGCTGGTACTAATGTATTCTAATCCGGTAAATGCGCATTCTCCAGTCGACCATTGTTGTTAAATGGTGCACCGCAACTAACAGAATGAATTGTCAGTTGTTACTCTTGTTGCTTAAGAATCGACAAAATGATTGACTTACGTTTTTCAAACCTTTGCCATTTTTCATGACACGTAAGTACCGTATATCCACCTACTATTTTTGTTTTCTGGTGAATCATAGTCTAGATGTTGCTCATAACCAAGATGATGCTGTTCGATCACTACAGCCTCTTATGAGTTCTGAAAATATTAAGCATAAAGTTATTTTATTTGTAAAATTATTGAGCTCTATGAGTATTCTTTCCTGTAAGATATTTTGTTCTTTTTAATCTAAGTGCTTTTTCCAAGAGATACGTGAGAGAGAGAGGCGAAACGGTACAGGAATCAAAACTCGAGATGAAAAGTTACACCCTCCATCTAATAAGATTTCGAAGAAATAATAGGTAAACCCGAGGGTAGGATATGAGTACCGAGGGTAGGATATGGGTTCTTAGCGTGAAAAACTACCCAATGAAAGATGAATATACAAGTAGTTTAGTTTGATAGTATTTTCTTATTGGATGTTCCCAGCTATGTGGCGGATTAATACGTCGTTTTTTGACGTCATTTTGACTGCATGGCTGTAAGGAGATTTGAAGAAAAGGAGTAGACGATCTTTTCTCCACTCACTTAAGTTTTAAATTTGTAAATATTAAGTTTGAAATAAATGAATAGTTTTTTACCTCTCAAAAAAAGTAAATGTTACGAAAAAATCGTTTGTTGAAATGATTATGAAAGAGATTTGCTCCTGCGCGATTGGCAACAAAAACATTATTATTATTATTATGTGTTGTTCTAAAAATTATTGAATCGTTCTTCTGTTGTAATGATTGGATATGTTTCCGTTTGCATTAAAATAAGTATTATTTAAAATCTCCAACATTTGAAGTTTTTTTTACGTGGAGTGTAGTCCGTTTTCAGTGTGGCTAATTAATTTAATGTAGTTTTCTGCAGCTAAAATGAAATGTTTAATGTAACAGCTCTCCTGAACGACAGAAAAGTTGCTTGCATTCCGCACACCTTCTGAAAGGAAATTATGGGGAATCGACAGTTTTATCAACACATCACGTCCCCATAGCTATATCTATATCTGCCCGATTCGAGTTCTACTAACCACAGCTGATACGCCTTATAAATTTGAGTCACGATCAGATGACGATGTCGGCGTCTGAACAGGCACCCCACTTTCCACATATACGCCATTCCAGGATATGAGCCCCGACTGGTTTAACACCATCAGTCTCTTTACACGATGAGTATTATGGGGACAGGACCCGAAACATTTCCAGCCAAGACCACTCGTCTACCTGTCTCGTTTCTCATCATAAAATTGAATTTTATATTATTTATTACCTTGATTACAAAATTTATTTACATATTATTTATTATTTATTTACAGGATCAATACAAAAAAAGAATAAGATAAAAATTCTTGATTTCCCAAAAATCATGAGAACATTTACAGAATATATCATCCAATAGACTTGATCCATCGAACTAGTAATAAAAGAAGAAAGAAAAGATATTTTGATCATTTTTCATTGGAATTCGATTTAACAAAACTTTTCATTCACGGGTACTTTTCCCTGTCAATTGAGAAGTCGTTACGTGAAAAATTTACGGCATTGTCATTCGCGTAAATTGCTTCTTCGATATCACCAAGACGTTTCCATTCACTGAATTCGACTTGTGTTTATGCAATTTCGTTTCTTTTTCGATAATTTATAATGGTTTTACGTTCAGTTCGTCAGTAAAATTTACAAATTAAAGACATTTCTTCTCGCGTTCTACGTGAAACAGATGTAACTCACGTTAGAAAGAGTCTTTTGATAATTACTTAACATGGCGACAGAGATTCTTGGTGAAAACAGACATTAACGCCGAGAAATTTATCTGACTTTTCCTATAGACGTCAAAACAGTCACTGTGAATTATTACTCGTCAATAAATCAAAAACTCTCGAAAGAATTATGGGAATAAAAGATTACTTTGCCATTTTCAGAGTTGTGATGGCACAAAAACATAAGGGAAAGCTCTTTTGATATCTTAAGATATAACAGCAGAGCATAAAACAAGCAGAGGAAGTTGAAAAGCATGGCTATGGAATCGAAAGAAAATGAATGGTAACAGCTAAGTAGATTATCAACTTGTTATTAGACTTTTATTTATAGGAAAACATTTTTATTGGGGAGATGGATTGAAAAGAGGACTCCTTGAGAGACTAAATTCAACGCTAATTACCCGAAAAGCAGTTAGTGAAAAATAATCTAGGTTTATATAACTCAATTTGATCACCAGCCAAATTGTGGAGGAAGAGATGACGTCGACACTAATACAGTTTTAATTTGATAAGAACTGTTGTTTATTTCTAAATGCTTCGCTTTTTTTTATTTTTTCTTTCACTTTCTTATTTTTTGAAGGATTGCAAAATTATTTCTGTTTTTTTCGTGCTGATAGTAATGTATATTTTAAATGTAAATATGCTCTCCAAGTTAAAAAGTGTAACAAATTATTCTTACATCATCATTATTATAAATTACGGTTTTTCATTCCATACTTCATATTTTTACATTGTGTATAAGTCAAAAACATCAGAAAAAACGAAAAAAAAATTATGGAAATCATAGTTTTTGCATCAAACCCCATTTTTTCTCATTTCCTCTAAATTTAATTAGGATCAAATAGTTACATTTTCAGTATTATACGAGGCTAATTCAAAATGTAACTGTTTTTGTAAAGACAGATTGCATTGATAGGCTGTGGTTTCCTAGGAAAGCGAAGCCGTTATCTGGAGTTCGCAGTATCGTAGTGGATGACGTCACTAAAACGTTGTCAATGTTAACCAGATGGCGCGGTGCGAGTGAGTGCGCAATATGCGAGTGAAACGTTTTTGAACAAGCTATGGTTTCCTGCGAAAGACTTGAAAAGGAAGATTAATTATGTCATCCACCGCAGTACTGCAGCCACCAGATAACGGTTCCGCTTTCTTAGGATACCGTAGCTTAAGATAATATACTGCGGCTGCCATCTGTAAAACGGTAACAAAACAAATTTGACACTGCATTCGTTGGTTAGTATCCACTTGGTATATTATTACTGTGTCGAGCTGTCTTAGTTATTTTACGACGAGTTGTCACCGTCAATAATACTTGAATACACACAGGAACTTTTTGAACCATCCATGATTCTCAGCTGGTCTCTTCGATAATTAAGATTTAAATGTGATAATTATTATAAATGGGACATGATACGATATCTAGGTGTCTCGTGTATAAGACACTTACATATGATATAGAATCTTGTATATAAGACACCTAAAGAACTAGTACAAAATTTTATATAAACAAATTTAAGAATTGGAAATAAACTTTTCTTCATTAAGCTATTGATTCCTTCCAGCATTGGGGATAGCTGAAAGAGTTTTTTGAGTTCTGATATAAGCTAGAAAATAGCAGCTAATTTTAGTATTCCTAAGTCTTAAAATTTTCTTACAAAAATTCTAAGATCGATCAGTTTTTTCAAAAACATTTAATTAAAAAAACTGAAACCTTGGCTAAAAATGTAAAAGTAATTTAACATTTTAAAAATAGCATAAATCGATTAAGAAATGCTGTCTTTGATTGGGAGCTTACTTATAATTTATTTGCTGATTCTACATCGAATCGATAAAACGATGACACATGATTAAAATTTAAATTCTAGTAATCATTTAAGATGGAACTGATATAAACATCCATCAACGTAAATTGAATACATTTCAAAAATAATTCGAGATAAAAAAAAACCAACGTTTTTAAAAACAATGTTTTTATATGGTGGTAAAGTTTATTAAAAAAAAATATTGAAATATTAGTTAAAACTGTTCGCAAATGTCTAAATATTGCATTGTTAGGCAGGTAAGAACGATTCTCAAAATTTCAGAGCTCTAGCTTGATGGGAAGTTGTTTAAATTAACGATCGAAAATTTGATGACACACATACACCAAGTGAAATACATAAAAACGTTTTAATATATCATGATCTATTACACACTGGTTTATTTTTTTAGGTCTGATGGCTGACAAAATATCATATATTTTCAAAAATCAGTTATTAGTACCAACCAAAATAGTAAAGACCAGTTATTAGTACCGAATATTTGAGAAACCAACGAACTTTCCATTTACTTTAACCTGACATTAAGAAAAGAAAAAATCATGACGTTGTGAGAACGTTGGGTCAAAGTAATACGTTAGTTAGGATAATTTAGAGTTCTCTTTAATTTGTTAATTATTTTTATCATAGAGTATAAAATATGTACTTAAATCCCTAGTTTAATACAACTTTCACAACGCACCTCTACTTTATTAGTTTTTAATGAAAATTATCCGGAATGGATACTGGAACGCATATTTGATTTGAGAACCTCGATTTGTGAAAAAACTGTGAATTATGTAAATTAACATTACAATGTAAAAAGAAGTGTTGTGAATAGTTGAGAATGAGATAGAAAAATTGGATGTGAAAAAATGTTGAGAGGACTTAGAAGGTTATCGAGATTGGAGTACACATGATATTGGGGAAAGAAAGCTAAGTGATCGTCGGATAACCGATATTTGGCTAGGACCCAGTGTATCAGTATTGTTCCAGACTCGGATGCAGTTTTGTGGTCCGTGAAATAAATAGAATTTTCTATTATGATTTTTAGTTTCTGAAGCGAGTTAGTTTCCGCTCCACATTTGTAATACAAGCATTTATTTATTTATTCTTTTTTAGAAAGAATAATAATAGCTTAAAGATTCACATTTATGATTATTTATGGACTCTTAATTAAGTTCGATGAATAAAATCCTAAGTGATGAAAGGCAGCCCATTATCCCAAAAATGGTGTAACATTATTTTAATCCCTACATATTTGGCAAAATATTTCTATATGGTGTAAATAAGCATATCGGCAGGGATTTTTTTTTTTTTTTTCTTCTTTTTTTGCAATATGTCTTCCTTTTTAGATGGGGTGTGGGAGTCTGGTTAATCATGTTTTAAAGGCTCGTATTTCAATAATGTTTATGATATTAGCCGGGTATCCTTCTATTGTTGGCATGAACCTCCTATAGTTTCCTTCGTTAAAACTTTTTATTGGAATAAAAAAATTCTAATTCATTTTTGGATTCGTGAACTTCTTGTTCGGTATTTAAGCATGTTTTCTCGCTTAAGGCCGTTTTCGCAAATGTTACAAAATAAGACCCAAATTCCTAACACTTTTCTAAAAGAAAATTATTCCAATATTAATGTTTTATTTTGTTTTCTCTACCCTACAGGAAGCAGGTTTTTTGTATTCATTTATATACAAATCAATCTACTTTTTTCGCTGTAAAATGTGCTCAATAACTTGTCTCATATGCTGTAATGCTCGACTGGTTTTAGTCTTTACGCATTCAAGAGAAAAATTGCGTATTTTCGTGGTGTTTCTACATTTTAAGAATGCTGTACAACAAACAGATGTATGCGTTGCAACGTGACAAATTGTTTGAATATTGGATCAATTTTCCGTCTCAAAATGTGTTCAGAATTCAGATAGGGATACTACACATTAGGCGAATTCAGCCACAAATGATTAGTTTTCAATCATCATCATCAATTTATAAACATTCATTATTTTCCAAAAGGCCAAGAATTGACTTAAAAATATTTCGGATTAGATAACTTAAACATTTTAGATGATTCTCTATGTGGTAAATATGTCACACAAAAAGAAACGCTGTTTCAAATTTACCTATCGAATACTTTGAGGGAATATAACGACATATCTTTCGGTGATGATCTCAAACTAATACCTATCACTTGCTCTCAATATGATTCAAATTGAAGGTAGACTGGAGGATCAATAAAAAAAAATTTTAAGAAATTTTACAGTCAATGGAGATAGGATTTTTCATTGTCATGAAATGGGACACAATTAATAACTTCGCCAATCTCACCATAACTGGATTAAATTGGAACTAAATAGTTTTGCTAATTAATTAGTTAATATAATTAACTTCGAAAACAGGATTTCTCTCAAAATAAATGTCATTTTTTTTTTCGGTATCTGATTTTTCATCTCCAAATTAGAATAAATTTAAAACTTCGCAAAATTCTACTTCGAAATTTTTGAGTTATGGAGTTTGAAAGTTGCACCACCCTTCTTAGTGTTAATTGAGTGTCACAAACATTTCACAGCAAAGAATTCATTCTTATTTTCTGATACAATTCCAATTTATCCACCAATTTATGTTATCACGAGCTCGTAAAATCTACTAAATCAACTTTTCCACAATCACAGAGTTGTAGGTAATAATTCCTACAAGACTCTTCGTCTCCAGCAGAAATTCCTCAGAAACCCTTCATCCTATGACAGTGAATACCACATGATTTAAAGAAATCCCTACATATAAATTTGAAGTGAGGTGAAATTCTCTCTCTTTCACTCCGGAAATGAAGATCAGCACCACGCTGGTTATCTTCTCAAAATAAATGTAAAATTGCCTCTCTCTCTCTCTGGTCAAAAGAAGTGAACAGAATTTATTTTTGTAATAGTGTTCTCATTACAAGAACGAATCCTTATGCTATTATATATATATATATATATATATATATATATATATATATATATCAGAGCTTTTTCTCTCCAAATGGTAAATTATCTTTTCTAATTCTAAAAAACGTAAGAATTTGAAGAAGTAATATTATTGTGAAAAATACGAATTATTAACACAGTTAGGGAAGCAGAAAATTGTAATGTACAAAAACTTTACATAACCTTATCTTTCCTTAAAAAGATAAAATCCAAAATTTATTCCAATTATATTCAGAAGTTTAGGAAATACTCAAATTCAAAATTTACATTCACTATTTGAGTAAAATTTTAGTCTTGTTGTCGTGTATTAATAGCAGAAATAAAAGAATAATATTCGGATACAAAATATTAATTGGAAGGAATAAAGATTAAAAACTAGTATGGTATTCTGTATTTCAAATGCTCAAAGCTTAAGAATAGTTACATTAATTACATTCACAGCAAGCAGCAGGTGCCCAAATGTCTCAAGCTTCCTGAACAAAACAGATGCAAACATATTTACGCATTCTCTATAGCGAAGGTCGCAGATAAACACACAGTATAAACCCCTTACTGAAGCACTTTCATGCCCCGATTCGCCCATTACAAAAGTGAGCGATCTTAGTTCAAGGATAATTACATCCCGAGACAACAACAATTAAGCGACTCAAAAGAAACACAATGGGATAATGACGGCTCTTAAAAGTCTCGAGTTTGTAAATTTGAAGAACTTGTGCTTCAGAAGGAATAAAACGATTTTCAGTTTATCTACGTAAGTAATGAAAATGCTTAGGCGTGCAAACCGTCCACTTTAAATTTATCCTTACAACTTAAATATTTGCAATAACATTCATTCTCTTTTTTGTTGTTGTTTTTTCCCGAATAAACTGCTCTATTGACAAATTTCGTAGAAATATATTGTCTAAATATATAAAGTTAAAAATTTCTTGGGTTTTGTCTGAATGTCCTTCACACAAATCCATCTGAGGAACTTTTTTAAATTTATTTTAGGTGATTTTTTCGAAAACAATTTTTTTTTCAGGAGGTACTTCCTAAATTTTCCAATTTTGTTAAAAATCTAACCCAGGAATTTTTTCAAATTTATTTTTTGTGATATTTTTTGGAGAAAAAAACTTTTTTCCTTTATTTTTCCGTGTTTTCCAGGAGATATTTCCTAAATTTTTCCACTTTTTTTTTAAATCGAATTGAAAGTGACGGAATCATGTGAATTGTTATTCCTGATCAAATCTAATATATTGGTTCATTCGGAAAGTTCACGCTTACTTTTGGTAGATGACTTACATAAGGACGAGTAAGAATATATCAGAATGATTAGAAACAAATGGCACGCGTACATATCCTAAACGATGGTACTCCAGACATATTTGTAAAACTGTTTGGTTCCTATTCTTTAATTATCAGTTTTATATGCTTTGAATATGGAAACAAACGAAGTGCATTATACGCACTTAATGCTTTTATTTTATCGGAAAGGCTAAAGTGATACACAAGTAGCAAACAAGATATGCGCTATTTATGGCAAGGTGCCGTAACTTAAAGAACAGTGAGGAAGTGGTTTGCTAGGTTTACAGATTGTGTGTGTGTGTGTGTGTG
>BMAW01081505.1:0-10269 GCA_019974015.1 Nephila pilipes
TGGTATGTACTTCGTTCAGTTACGTATTATTGCTAATCCAGTAAAAGTTGAAACTATTTTTCCATTAAACAGTCACATAACTACACCATTATTCAATGTTCAATACGAAACTTTCAATGAACGGCCCGGAAACAATCCCATCTTTTGCTGTTCAGATTCGGCGGACCACTTATGTGGTTTTAATTCTAATAACATTTTGTTACTAGTAAAATTACTTTTATTCAAAATCTCTCATGATTGACTGGCAACAGGACATCAGTAATCATTCTTGTTATTGAGCTTTTGGATGTTTTCGAGGAATTGTATGTTGGATTTTTGTCAACATATCCTCATACTGTGAGTGTCTGTTGAAAACTGTATCACCCATTTAAAGAATCACTTGCACAAACACGACAGTTATCACCAGTTGTACACATGGTCATTATCACATTGATAAGGATTAACTCTTGATAATTTCGATACATAACAGTTATGAAGGATATTAAGTGGCAAGGAGTATTATCTCTACACCAAGGTCGATTCTAAAGGTGAAGATACCATCGGGACATTTAATGTTAACCACCCCCTTACTATGTCATGTCTCCATTAGTTTTTTAAGCCAGTATATTTAAAAATAAAAACTGACATCCCTTTCAGACAAAATTAAAGAGAATTTCTTCGTAAGAAGAAGAAAACGTGACGTATGCATATAACAAAATAGCGACAAGTTTAATGTACCAGTTTAAATTCAAAATGTAAGCGAGTACTGATTATACTAGGTGTGGGTATTAAATAAGGAGACTGACGCTGCTACTGAGGAAGTAGGTATGCGCCGGACACCAATAACCAACAACTGTTTATCGCGAAGCCTTCTCTTTCGAATGCAGTGCCTCGCGCTTCTGTCAACAAACCTTTATATCCGTAGCCTTCCTTCACATTTTCAGTTTTTATTTTTGTTTCCCCGGAAAAATGAAAAGGGAGAAATTAATTGTAGTGAAATTTCACGTGAAACTTGAAAAAACCACTACTGAAACTTAAATTTGAATGAAAGAAGTGTATGGCAATGAATGTTTATCGCGTGCACGTGTTTGCAAGTAGTTTAAGCGTTTTCAAGATGGCTGAGAGGACGTTGAAGATTATTCATGCCCGCGTCGCTTTTCCACGTCAAAAAGGGACAACAATATCGAACAGAAATCGATAATCTAGTTTGATCTGTAATTCAAAATGTAAGGTTAGTTATTCGTGCGATTGATGAGACTATAGGAATTGACAAAATATCCGAAAGGCAAATTTTTCAACCAGTATAATGCACCTGCTCATTCCACATTATAATATGTCAAAAGGTTTCTAGACAAGCACAGTATCCCAGTGTTAGACCATCCGCCTTATTCGCTGGATCTTGAGCCATGTGACTTCTATCTGTTTCCTAAGGTAAAATCTACATTGAAAAGAATAAGATTTGTATGCGTTGAAGCCGTGAAAGAGAAAGTGGCAAGCGTCCTGAAGGAGCTGTCAGTAGAACAGGACTGTCCAACCCAAAATATTTTGCGGGCCGCTTTGGAAACACACTTCATTCCGGCGAGCCGCAATGGAGACATATTTTATTAAGACGGGACGCATTATATATATATATGTGGGTTTGTAGTAGAAACACACGATTATAGAGGGCGCTGCCTCTGCTACTGAAGGGAGTCCGCTCTTGAAGGAGAGTCGACGATAGTCATCGGAACGAGGAAGACGCCTTTGTTGATGACTCTAGACGATTTATGATTTAAGACGCTGAAGAGTATTGTTTTAATGTTTTTAAATGTTATTGTGAAATGTCTCGTCAACTAAGTGAAACGTCAATATTAAATGTCTGTGTGCTAATTCAAAGTTTGATTTTTATTAATTAATATAGGCCATCCCACATATATATATATATATGTGTGTGTGTGTGTGTGAGTGAGTGTGCGTGTGCACGCGCAAGTGATGAATTCTATGCCAATTCAAATTCTCACGTTAATAACTACTACACCTTTCTCCTTTCGAGTCATGGGGAGTGACTAAGCCTCCCGAACCCCATTAGAGAAATCAAGAACAATCTGCTATAAATTAAGGGAAATTACATTTTATTGAATTCAATGTATTTACAAGAAATACAATTTATAAAACTGTCCTGCACTTACAAAATTACGCTGGCGCTAAATTGTTAGCGATCAAAAGACACCGAACGGTCAGTTGTCTGAAACAATACGTTTCTGCTTCAAATATATTAGGCTTGCAGCAGACAGACTGGCTGCTGCTATTTCGCACGTTCCGAGCGTCGCATTCTTCTTCTTACGTCTTGTAATACACACCAGCGCACTTCATTAAGTTTGCTGGTTAGTAAGCATTGTGTATCTCCCAGTCACACCAGAAGGCCCGTGCGATTTTTAAAACGAGCTTTGTAATTGTTTCTGAACAAGACTAAAGAAAAATTGAGATAAAACTTGAATCAGGTAGTGAGATATCACCATGGTTGTAGGTTTATCTTACGACCGACTTATGGTGGAATGTTCTTTGATACTTTTATCTACAATAAAAGTTTAAATCTTTATTCAGATGACCCAACTCCGTGGGCCGCAGGTTGACACTGGCGGATCGTGGGTTGACCAGGACTACAGTAGAAGGCTTCCATCACTTTTCCAAACAACGGAAGATTCGTATGGAACGTTGTAGGGATACAGGAGGGGATGTATATTGAAGATGATAATAAGTAAATATGTATGACATCAAAATGAAATGTTTTACGGCGTCGTTCTCATTATTTAATAGCCACACCTCATAGATGACAAACTATTTCAAAAGTAAGCGTTTGTTTTCAATTACATGAGAGCAATGCTAGCTATTAAGTATTAATATGAGGATGCAGAAAATGTTGTGAAAATTCCCAGAAGAGGAATTTCGGGAGACGGAAACACTTGATGACATGTTCAGTGAAACTGTCGATACACTTGAAGCATTGCAAGCATCGCCAAAGCACTTTTTAAAATTCTCTTTTCGATTAGACCAGAATTCCCATATTAATCAATACTAAGATAATATGGTTATGATATATTTCAGTGTTAACACATAGGCAAAGATCATTGAAGTTAATTCAATGACGGTTTTAAGTGTAATTCATAGCTAGCAGTTAGTTTTGACAATATATATACCTTTTATAATAATTTTAATAAAATTAGATGTAAAGACATTTTAGATGAAATTGACGAATTAAAATTGGGGCTTAAAAATACGAGAGTAAGATAGTTTCATCATTTTTTATCTTGTGGATAGAATTTTATCAAGAAGGATTTGCTTGGTTCCATTTGACCGAAGAAATAAGGAGACGATAGAGCAGTTGTTTTTTGAAAATACTAAATTTTGTGATAAATAGAAACCTGTTATTATTACGCGCGCATATAGCTTAAATATCA
Organism: Nephila pilipes; assembly: GCA_019974015.1. Lineage (NCBI taxonomy): Eukaryota > Metazoa > Arthropoda > Arachnida > Araneae > Nephilidae > Nephila > Nephila pilipes. The sequence goes on from BMAW01081505.1 coordinate 3,417, forward strand.
ATGTCCGTGTTCTCAATCGCGGATCACTTGAAATTTATCTAGATCATAACAGTGGCAAAATAAAACAATGCATAAATTTTTTACATACTAAAAAAAAACTATTTGTTTTTAAATTTTCAATCATTTTGCGGAACATTCTAAGTTCACGGAGCAGCTATGTTCGTAGGATTACCGGTTAAGATCCTTTGTGATCTACTCTCTTCATGAAATTTAAGATATTTATTTTAATATCTTAAAAAAGTTTATGAATAAGCAAAAATTTTCATCGTGTAGACCTGACAAGCTGTCCAACACCCCTTGAATTGCAGATATTTTATGCGTAAAAACCGAACACGAAGGATGCAATTTAAATGAAAATTATGAATTATGTATTAAAAATAAGGCACCGACATGGTTCGACGATTTAGAGGCGTCAGTATGAATGTGAATATAATTGGAAAATTGCTCTGAAAAGTCATTAAAAAGTTGATTAAAAGTATTTTGAGCAATATCTGCTTTTTTTTAAAAAATTTTTAAACTGATTTTCAAAATTATAATTATGCTTGTGCTATTATAAAGTATATTGTTCTTCTCTTACGTATCTTCAATACTTTTGAATTCATTCAGAATTTAATTAGAGTTTAAGATGGCAATAGAGTTAAGTAATGAAAGAAAGGTGTCGCAGGGGTTTTATTCCCCTTGAAGGGTTTGCATAGTGTTATTTTCATTGTTAGGCAGTTTTTGAAGAAATTAACGGAAAATGTTCTAATGTGGGGAGTTTAAGAGCTCTTCTAATTTGGGATTTTTCATAAACCAATGAGCTTTAGTAATTGTTATTTAACTCTCAATAACATTTTTGTTACTAGTAAAATTACTTTTTTATTCAAAAATCTCTCATGATTGACTACAGCAACTTAGGACATCATACTCAACACCTTCGATGCCACTTCTCCTCTCTCCTGATTTCAATTTCAGAATATAAATAAAAATTATTCGCGACAGTAACGCCATCTATGAGCGTGAATATATAACATACTCCCCACCTTGAAACCCCAGGGTTTCAAGAAATTACAGAAGTTCACTAACAAACAGTATTACAACCTTTACACAAATTAGTAAAAACACAAGATACACAATAATCGCGCGATACATATATATAAGAAACAATAATACAAAACTCATATTTACAAAATTAAAGATTACACATTAATTATGCTCCATAGGCAATACACAAATTTTTGAAATGGCTCTTTTACAAGTACTAGACTGCGTTTTAATTTTAACAACACGAATTTTTTCATCATCCCCAAAATAAATTTTAATTATCCTGCCCATAGCCCATTTATAACAAGGCAAATTATCTTCTATTAATAAAACTAAATCTCCTAATTTTACACTATTTTTCTCGAACATCCATTTGGATCTCTGTTGTAATTGACTGAGATAGTGACGATGCCAAAATTTCCACATACATTGCACCAGTCTAGTAATTTTTTGCCATTTTTTGAGATGACTCTCCTTAAAGTTTGTTAAATTAGGCTCAGTTAAAGATGTTAAGGACCTGTTTACTAAGAAGTATGCAGGAGTAAGAACTTCAAAATCGTCCTCGTTAGCTGACAAAGGACAAAGAGGACGAGAATTTAAAATTCCCTCTATTTGAACAATTACCGTTAAGAACTCTTCGTAAGTTAAGTTTATTCCCTTAACAACTCTTTTTAGATGATATTTAAACGACTTTATAGCTGCTTCCCAAAGGCCACCAAAGTGTGGGGATCTTGGTGGAATAAACCTCCACTCAATACCTTCTGCAGCTAAATAGCCTGCCAGCTTTTCATCTGGTTTTTTAACCATTTCATGAAGTCTTTTAATTTCTTTATTAGCTCCTACAAAATTCCGTCCATTATCTGAAAACAACCTTGCACACTTACCTCTTCGAGCCATGAATCTCTTTAGAGCTGCAATAAATGAATTTGAAGACAAATCAGAAACGATCTCAATGTGCACAGCCTTAAAACAAAAGCACACAAAAATACAAATATAAACTTTCTGTAAAGCACCTTTACGCTGAGCTTTACTCTTAATATAAAACGGCCCACAGAAATCGGCTCCAGCACAATTAAAAGCAAAATCTGGAGAAACTCTTTCCTTGGGCAAATTGCCCATGATTTGAGTCGACACAGTTGGTTGGACTTTGAAACAAATGATACATTGATGAACAATTTTTCTACAACTATTACGTCCATTTAGAGGCCAGAATTTTTCTCTAACAAGATAGAGTAACGAAGAAGCACCAATATGTAAATATTTTTTATGAAAATGTTCTATTATAATTAGAGTTAACTTGTGACCCTTTGGCAAAATTATTTGATGCTTTTTATTAAAACTCAAATTACTATTACCTAACCGTCCTCCGACTCTTAACAATCCCTTAGAATCCAAGAAAGGATTCAAAGCTTTTAATTTACTACCTGGAGGCACACAGTGTTGGTTTTGGAGACTATTAATATCCTTAGTAAAGGTCTGTGTTTGGACACCTTTAATTAAGAATGCCTCTGCTGCATTCAACTCCTTTGCATTCAGTGGACCTGTTGTCTTCACTGCGCCCTTTAAGTTCTTGACAAACCTGAAAACATAACTTAAAACACGAATGATGTTAATGTAATTGTTACTTATTTCAAAAAGACACTCTAAAAAACTAGGAGTAGTACAAAGAGAAAGGTGAATCATAGAATCCATATTTAGTTCTGAGTTCTTTTCAGTTCCTTTAACCTCTAGAAGATATTCATCATCTGAAACATCAGGATTGTCCTTGAAGTGTGGCCAGCTACTAGATAACAAGAAAGAAGGTCCATTCCACCAAATGTCTAATTGTTGGATCTTTGAAGGAAAAATACCTCGTGAGATGAAGTCTGCGGGATTCTCAGCAGTTTTAACATAATGCCAATGAAAATCCTTTGTATTCTCTTGAATTTTGGTGACACGATTAGCTACAAATACCTTCAGAGAGCTGGGTGGAGTTTTAATCCAAGCCAACACCACGGTAGAGTCTGAGTACAAATGTATTTCATGAAATTCAAGTCGTAATGATGATATAACCTTTACGATAAGTTTTGAAAGTAATTCAGCAGCACAAAGTTCTAAACGTGGAATACTTATTTCCTTGATGGGAGCCACTCGATATTTGCTGCACAAGAGTGACACCTTAATGTCACCATAACTTGATACAGATCTAATGTAGACGGCACAACCATATGCATCTTTCGAAGCATCTCCGAAGCCTATAAGGTCAACTTTCAGTGCCTTAGAAGTTAAAACATGTCGTTCTACAGTTAAATTTTTTAATTGACTCAATTCAGAACTGAATTTTTCCCACTCTCTACGTAAGTGTAAAGGAACTTCATCGTCCCAATCAATTTTTAAAATCCATAATTTCTGCAAGAAAATCTTGGCTGTAATTATCAAAGGTCCTAAGAGACCTAATGGGTCAAACAATCTGGAAATATCAGATAGCATTGTTCGCTTTGTTGCTGGACTCACAATTTTTTGAACACTAAAACAAAATGTGTCCTTTTTAGGATCAAATTGTAATCCTAAGGTTTTTAATGTTGTTGAGTTGGGATTATCAAAATTGTATTCTCGGTCCGACGTTGGAACATTGTGTAACAGACTAGGATTATTTGAACTCCACTTATGAAGCTCCATGCCCGCTGATTTTAACAACAGTATTAACTGGTCTTGTAGTTCAATGGCAGAAGATAAATCCTCGGTACCACTTAGAATATCGTCGACGTAAAAGTCTTTACCAGCAGCGGCAGCTAAAGGATACCTGTTTTGTTCATCCCAACATAATTGTTGAAGTACTCTTGTTGCTAAGTAAGGAGCGCACTTGGTTCCGTAGGTAACAGTGAGCAACTTAAATACGCGTAATTTCTCTTCCTTTAAACTTTTCCAAAAAATACATTGTAAATCACACTGATCTGGATGTATCCAAATTTGACGATACATCTTTTTTATATCGGCAGTGAAAACTACAGAATGTTTTCGAAACCGCAACAAAATAGCGAACAAATCATCTTGGACAACCGATCCTGAATATAAATTATCATTCAGCGATTGTCCAGATGACGTTGCCTCTGATGCGTTAAAAACCACGCGTAATTTGGTGGTACTACTCTCTGGCCTAAAAACACCATGATGAGGCATGAAATATTTTGGAGTTTCAGAAGTTGCCTGCATATGCCCCAAATTCTCATACTCTGTTAATAATTCCCGGTAGAGTTGCAAATACTCAGGATCTCCCTCCAAACGTTTCCAAAGAGAATTAAATCTTTTAATTGCTATGTGTTTTGACTCGCCTAAACATGGGGGCTCTATCTTAAACGGCATTTTAACTACATAGGTTCCATTGTCCTTTCTGAAATGTGTCTTCATAAAGTGATCCTCACAAATTAAACTCTCCTCATCTGGTAATTTTTCCCCTTCAACTTCCTCAATTTCCCAAAATTTCCTTAAATTTGCATCCAAATCCTCTATTATTAATCCACAATGAATAGTAGTTTTGTTCTCGATTGGAACACTTCCGGTAGCAACATACCCAAACACTGTATTTTGAAAAGCAATTTCTGAATCCGGAAACCTAATTTGACCCGTTCTCAAAAGTTCGTAAAATATTTGGGCACCTAATAAAATATCCACCTCTCCAGGTTTATTGAAACTCACATCTGCTAATTTGAAATTACCTAATTCTAGCGTATTAATGTCAAATTGCCTGGAGGGTAAATTATCTGTTATTTCCGGTACTACTAATAACTCAATTTCTTTTTCAAAACTTCCACTACCGTTCGAAATTTTTGTTTTTACAATCCTATTAACAACAGAAGAAGACTGATTTAATCCGGAGACCACTATACTTCGTTTTTGTTTTTTCAAATTCAATTTGTCGGCTAAACGTTTCGAAACGAAATGACTCATACTTCCAACATCTAGTAATGCACGTGCGCTCGTAAATATTCCTAAACTATTTTGAATCATGACCTTCGCAGTACTTAATAAAACCATCTTATTTGCATTTATACTTGTTGCAGTGAATGAATGTGTAGTTCTCGCAAGTGGCACATTCGATGGAGAATTAATACTGGGATCGGGATTTTCTATTCGCGGAACAAATACATTTGACCTTGGATTTAATGCTAAGCTTTCATTTTCCGAACGAGCTTCGGTTGCATTTTCTTTTATATGCAAAAGTGTGTTATGCCGTTTTTTACAAACATAACAGTTAGATTTTGAATAACAATTAGCAACTTTGTGATGATTTAAGCAATTAAAACATAACTGCTTATTTTTAACAACCTCAATTCTCTCTTTAACAAGCATATTTTTGAATACAGGGCATACATTCAGAGAATGATTTTCATTAGATTTACAGACTACACATTTTGGAGTTTTAACCTCCGATACAAATACCTTTTGTGGACTGTATTCTTTACGATATTTTTGCGACTGAATTACGACTTGCGGCTTTGAGAACACATTACTATCGTTTTTGAATTTTGACGATGCATAAATATCGCAATGCCTAGCCAAATCTGGTGGCACATACCAAGATTCTCCTTGTTTCACGCCAATATGAATTTGTAATTCACGATCTAATGAATCAAATATTTTTTCGGAAACCATAAGTTCACAAACTCCCTTGAAATCATTTACCTTTCTTAATTGACAATAGTAATCAAATGCTGCACTAAGTCGCGAGGCAAATTGGATATAACTTTCGTTTGGGCGTTTTTTCGCTTTACGGAAATTATTTAAAACTTCTTGTGGTGTGGATTGAAATTCTTTTAATACTAATTCTTTTAATTTGTCATACATACACAATTCATCCTCACTTAAATATATCGTTAAATTGGTAGCCCTTTCCCCCAAGATATTTAATAGAATTTCTGACTTAAATTGTTCTGGGACATTTTTGGTTTTGAAAGCTCTTTCAAGCGATTGGAAAAATAAATTATACGATTCTGCACGTGTCGGAACTGGTATTGTTAAGGTTTTGACACTTTTTATCAAACATTCTAAACTGGAATTTAAATCGGAACCGCTACTTGTCACATTAACATTTTGTGTTACTTTTTGTAAATTCGCGAGCTCAAGTTGTCTTTCTAATTGCGCGAGTTTCAATCTTTCTAATTCTAGCTTTCGTGCTTCATTTTTTTCGTAATCTTTTTTCTTTTCAGTTATTGATTCAACTACAGTTTTTACGACTTCAAGATTATTTTTATAAATATCGCTCTTTTCAATTAAATCTTTAATAGTAAGTACTTTGGCACTTGCCGGAACACTGATTTCTAATTCTTCGGCAACTTCGATTAATTCACTCTTTTTAAGTTTTGAAAGCATTTTGATTGAAAGGAGAACTCTAAATATATGCAACTCATACAATGAAACTAATACACCATTTTGGAAAACATACTAAAATAAACAAAAAGTGTACTCACAGTTACCAAAAACGGAACGGACCCAATTGTAATCCAATGAAAACAAAACTATAATCCAGTAAAGTTGAAACTATTTTCCATTAAACAGTCACATAACTACACCATTATTCAATGTTCAATACGAAACTTTCCAATGAACGAACAATCCATCTTTTTGCTGTTCTGCAGGTCGGCGGACCACTTATGTGGTTTAATTCACAATAACATTTTTGTTACTAGTAAAATTACTTTTTTATTCAAAAATCTCTCATGATTGACTACAGCAACTTAGGACATCAGTAATCATTCTTGTTATTGAGCTTTGGATGTTTTCGAGGAATTGTATGTTGGATTTTGCAACATATCCTCATACTGTGAGTGTCTGTTGAAAACTGTATCACCCA
>BMAW01081514.1:0-41804 GCA_019974015.1 Nephila pilipes
TGGTATGCTGGTTCCCAGTTACGTATTGCTATAGATATTTTTAACTATCATAGATGATTTTCTGAAAGTTTATATATTTAATGAAGAAAAATCGGAAGTTTTAATAGATTTATAAATTAAAATAGAGCAAAGGTTTACCATTAACAAATTATTAATATTCATACTGATTAACGGGATGGAATTCTGTCTAGAGTTTGAAAGGTTCTAGAAGATAAAGGTATCAAACATGAAAGAACAAATGTATATTCCCAGAACAGGAGTTGCTGAACGCTTTAATTCGACAGCAATGGATGCAGTACGAACTATGCTTAGGGATTCGAAATTAGGAGAGGAAAATTGGGGTGAGGCAGTGCTATGTTTTACATACGGTTGGAATCGCGTAATACATAAGCATTCCGAAAAACTCCGTTTGAATTGTATGGTGGAAGGGTTCCAACCGTACGGCATTTAAGAACTTTCGGGTCATTAGTTTATGCAGGGATACCAAAGCAGCAGCATAGAAAGCTAGATATGCGTGCTGAAAAAGGAATATTACTAGGGTATGCTCTTCATAGCAGAGGATATCGCGTTTTAATCCCGGAAAAGAATAATGTAATCGAAACCATAAATGTTAAAATCTATGAGAATAATTTAAATGGTAGGAACAAAATTTAAGGAGAAACATAATAATATTAAATGGTTATGATAATGAAACTGAATCGGATGCGGAAATAGAAAAACCGGTCAAAGAAGTAACCAAAGACTTTCGGTTTAGGAAGTGATGGTATCAATAATGTAAATAAATAATCGTGTAAGTAAATATATAATTTGAAATATTAGAATTTGTCTTTCTCTGTTGATGTGGCATTTAAATTAAATTATCAAAGGCCTACTCTGAGGCAGGCCAACAGTGTTTATATATGTATACACACGGGCACACACACATATATAAAGTTTCCAAATGAAGTCACTTACCACCCTCTTAATTTCAGAACGGCTGCCGTTTTATTCATAAAAGTGGTGTCTAGGTATAGTAAAGTAGCTATTCGCTATGGAATGAAACCCCTTACGTCGCTACCTGGTGAAAACTGAGAAGTTATTATTCCTATCTCGGAAAATGGAACCATACAATGAAAAGTTCACAATTTTGTAGAACATCATCGATTTTATACGAAAAGACACCTTGTTTGTGGAAGAATAGAATGAATAAATCGCGCATTTGTTCTTTCGGAATTTCTTACACTGTAACTTCACGAAACTTGAATGGAAGGATAAACGATTATCCTTCGGGCAAAACTCGACATAGCAATGAGGCACAATGGTATCCCTTGTGATCCCTAATGAGGACTTCGGTTCAAACCCTGAGGGTTGCATCTTTATAAGCAAACAAGACAATACTTTAATCATGTAAAATATCTCATCAATTCAATGCAACTAGCTTGAATATTGGTGTTCGAAATATTTGCAAAATGCAAATACCTAACGCCTGTTCAGCCTGAGATAGCTATAAAAGAAACTTCTTCTTGAGATTGTAGAATATTGATGCTCAGGGTCATGTAGCGATTTTCGAAAGCCGGCTATTGCAAGATGGTTTTATTCTCAGGTGAATGTGGATGCATGGCCCGAACAGCAACATTGTTGTACCGGCAACATTTCCCTATAATCCCGCATCCTTCTCCATCAAACCATCCTAACTTTTTCAGGGGCGGAGGTATATATTTTATACCGCATATTTAGCACCCTAAAAATCTCTCTCAAATACCTTTCTTTCCCACACATTTATCTTCAAATGGTAACTTATAGTGTTATTTACTTAAATGAGATGGCACAACCATGAAGAATAATTATAAAAATTATAGCTTTTAATCTAATGAAAATTCATAACAAATCGTTGTTTTATCCCTTACAGAAATGCGTCTGAAATGAATTGAAAATTTTAATTTCATCAACTAACCAATCTACATGTTTGAAACTTTATGTCAATACTGCTAATTACTCAAAATAATATATAAAATTTTCGTTTCATACTTCAAACTAAGTGGTATAAAATTTATACCATAACCCACATAGAGGGTTAGAGAACAATAGATGGCAGCACTAAAATTTTCGAATCGGACTGATATGTAACGGTTAATTTTATTACAGTGAAATATAGAGGTCGTAAATGTTATAAGTAAACGATAAATTGTGAAATTAAATATGTTTAAGATAAATGTAATTACAATTAAAACAAATGCTAAATAAAAAAAAATGAATATATAATAGCTACATGGAATTAAAATTCAAGCAAACGAAAAACATTATTAAACTGAATACATTTAAAATAAATGTATTTAAAAATGAAGCAAACGATAAAAAATTGAAAAGTGATCTGATATTCCAAAAGACTTCACCTAAAATAATAGCCCCTTAGATGGCTAATAAAAATTATCAATACTTTATGTGCTTTAGAAAAGACAACAAGCAAAAGCTCAGGGGAAAAAAGGATTTCTCAAGACCTAAATTATAGCAAAACATCTAACAAAGCAAAGACGGAGGGAGAGTCTTTGCATGCATATAACATAGAACTGACTGGAGACAGCAGATTAGGGATTGGTGTTGTTGATAGACATGAGATTTGCAAAGGATGATTGATGTATAGTGTTAACATGAAATAAAAGTAGACGAAAAGCTGCCGACAATTGAGGGACGACAGTAGGGATTCATTGCCTCTAGCGGTGAACTTTATTAAATAATCTAAATAAACTGAGATGTAAATCATTGAAGAAAGGTATTGCAAAAGATATAATACAGCAAATAGTTACCAGCTTTGTAAGAACAGAGCCCTCAGCATACTTCAGATTAAGGAGGGATGACCTTTCGTTCTTATTTTTTTTTTGACACATTTGTCCATCACATATATGAGAGGGTATGTTTCGAATGCGAACAATTACCGTGGACGGCTGATTTTTGAACTCTTACGGATCTACGCTTATTCTTATTTTTATTTATAAGTAGCCTTATATAATATAGTTTTAATTAATTTCTTAAATATACATATTTCTAAAAAAATATTTTTAAAAGAATGCACTCTGGGACTTTCGCTTGAAAAATACTTGTTTGGTTTAAAGAGCTCCCTTCCGACGGATTAGAGTTACCTTCAGTAACAAATTAGGAAGAAAATATCTTTACAGTATATGCAATAAAAATATGTCTTATTTTGAATAAAATTGCATACGCTTGTCTACTAAATTTGGTTTATTAAGTTTATAAGGTAGCTATATCATTAAATTATGAAAACTATATATGTATAAAAAAAGTTAAACTTATATTAATTAACCCATTTTTGCACAAATTATCACTCATAGAAATAAAAATTTACCATAAAGTTCTCATTTTTTATAAAAACTGTTTTGTGATCCTAATATTTCCCAAATTAACTAAAATAATATACTTTTTTTTTTTTATGAAAGCATTTATTATTTCTTCAAAGGAATACATGAACTTCAAGAGAGCAGCGAGTGTATAAACAAGATGTCCTAGAGGGGCAGTGGTATATTATTTATACCAGGTCTTAAAAATCAGGAAATAAACAAAAAATTAATTTTACCGCTTGATATTTTGTCCTTTTAGTATTATTAATTCATATTAGATGAATTTTAACTCAAATTTAATTTTTTTTTATAAACCGCCCCTCAAAAGGTTAAGGAAGACAGGCTGCGTGGCTAGTCCAGCTCGATCAGGCAGACCAACTAAATTAGGGCGGCAAGTTCAATCAAATGATGTATCAGCATACGCCCTAGCATATCCGAAATGCAGCCCAAGAGGGATCAGTAAAGCCTAAGGCCTCTCCAAAAACAAGGTTTGGAAAATCCTAAGGGAATTAGGCACTCATCCATACCGACCAGCGCCTCAACAGGTTTTACTTTAAGGGGATACTGAGCGAAGCTATGCATGATGCAACTTGGTCATGCATCAGAACAGGTCCAGCCAACATTCTTGGTAGATATAGTGTAGACAGATGAGGCATGTACAATAGGCAAAGCACTCTTTACTGGTTGCTGGAAAATCCTAGTCGCTTTACCAACGTTCGACATCAAATACGGTTTGTTATTAACGTCTGGTGTGCAATTTACAATAACAAGCTGATTGGCCAATATTTTACAATGCCATGTTAACGGGTGCACAATATTCACAATTGCTACAGAACATAATACCTTATTTTGTAAAGGATCTGCTTTTGTTGAATCTTAGGATTTTATGTTTTTTCAGCATGATGGCAAGCCTGATCACAAGACATCTACATTGAAGCAGTACCCCGTTAAGAAATTCGGGAACCAAATAATTGAGTATGGCGTCGTCAAAAGTGGCCTCCATGTTCACCTGATCTGATTCCACTAGACTTTTTTCTTGTGCGGATACCTGAAACATCATGTATGCGATCCCTCTACAAACATTTCAGGACTTTAAAAGATGCATTACGGACACTTTTGCCAAAGTGTCAAGCTCTATGCTCAAAAGTGAAACATGACATTCAAACGAGGATCTAAATGTTCATTGCAGCTGACGGTAAGAAGTTTGAACACCTCAAATAAAGGTATATTGTTGTAATTAGTTGTTTTTAACTTTCTCAGATTGTTCTGTAACGTCATAGCGTCGGATATCATGAAAAAACTAATACGTATTTTAACCATTCTATTCTTCGCATTAATATCCACAAGGTGCATTTTTGAACTAAATCGATGATGCTCTACAACTCTGTAAATCACTTTTTTTCCTTATCTGGTTTCATTTACGAGATAGGAATGCTAACTCCCCAATATCGCACCAGGTAACACCGCAGTCTATTTCATTCAGTAGCACATTTCTACTTTACTATACCTATTTATGAATATAGCAGCAGCCATTCCGAAGTTAAGAGGGTGGTAAGGGACTTTAGTGGGCACCTGTATATATATATATATATTAATCCAATAAATGGCACACTTTTTTTCACAGTCAGTGACAGTTTAATCATGAGTCCTACACTATCACGATTTTTCTATCCTAATCGAGAAGAGACGAGGGATCACTATTCTCCGGGAGACCCCCAGCAAGAATTTTTCCGAGAAGGCGGAATCAATTCCGTAGAGATTCGCAGCGATCTCCGAGGGTCCACCACACTACGGTTTGTTCTGGATTGTTTCCCCCCGCAATAAACAGCATGTTCTTTCGTATGGTGATGAATGGCAATGTTTCCGGAGGAAGGAATGTTTTATCATGATAATTTTAAAAGAGATAAAGGATATTTAGATAAAGCACGAAAATCAAGAGTGGGATACGCAAATCCAGGGGTTTCCAGATCCCCAAGAGGAAGAGGGTGAAATAATTGATTACAACATGAATGATATTAAAAATGTCTACAAACTATTGATTCAAAAAACAGGATTTTGATTCATATTTAATTTTCAAAATATTTGTATGTAAAGTGTACATTTTAAAATAACAAAAAGAAAAGTGATTCAAAGCTTTTAACAATTTTAATTGTTTGTTTTAAATCCTCTTCATACCAACTTTGGATTTTGCATCTTTAAATGTTGCATCAAATTCAATTTGCATTGATTTATTTGTATTGCATAATTTCATACATACATATAAAGTTTAATATATTTATATAAACTTTATATAATATATACATAACATATTATATAAAGTTAACAAAGTTTTCAGATATATTACTGCTCCGTACTTTACCTGCATTTCGATTAATTCAAATCGTGAGGTAAATACATCTTTTGATGCTAAATTGACTTAGCTCCTGCTAAATAAAAGTGTGCTGTTGACTTTTTGATTTGCAGTTATAATATCTGAAATATCGCTTTAATTACATTGAATGTTTTATTTTATTTTAATTTTACAGCAACAATAGTTACATTTCGATGTATTTAATCCAATAATTTACAACTTTATATCTGAGCAAAATATTTTTATCCACTTAATATTTTATCAGCTTTCATACTTTTTGATGTAAAAACCTGGTTAATGTTTCTGTTTAATTTTAACTAAAAGAGGCAGTTGTTGTTTCTCTTACATAAAAAATTATTGTTTAAGTTTAATGTGTTATTCAGGACTTAATGTATACAATTTATGAAGAATTGAAGTCATATAACGTACATGATATAGTCAATGTTTTTTGGAACATCTTCCATCATCTATCAGCCTCTATGTCATTAACAATCCTGTGAGCTGCTAAAAGTTGTAGCTACTCCTCTGCTTCTTTCAAGGGAAGATATCATACCAATATAAGTTCAGAATCCTCAAATTATGCATGAAATTCTTTGCTTTGGTAACCATTGGATCAAGAAGTAAAATGGGTCGAATACGACTTTCTTGGTGATACACTATTAGATGTCCAGTAATGACGAAATTGTTTTCTTTTTTACACTTAGAAAGGGAAAAAGTCTTTGATGAGACACCAAATGATGCCTGTGTTTCTTCCAAATAAAACATAATTCCCCCTCCTCCTCTTAGCTGCAAATTCACAATTTTTCTACACCACACGTGTAGCAACACTCTTCACTACTCAATATGTCAATTCGCATTGACGTCCTTTTGCATTATTTCCTAAATCTTAGCAATACAGCAATTTCCTTAACTGACACCTCTATTGAACGAGATTCTTTTATTGGTCATAGTGGATGCAACTTGAAGTGGGCTAACATCACTTTCTTGGAAAGTGAGGCTGTGTATTATCCACTTGTGACGAGGACGACATCCGAGATGCAATTATGAATCTACATACTTTTAGAAAGACTCGTGGCAAATGTTTTGTTGTAGACCACACTTCTTGACCTACAAAGGGAATACTGTTGTTGTTGAGAAATTATAGCAGAGCAGTTCACAGAATGATTAACACCTAAACACATTTCATTGATTAGTTACTCACAAGTGAGTTAACAGCATTGTGTTGTGTTTGATCAAACACTCCATTATATATGCTGGACCTATAAAAAAAAAACATTGTTCTTATCATTTTTTAAATCTTGCACACTTTTAAAAATCAAATTATAGCTAATTTCAAACAGTTTCCATTATATCTCTTGTAATATTTTTTTTTTTTTTTGTACAAGAAACTTTTAAAAACCATACATTTTTAATATAAAATTATTTCAAAATTCCATTAATCATTAAACTAAATTCTGATATAAAACTATGTTAACTTTTTCTTTTTATAAACATTGAATATAAAAACAAAGTAATTTAAATTAAATGTCAAACATTTTTTCATTACTATTATTTTAAATTCAGACATTGCACAATATTTTCAAAATAAGGAATATAAATCAAAATTTGTAACTCGCATCATATACCAATCAAACACAATAGTGATATCGCCCCCCCCCCCCAAATTTTCACATTAAAGGAGTTAATTCAAAATTTGGAATAGTACACAACATAATAAATATTTTTAGTTTACCACTCAATGTTTTTTTTTTTTTTATAATGAATTTAAATTTAGAATGCACTACATGGCGAAATACATAATACAAACTTTATAGAATTAAATTTTAAAATTAAGAAATGTATATTCACAAAATAATTTTCAAATTAGTTCTGGGAAAAAAGAAAAAAAATTCAATTTGGGCATAAAATTCTTATATTTTTGTTGTAAATTTCGCATATAATTTTAACTGAAAGATTAGAGTATTGTAAATAGTTTTTAACTTATAATCCCCAGTTTCAAGACACACAAAGGTGAAACCACTTATTTTGAAATCCAATTTCCTAATACATTTATTCATAGTTGGTGATAGATCTGGTTCAGAATTTTCCATTTTAAGCTACTTAAAATTCGGATTAGGTCATTTCTGTAGAAAGGCAGTTGTAAATCCTGAATATGCCTGTAGATGGTGAAAGTTAAGGTTATTGTTTCTTGGTTACAATAATAGTTCAGGTACTATTTTTAAAAAAATTTCCAAATTGTGCGTATTGGTTATTTTTAAGAGTATTGAAGATATTAATGGAAAGGTTTCGGAAATGCTTATGAAAAATCATACATTTTTTTAGGAGTTTTCAGCAAATCACCTTGCATTTAGCTATAAATCTTACTCTGTAGTATTTTGTGCAGTTTCAAAAATTTTAATGGAAGCTTTACAAGACAAACTCCATATCGGCCGAGCATATAAGATTAATGGACAAATCATGGAGGTGTAGAGAGCCTTTTGTTCTCACTAGTCGTTTCTGAATACCTTCCAATGAAGGAGTATAATTGCAGTATAGTAAGACAATGTGATTTGACCTTCCAATTAAGGAGCATAATCAGACAATGTAATTTTTTCGTGTGTGTACGATTTATTATTTATGTTGATGGGCCTGAGTTGGCCCTTGATAATAGTTAATACCACAAGTAGAGTGAGACAGACACTGATGTTTAAAAACAGATTTATTAACAAAATTTAAAGGACTCTGATCAGCATCAGTATCATTACAGTAACAGCCAAATTCACCATAGTAACTCCATCTCTTTATATACATTCAGAATCTGCATTCGGCACAGTCAACTCGACAGTTAAGAATCGGTATCCAATCAGAAAATTAACTTCGTATGACATAACAGAATATAATGTGGAATGCAAATCCCTGATTATTCATTGCCAGATGTGTAGAATGACGCTTTATCGGTGACATGTAATCTAAAAACATTACTAGTTGAGATCTGATTGAGATATAACAATTTAAAGATTGAACTTTTATTGAGGAATATTCCTAAGTATTTTGTAGATTCAGACCATTGAATTGGAATTACCATTTTTTTCAAAAAACGTCCAGACCACATTTACATCTTGTTTGGTGCAGAATAGCCACATTTAGCTCTTGTGCAATTAAACTTCACTTTCACTCATTTAAGACTTTGGTGACATCTTTTGGGTTCTTAAATTTCGCAAGTACAGCAGTATCGTTAGCATATATATTTACTTTAGGAAATGAGTAATTAGCAATGTTGTTAATGAAAATATTAAATAAAATTCGTCCGAGCACAGCACCTCAAGCCACACCATTATTAATAGGGTGAGTTATAGATAGGAAGTTCATTAACTTAATCTGGAATGATCCGTTTGTGACATATGAATTAACCTTTAGAATTCAGCTGATTCTCAGTCAAAATATCCCTTCCAGTTGGCACTTTTAGGATCAAGGAAAAATTTTCTTTCCCCTACTGGCAACAAGGGGAAGTTCAGTTCAACCACATGTGGTATTGTTAGTTCTTGTTACAAAGAGGAGATAGTAAGGGTTGCTGATTTTTAGTCAGTAATCATGCACAAGTAAGAAAGATCTCAATATTTGGTGCCATATTGTATCAGCATAATTATTTCGTAGTTTTTGGTTCCCATTTTTTAATTGAATGACTTGCAAACTTTCAAATGCATATTTTTTTGTGAGTATTGTGAATTTTTTAATATGAGCTCAAGTTTCTTTTTAAGTAAATTCTAAAGTTAAAAAACTATGTTTTCTACAGTTTGATGTACAACATTTCAGAAATACTAAGAAAGTAGAACTTATATGATTGGCATATAATTATGTATTACTAAAAATAAGTTAATCTAAAACAAGATTTTATTGTATCTATTGCTTAAGTATGAGATAGATTGATGAAGGATGTGGAATAATATAGGCTAATATATCTCAAGTATGAGAAAAATATGAAAATATCCATAACGTATTGTATAATAATTATTTGTCTGCTAAAATAATTTTAGAAACTTAAAAATTTATTCAACTTTTAAGAAATGTTTCTAAAAAAATAATAAATAATCTTAGTTTTAAATATTAAAAAAAATTATCATTACTTAGAGTCTGGTATTACGTAAATTAACATTTTCAATCAAAAGCGACCACTATACCATATAACTAAAATATTTTCTTAAAGCAAGTATGTTAATCAATATTAAATTAAGAGCTTCTGTAATCTCGTATGACTACACTCTTCGAGAGCAGGATAGTTCAATCATACCAGGTGTGTAAGTATGAAACCGGAATTTTCGTACAGAAAAAACACGTTTATTGTAATGATATGATACAAAGTAACTTATTCAAAGTATTGTCTGTCGCTATCTGTACATTTTCCCCATCTTTCTGGCAATTTGTGGATTCCGCGCCAAAAGAACTGTTGCTCTTTTGAGGCAAACAGTCATCGAGCCATTTTCGTACATCTTCGTAAGAAGTGCGTGTCCCATCGATGCAAACAAGTAGTAATCGGATGGGGCAAGGTCCGTGCTGAAGAATCTCCCAACGAAACGACTTTATCGTTTCCTGGACCTGTTTTGCTTTGTGTGCTGGTGCACTGTCTTTGTTGGTATTCTGGTCGTTTTTCATGCAAAACTCGATCTAAATTGGTCATTTGATATCGGTAGCGTTGAGTATTGACAGTTTCCTCAGGTTTCAGTAGCTCGTAGTAGATTACACCCTTCTGATCCCACCAAACACACAGCATTGTCTTTCGTCCGTAGCGGTTTGGTCTTGCCGTCGATGTTGATGGTTCACCCGGAGTAACCCATGACTTTTAGCGCTTAGGATTCTCGAAATATATCCACTTTTCATTGCCAGTCACAATTCGATGGAGAAATGCCTTTCTTTTGAACCTGGGGAGCAGGATTTCGCATGATGTTTTGCGGTTTTCCTGCTGTCTTTCATTGAGTTCATGTGGAACCCATTTTCTCCACCTCTTGTATCTTTTCCATGGCTTTCAACCGAAGGGAGATGGCTTCTCGGGTCACCTTTAACTCATCTGCCAGTTGTTGTTGTGTTTGAGCATCCTCTTCATCCAACAAGGCTTGCAGGTCAGAGTCTTCAAACTTTTTCGGTAGTCTTCCATGTTCTTCTTTCCTCACGTCAAAATCGCCACTTTTGAACCACTCGAAACACTGTGTTTTACCAAGAGCATGCTCACCAAATGCCTCCAGAAGCATTCGATGCGATTCGGCTGCGGTTTTCTTCAGATGAAAACAGAAAAGTAGTGCTGTCCGCAAATCATAATTTGTTGGCACAAAACTCGACATGTTTATCTCTAATAAACTAATGCTATTGAATGAAACTCGTGTTATTGTGAGTTGGAAATCTTTGTCGGATATCAATACTGTTGGCCTGCCTCAGAGTAGGCCTTTGATAATTTAATTTAATATAAATGCCACATCAACAGAGAAAGACAAATTCTAATATTTCAAATTATATATTTATTTACGTTATTTACAATATTGATAAAATCACTTTCTAAACCGAAAGTTTCAGAATCACATCGATCATAGTCAAAGTCCAAAAAGCTAGAAGCCAGCCCTCATTCCAATAAGATCTCCTTTATATATATTCCAGAATCTGCATTCGACACCGTCAATTCGACAGTTAAGAATAGGCATCCAATGAAAAAGTAACTTCATATGACGTAACTGAAAATTACCCTCGATTGCAAATTCCCGATTCCATTGCCAGATGCGTGGGATGATGTCATATCGGCAACACGTAATTCCAAAGCATTACCGCGATATGACAACAATTACAATAACAAGACACCGCTGACGTAATGTGTCGGTAACTGCATCCACATCTAGCGCCACCTATGGGCAAATTCTGGTTTCATACTTACATACCTGGTAAACACGTAATAATTGTTTCGGTGTTTGCTTATATATATATATTTACATACAATACACATATATAGGTGTGTAGTCGCATGACTTTGTGTGTAGACTTTTATCTGTGGTCTCATTATTGTAACTTACATATAACATTGAAACCATGTAATAAAAAATACCTTGTTTTCAAAATTGTTTTGACGAAATATGCAAGAGAAGGGAAAAACTTTAAGAATAATATGTATAGAAAATAGTTACTAATCATTTTACTTTTCAAATTGTTGTCATATCGCGGTAATCATAGGGAATTACGTTTTCCGATATGACGTCATCTCACGCATCTGGCAATGGAATCGGAAATTTTGCATTGTTGTGTTTTTCTATACGTCAAATGAAGTTGTTTTTCATTGGATTTGATTTGTAACTGTCAGAGTTGGCGGTCTCAAATTCGAGATATATAAGGAGATCTGATTAGATTGAGGGAGAGACTTTGGCTAATAATGTGTAATAAATAAAATAGTGATTTTAAATAATTAGTCTTTTTCTGTTGATGTGCATTAATTAAATTCAATTATCAAAGGCCTACTTTTAAGGAAGGCCAACAATTGGTTATGGGCCAGAGCAAGATTCCACTGCGCCTTAAATTATTTTTAAATAATAAAGCCACATTAGCAGAGAAAGTTTGGAATCAATCACTATTAAAATGGACTGATGTATCAAATTGATGCTTTGAAGTGCATCAAATTCTACCTGGAAAGAGGGCCGAAGGTTCTAAATGGAAAAGGATCTATGGCAGTTTGTGGCGCTCAAGACAAGTCTAGCGATGATCGATGCCTCCGCGCAAGAAAGAAGTCAAAGAAGATCCAGAATAGAAACAAAGAAGATCGGAGCTTACTCCCTCATCTACCTAAATGTCAGAAGGAGTTTACGCCACTTAACTGGAGACCCAAGAGATGTAAGGGAGAAGATCAAGATTTAGGAGCCAAGTTCAAGAGCCAAATTGGGAGCTGTGGATCGTTTCAGGTTCCATCTCAATCCGGAGAGGAATCAACCTAGCTAGTGGAGATTGAGGACTATCATCATTGTTTCCAGTGCGGTCGACCTATATGTAGTTGCAGATTCCATGATTAGATCTACCTGTGAATGAGGTAGTGTCCAGTTAATTTATCGTTTGAGGACTCTAGTCACTTTGAATGTTTTGAATGAATTGTTGTCAGGAAGCCGGCTAAAACTGTTTTGTAAACAAGATAGATAGTAGAAATTTTGAACAAGCTATGGAAATATTGTGTGAAGCTCCATAAAAGTAAAGATAGAGTAAAGATCAGCAAAGGGAATTTAAATAGTCAGTAGAAAATCCCAATAATAAACCAAATGTAAAATGTTGTGGGAAAATGGGCCATTTGCTAGAAACTGTGATAGATTAGGAATCAGGCTAAGGTAAGAGGCTAACCAATGTGTTTGTTTGCAGAAGCCAGTTTGGAAGAACAAATAACTGACAACTGCATGGTGATTTGATAGCGCTCAAGTTCTCACTTTTTAATGGTGATCTGTTGACAACATTTCAACAGACTTCTGGTAGAAAGCTAAGCTTCCGGATGACTGAAGTTCTGGTAAAGGGAATGTAACTTTTGATTTAAAATCAAAGAGGGACTCAAACATTACTCTACATGTTTATATTCACCCAGGCCAGACATAATTTGATGGCAGACCACCATTGAAGCGAGATGATCTATTTAAGTTAGGGAAGAATGATAGACATTTTTCTAAAGAGGGTAGAAAGCTTTTCATTAGGAATAATGGTCTTTATTACAGAAATTATCCGAAGATGAGTAAAATATGCAGATGGAAATAAATCAAATAAGCAGGAAACAGTCTTGAATTATGGCATAAACATTATGTATATTAATAAAGTTATATTTTTAAGACTGTAAATAATGTTAGAGGGTGCCGCATTGAAGATCAGAATTAACACTGGCGTGTTTAATTGGAAAAGCTAAGGTTTGTTTAAACCAATAGGAAGATTAGATCACGGACACTTAGAACTTTTACATCCTGATGTGGCGGGTCCGATCAAACTACATCGAGAAAATAATAGAGGCTATTTTTAACTATCATAGATGATTTTCTAGAAAAGTTTATATATTTAATGAAGGAAAATCGGAAGTTTTAGTAGATTTATAAAATTTAAAATAGACCGAAAAAGCTTCACGGTAACAAAATTATTAATGCATTGATAACGGGATGGAATTCTGTCTAGAGATTTTGAAAGGTTCTTAGAAGATAAAGGTATCAAAACATGAAGACGAATGTATAACACGAACAGAGGTAGTTGTTGAACAGCAAATTAGCTGGTGGATGCAATTGAAACTGCTAGGATTCGAAAGTGGAGAGAAATTGTGAGCACTGCTATGTTTTACATTGGTTGGAATCATGCAATATAACATTCGAAAACCCGTTTAATTGTATGGTGGAAGGGTTCCAAATGCGACATTTAAGAACTTATCAACAGTTTATGTGAGTTCCAAAGCAACAGAAAAGCAAATATGCTTGCTGAAAAGGAATATTATTAGGGTATTAGCAGCCTTGCAGAGGATATCGCGTTTTCATTCCTAAAAATAAAGTTATGAAACCATAATTAAAATATGAGAATAATTTAAAGGTAGGAGAATTAATTAAATAGAAATTTAATTATGATTAAATGGTTATGATGATAACACGGTCGGGGATGCAGAGATAGAAAAACGTTAAAGAGATAACCAAAGAGTTAAGTGTGGAAGAACGGAAATTTCAGTCAAAGTAATTGGATCACCATCCCTCAGATCTGAAAATAAATTGGTTTCGGAAAGCAGTACCTGACCATGGATCAAAAAGTATACTATGGTATATTGATGCGAGCATGTGATCTAGGACGATGCTAGAGCTTACTGTAGAACAAATGAAATCTTATGACCCAGAATTTTTAATTTTGTGTAGTAAAATTCATTTACGAATAATAAAACAGAAATAGAATTAAATTTTAAACATTTGACAATTAAATTTTAAAGACATAAAATACCAGATACATCTCACAGTATGGAAACATGCAATGGAGGAGGAAATGAAAGAATCAAGGAAAGGAAAGTATGGACATTGGTTGAAAGCCAGTGAATTCAAAAATATTAAGGAACATGGGTATTTGCATTAAAACAGATTCATGGGGTGATATCTTGAGGAGTTTAAAGCTCCGTTTGTAGCCAAGGAGTTTCAGACAAGAAAAGGGTTCAATATGACCCGGGTTTTGTCCAGTATGAAATTTTCCCATAATACGATTATTTTTCTATTCTAGTAGGAGGGATGAATTGGTATCATATACAATTAGATAGATGTCATATTTATGCCTCATTGTCTGACATGATATATGAATCAGCCAAAAGGTTTCTCGACTCCAGAAACGGAATCATATGTTTATTAGAAGGCTCTATATGGACTACACCAAAGCGGGAGTGGTTTAAATTAAATAAAGTTCTAGATCTTTAAATTTCATGAAACTAGAATGGACAAACTGTCTATTGTTATAACAGAGATAATTTTATTACTATATGTGATATATTATTTTATTAGAAACAGAAGATGAATTTATAAATTAATAGATGTTTAAAACAAATTTTATATAAAAGTAATGGAAAAACTATTAAATTATTAGGGTAATTTGAGCAAGAAATGGGTAAACTTACATAAAAAACTGATTATATAGAAAAGTTTTGATCAGTTGAAATTATAAACCTCAATAGTTTCTCTGCCCATTTAAAGGTATAGTACTTGCAAAACTGGACTGTCCACAGACTAATCAGGAAATTAAAGAATGGAAAAATTCCTACAGAAATTTAATAGGATGTTTACTCATTATAGCAAACAGAACAGTCAGATATTAGCTATGCAATAAATATTCTTTGTAATTTCAAAATAACCCAGAGGCAAAGCTCATGGAGGCCTTATTAAAAGTATTGGGTTATATATTATACAAGGGAAGATAAATTGAATCTATCCATGAACAACAATAAGTTTTTAGTAGCACAGTGATCACTAATAGAGATGACGGGTTTGGTTGGGGATATAAATTTTTGTGATCAGGCTATTATTTCTTGGGACATAAATAGCTAGTGTCTCTTTATCCACAATAGGCGAATCGTTGCCTGACGTCTGCTAAAGAGTTACTTTGAGATTAAGTATGAGGAGATGTAAAGAGTGGGGATTTTCACAGAAATTTTGAACAGTTATTTTGTGATAATAAAGCATAATGGAATTTCTCAATTCTGCTATTGAAAATTCTCAACAAAACAATTCATATTAAATATCATTTTTAAGAGTGTAGGAAAATTTATTTAATTTAAAGATATATACCAACAAACAAGTGGCTGATCTATTTACTAAATCCCCAACTAAGACAACTTTGTCAGAGTTTAAGGAAAGTATTTTTAGAGATAAAATATAATTCTAATGGTTACAATGTTTGAAATATTGAATCCATTGTGAAATAATCTTTGTGAGACTTAATGGTGAAACTTTTAATGTCATTTATATAAGCAATAATTAATGCTGTATGATAATATAAAGGTATATCAAATTATTTCTGATTACATATAAAATGAGTTTTGTATATTTTTAGATTTTGATATTTGCATATGAAAGTTATTTGATTTTGTAAACATTCCAGATGTGAGGGCGGGCCAATTGTTGTCATCAGCGGTAATCATAGGAATTCGTTTCCCGATATGATGTCATCTCGCATCCACAACAGTAATGGAAATTGCATTCGGCAGTGTTTTCTCCTCATATGAAGTTGTTTTCGGATGCGATTTGTAACTATGCAAGTTGGGTATGAATCAAATTCCAAAGACTATAAAGGAGATCTGATTAGATGGTGATGAGATTTTGGCAAATAATATGTTGTAAATAAAATGTGATTTTAAATAATTAAATTAGTCTTTTTCTGATGTGGCATTAATATTAAATTCAATTATCAAAGGCTACTTTTGGAGCCAACAATTTTCCTTCGATCTCCAATTCCGTTTTTAAAAAATTATAGCAGTGATAGCGATGATACAATATATCGTATGTGCTTCTACTTGCATAGTTGACCTTCAATTCCCCAAAGATTTTTAATTTTTATTGAATCAAGTCGAATGCAATAATAAAAAAACTCAAAATTAAAGAACATGTAATCAATTCTATAATTTATCAATGTTCCCAAAAAACACAAGTTACGATTTTAAGTAGTTGCAGATTATATTAGCAAGGACGACGCTTGGCGCGGGCACCCCCTTTCCCTATTTTCTCCCTCTACATAGCGTGAATTCTGAATAGTGACACATTTAACATGCAATACTCTGACTATCGGTTCCCAAAATAGGTATACGCAATCCCTCGAGTCTCAGTGTACAAAATTTAGTTTTTAAAAACAAGCGATTCGCGATAGCTTTTAAGATATTATAGTGTCCAACTTATAAGGCAGCGATTTAATTTAATGTGATACTTTTTCTAAGATTTATCCTGTTAGAGCTTTTAAAGGCAGACAATTTTAATCTAGTGATACCTTATTTAGACATTATTCTACAAGCAGATGATTTAAACTTAAAAGCGTGCAGCATAATATTCTTTATTAAAGATATATTTTTGGCAACACCAGATCCATAGTTTTGATTTAGATAATTTACTGGCAATGGATGTAAAATTTAGTACATGGGTTGGTTCAAGAGGCTAAAATGACGTTGTGCTTGTGTAGAGTATTGTCTTGAATTTATGCTAGAAAAGATGTGAGCGAGTAAATATAATGTCCTGAAAACAAGTCATCGTTATTAATAGTCTTCAATACAGTACACCAAGTATAAATATTAAAAACCCAAATTAAATTTTAAAGGCAGGTGTTAAATACTAGCAATATATTTAAATGATAATTATTTAAAAAGGAAATACCATCAATTTCAACTTGACCTTTTCGGATGTGCGACCTCTAATTAGATGACCACGAGAGAGCGTTTTTCCTCTTTTTTTTTTTGAGGCCTTCCGTCTAGACCAGTGATTCCCAAAGTGGTCCCTCTGGACCCCAGGATATCACATTCAGGGGATCAGCGAGAATTAGAACTCATTTGGGGGTCCTGAGCGTCAGAATGTCTCATAAGGTTTAATATAAAATAATAAAATTGAGATCCATTTTTATTATTACGGAAATTTTAATTAATTACAATAAGTAAAATAATAGCGATTTTTACGTTCCGAGTAAAATATAAATATAGGTGGGTGTTTAAAGTATAGTTTGTTACTTAAGTACTGAGTGTTATGAAATACCTTTTGGGAATGAACAGTTACAAAACTTATTTCCACTGATTTGTCACTTGTAGTAACAATGATGCGTATAACTATTTTAATGTTATTACTAGAACTTATAGGTATTGTTCAATTTACTTCATTAAATGTAAGCTTTCAATTGCCATCAACACGCTAACAACAATATAACTGCAAAATAATAACAAATAACAATAAAATGAGTTCATATAATAAGTTCATAGGTTAATGAGTTCATATAATAAACTAATATAAAGCTTATAGATAAATATTTAATATAGAACAATACTTATTAATAAAGATGATGGGGAAAAATTGGCGCGTTATATAAGTCGAATCGCTCTAAATGAGTGTCTGTATTATTAAGATTAGTGCTACACTGACAAATTTTATTTAAAATCTCAAGATACAAAAATTCTAAGCAGTTTAGCACCTTCAGATAAATTACAAACCTGAACAATATTTTCCATTCTTTTTACACAGAAATCATGATAAAAGCACTTAAAATCATAAATTTACATTTAGAAAATAATGCAGTATTTACATTTTATTTCAGGTTATTTTAACGCTTTACAGTATTTTCATTAGATAAAAGCTGTTTTAATAACTACTTATGACTTTTCAGATTTACTTTAATTTCAGTTTGATTTTTCTAAAATTATCAAAATAGAAAATAACCTAAAGAATAAGTACTTCTTAAATAATTATTCACTATAATTTAAAGAAAGATATATTTAGGCTGGTACAAAGATTAAAAAGATTATAAGCTAAAAATTAGTCCTCAATTGTGACTTAACAGCACAACTGAAAGATGCAAAATTTAGAAAAACATCACTATCTAATTTTGGCAGTATCTTGAAATTAATTATCAATTTAATGTAAATGATTTTAACAAAAATAAAATTGTATAAAAACTTTAGCTACAATTGATCCATACTTGAATGATGTGAAAATTTTCTAATACTGAATAGTTAAATACAGTTAAAGTTACTTAATCAAAATACTCCTACTATATAAAATAATGAAAATAAGTAAATATTTGATAAAAGCTTTAGAAACATTTACGATTCTGGAATATTTTTAAATCTTTCACAGTTATTCAAGGCAAAGTGGGATTTTGATAACAAACAATGCAACTGTAGGCCAGGATAAGTGATGAACACAAAAATGTGAAGAAAAATATATTTGATGAGTATAAAGGAAAGTATTTGAAGGAATAGTTGTGGTCCATACAAGAGTACATTGCATGCCTTACAGATAATAGTTTAATTGATGAGTGAATGAATGAATGATAAAGTTGATAGGCCATCATATGCTATGTAGCCTAAGATTAACTGTAGTTTATGATAGAAGAAAGTAAAAGACAAAAATTAGTTGACAAGAAAGAGGGGTCGAAAAAGAGAAGGATCCAATTGGGTATCCGGGTGCATCACCCATAGGTCCCAAGATGCGTATACTCTTATGGTGCAGGTGAGTAAAGTTTTTTAATTGGGGTAGCAGGGCTTTGGGGGCAAAAATTTATTGTTTGCACAAGTTCTATGATTTTACATCTAATTTAGCTGGGAGTTGATATTGATGCAGTCAAGTAATTGAACTAATTTGAATATTTCAGTTAAATTTGACCTGTTAGTAAACAATTACCATTAACTTGCTTTGGAATATTAAAGTTAAAATTTGAATTACAAGGTTTGTAGTCAGAGGAGAGTACTGGGAATTGTTGAATTTCAAACAATTAATAGATTTCTCTGATTAGTGACTTTGTCCAAGCGCTGATGAAGTATGGCCAACACTAGTTGGCTCAATGCTATTTGAAGGTTTAAAAATTTCAGAAAGTTTATGTTTGTGTTCCTCTATGAGTTTGTAGTTTCATACACGTGAGCATTAAAATTGCCAAACATCACGATTTAACTAGTTGAAATTACTGTTCATAGAGTTGGTAAAAGCATTAGTTGTTTCCATCTTCGTCTGGTCTTCATTTCGCGAAGGTCTCTAGATTGGTTTGCAAAGGGGCTTAGTCCTATGGACATGGAAGAGCTAATGGTTTTGGGCATATGAATAATTGAGTATTATTATTGGTGTTATTCGCTGATTAAGTTCTTGGATATCACACCCAAGTACCATAGTCCATAGGTGTCACAATTGATGCATAGTGGATTTGTTGTCATATCCAGAAGAATAGTGAACCAGATTGGTAGTATTTTGGATAAAATGGTCAGAAATGATGCCGATCCTCGCATCTGAAGATGATGAAATCAAGAATATGCATTACGACATTTCTCTTCTGTTATGACACAAAAGTTTATTTTTCTGATTAGATACATTTTTAACTTCAAGTTGACCGATGTTGAATGCAGATTCCTGATGTATATAAAAGGGATGAATGAAAGTTACTATGGTGTTGGCTGATAAATGAGGGGCTCATTGGATGTCTATGATGTTACTATTATGATTACTGTTTTCATAATACTGAGTTATTAGAGATATAATGCACGGCCAGAGTTTGATCGACTTTGGCATTATCTGAATGAAATAAACCGGTCTTTAAACATCAGTGTCTAACTGTGCTATACAGTAATTTGTGGCGTTTATTTATTATCATAGCAACTCAGGCCTGTCAACAGAGTTGCCTTTTTTCTTTGAAGTGTCAGGTGATTATATATATACACGAGGGTGTGGCTAAATATGAGACCGAGGCGTTACAGAAATATGCATGCTATAATGCCAGCACTAAAGCTTGCTGAGTGTACAGCCCTTCCTTTGAATGCAGTGCTCTATTTGCTTTTGTAAACAAATCCATACAGACAATTATCTTGCATTAAATTTTTTGTTTAGCCAGAAAAATGAAAATTAACAGACAATGAACTGTTGTGAAATTTCATATGAAACTTGGGAAAACCACCTGCTGAAACTTATAAATTTATTGAAAGATCGCCACGAAGACAGCCCCCTCTTCCGCTAAAAAGTGTGACAATAATCATAAAATTGGTCATCTGGTTTAATCTGACCACCATTAAGTATTCATGTGATTGCCGAGGTTGTGAAGGAATAAACAAATAATCCATACTGTGAATTCATCCACCAGACAATATTCTCCTGCTCATTCCACATTGTCTGTCAAGAAGTTTCTGCTAGTACAGAATAACAGTTTAGACCACCTGCTATTTACTGGATCTTGAGAATGTGACTTTTATCTGTTTCTTAAATGAAATCTGCATTAAAGAACAAGATTTATTGATTCTGTTAGCTGCAATAGAAAGCGGCATGCACCCTGAAGGAACTGACAGAGGCTTCCAGCACCGCACAAACAGTACAAGATTCAAATGGTGTAATGTAGGAATTGGAGGTATGAAGGTGATAAGTAAATTTATAAGACATCAAAATAAAATGTTTTCTAATAGTCTTGTTATTTAATAGCCACACCTCATATATAATTTAACTAAAATCTTTCATCTTCCCCAAAATTTCAGTATCACAAGAGTTTTCAATTAAACTTGGTAAAGATTTTGTTGAATGTATATTATGAAGATAAATAATCATGTTTATCTTAATTTTCCAAAAGATACTACTGCTTTCTAATGATGTAACATGGGTTTTCCCGAAACACAGAAGCAAATAATTTATTAGTATTATAAAAAGAATTTTACCAGCAATCACCTTCATAGTTTATGATTACAGAAAACTTTTCTATAAAAAATGTTAAAAGCACAACCATCTGGTCATTAAATAGGCATACTCTGATTCCCACTATTTCTTAATGATAATATTCATCGCTATTTTATAATTAATGTATTGTTTTTGCTTTTGAAAATGAATATTTAAACTATATGATGGCTCGTTCTTCCATAGGGAGCATTGCACAGGAAGTAATTGTTTAAAATAATCTTCAATGAACTCAATCCTCGTGTTAAAACCCTGAAAATGAATACATTCATCACATAACTTTATTGTTATAAAATCAACCATAAAATCAAGAAAAATAAAATTAGTTGCTTTTATATTTCTGCATACAATTTTTTTTTTTTTTTAAAGAAAATATGTCATGAAGAGCATTTATCTCAACTTACTATTTGACTCTTTGGTTTTAAACCTTAAGGAGACACAAGAGATTTGAGGAGCATATGCTCTTTAGGATGCAACTTTTAGCTTGCTGTCCTTCCTCATTTTTGGTCATGATTGTTGCAAGATCACAAGATCCCACGCATCTGGCAATGGGGAATCTGCATTCGACGGTATTTTTCTGTTACGTCATACGAAGTTAATTTTACGATAACTACATTTTGAGAATAAATATACTTATCTAGGAGAAATAATTTGATACTCACAGAAAATGTTCTACGGAAATCCCCGACTGAGTCGTCTGAACTGTCATCTGGAGGTAAATCTGTATACTCTCTGTTAAATTTTGATATGTCAATATCACAAGTATTCAACTGTAAAATATTCAAAGAAGACAAAATGTCATTCGAAACTAAATCTAAATATTAAAATCATGTAAAACCTTGTTAATTGCAAAATATGAAAACAAACAGTTTTCAAAAATAAATATAGGTAATTCATTAATTTTACAAAGTGTCAGAAATATTATAATGTAAAATATTACACATTCCAAAAAAAAAATGCAAGGCATTTTAAAAACAAATGAAATGCTTCTAAAGCTTCTTATAAAATCAGAATTTGTTTGATACCAAAACAATACAGTTATTTCTTACAAGAAAACAAAGATTCTGCATTAGTATTATAAACAATTAAATATACTCATATTCTTATGGATACAAGATTTAATATAGCCATTTTAAATAAGTAAGCTTCTAAAATAAAAGATAGAAAACAATAATATTTGAATTCGATTCAGTTTTCCCAATAGAGTTAAAAAATTATCAGAAATTGGAAAGGGAGGGGAAAGAATTTATTTTCCTTAATAATCTTATTGTAAATAGTAACTGTCTAAAGTAGTGAACTATTCAAGCACTTACTGTTCAGATAAGAATGATAGGGATAAAATCTAAAAAAGCAATTATAAAATTTAAATTAAAAGACTTCACAAGATTTGTGTTGAAAAATAATAAAGGATACTTACCAACTTAGGTTTAAAAGGAGGTGCTACTCTTTTAGTCAATAAATAATTCCAATTCATCTCATCAAAATATGCATGCTCCTTTATTGGCTCTGCATCACTTGGTCCATTTCCTAATCTTTCACTGACATGTTTTTGAAGCAACTATAACATAATTATCTTTAATTCAATAAATTTTCCATCACTCACATTATTGATACTTTCATATCATGTGCAAAACAAAAGATTTTAACACACATAATTGAATACTTATTCTAAAATATATTTAGCAGTTATCAACAGATAACATACAATTGAAATTAATTCGTAATTATAACATAATTATTGATTCTTTGAATAATTTGAATCTATAAACATTTCTCTCAGCGATATCTAAACACTAACAAATAATAAAATTTCTTACTGAGAATTATTTTGATAAGCTTAAATGAAAACTACATATGCACACAATTTACAGAGTACAAAATGTTAAAATCAGAAAATCTTTTTAAAAATTGTGAAATAGAGTTAATAGTGGGTCATTCTCTATTACAGTATAGATTGCGATACACAAATCAATAGTGTGAAGCAAAACACAGCCAAGGGGAAGTTATAGTAATGGTTAACACATAAGTATACAGGGTGTCTCCAAAAGTAAGTTGAATAAGTCCAGGAAAAAAATATTTATAGCAGATGAAGTTAAAAGCAACTAAAATTCTTCAAAGTAACTTCCTTCGCGCTGGCACACAGGGACCAGTGTTTCTCACAAACACTGAACGCCCCCTGGAAGGCACCGACTGGGACCCCTTCAAGCACCTCATTGTCACTTCTTTGACAGCTTTCAAAGTCCCAAAATGGTGAACCTTGAGTTCTGTCTTGATTCTCTAGAACAAGAAATAGTCAGCTGGTGGTGGTGTTGTCACACTTGTTTCACTAAGTACTCCACGATAATGAAGTAATGAAGGCAGTGTGTGACGGCACATTTTCACGATGAAGATGCAAGTGCTGGCGATACCCTTCCTGGCACATTTCACTTTGGCTTTGGAGTCTTTTCAGGACTTCCAAGTAAAAATGACATTTCCCTGTTTGTCCTTCTAGCACAAAATCTGAGTGAACAATGCCTTTATAGCTGAAAAAAATGAGGAGTATGACCTTCATGCAGGACTTGCTCTTTCTTGCCTACTTTTGGCAAGGCAAAGCTTACATGTGCCATTCAGCACTTTGTCTTTTTGATTCCAGGTCTTACTCGAAAACCCTTTTCGTCACCCGCATTCACATTATCCCAAACATGTGGATCAATTTCCCACTGCTCCAAGAGGCATGCAAGACTGTTGCATGATGACAGCTATAAAAAAAATAGCTGCAGCAGAGTGCAGTATACACCTGGCCAGTAAAGAAAGACAGCCAAGATGTTAACATAAAAATAATAAGTTTATTAAGAGTCATTAAAAAAATGAACATAACTTGCTCTGAAAATAATAGAATAAACATCAACTTTCGGCAGCTCATCATCCAGACGCTACACACACTCTACTGAAAGAATATGTTCTAAAAAAAGGTACCGATACCGAGGTTTGGACTTTTTATGTCATCGACAGCTAGAGACATGGCAGAATTTGTTATTGGCTTATAGTTTATAAAAAAATCTAAATTGCTGCAAAAATTGTTAGATGAAGCTGAATCGAAAACCCAAATAAATTTATGAATAGATTGATTAATGCAAGCTTCAGATATAACTTCCATATTATTATTATTACTAATCCTAAAATATTTTTTAACACTTATCTTTAGGCTTAGGTACATTAACTTTACAATCTTTAATCAAAAGTCTGTACTTATTGCACCTAAAACAGAATCCTATCTGTGAGGCTTTAACATTACTACTATTTCTACTAGACTTATTTACTTTGTCACATACATTAAACACATTAGGAGAAACATTAGAAGTAGAGCACAATGCCTTGCACACTTCAGGTAAAGTCTTTTTAAGATCGTTCTTACCCTGCTGAAGTCGACTATCTTCACACAAAAGTTCAGCTTGGACAGCGTCGAATTTAAACTGTTCATTAGGACACCTGTAAATTGCCTGGACGATCGGCTGGAACTCTACTCCTAGGTGTCTGATGAGTTAATAGGACTGATACTCATCTGCAACTTTATGCCCTGCTTCTTTTAACTTGTTAACCACTCGATGAACACACCGATACTTTCATTGGGTTCTTTTCGAGCATTCAAGAATTAGTCGAGTAAGACTGCAACTCAAAACAGGTGATAGGCTCGAAGTGATTTTTTTAGGATAGTCCATGTTTTCTTGACACTAGTAGTAGTTGATATTAATGCCTGAAGATCCTCCTCAACATTCAGGAAGATTTTGGAGTAAAAACGGTCCTTGCGTAGGTTATAGTTGTTGACGGGCCTGAGTTGGCCCTTCATAATAATTAATGCCGCAAGCAGAGTGTGAACGACGCTGATATTTTAAAATGTAATTTTATTTACAGGTTTATTTACAAGATTCTAATCAATAACATCACTATATCAGCCAAAGGCTACAGCATCATAGTTAAGGTCTAATACAATCACAGCGATGGTTTTATCACCATAACAGCAAGGTCTCATCCATCGATAATAACTTCGTACATTTCCTTATACATGTATATATATCCGGAATCAGCATTTGACACCATCAACTCGACAGTTAAGAATCGGCATCCAATGGAAAAATAGCTTCGTATGATGTAACTGAAAAATAGTGACGAATGCAAATTCCTAATTCCCCATTGTCAGATGCGTGGGATGACGTCATATTGACGACTTGTAATTCCAAAACATTACCAGTTGAGAATACCGCAATACGACAACAATTGGCCAGTCTCCCATACATCTGGGCGATTTTATAAAAATCAAACCACTTTCTATAGCTTATATATCAAATCTATAAAAATATACAAAGGTTCATATTTATATATTCACAAAAAATAATTTGATATACCTTATATCTTTAGACATAGTATTGCCTATATTCAATTATATGGTTTAACATAAAAAGCTCCAAATCCTCGTTTATTAACATAAAGATTAATTCCAATACCAATAACTTCAAACTTTCTAACTATTAATTTTTATCTCTAAAGAATATTTTCCGCTTAAACTCTAATAAAGTCGCCTCAGTTGAGGATTTCGTGAATAGATCAGCAAAATTCTGTTTCCTAGCTATGTGCTTCAAATTAAATAAATTTTCCGAAACTAAATTTTTAAAAAAGTGATACTTAATGTGAATGCGTTTTGTTCGAGAATTTTCAATAGTAGAATTTGAGAAATCTATTGCAACTTTATTAAAACAAAATAAAATGAATTCGAAAATCTTGTTTGAAAAAATTCCCAACTTCTTACATTCCTAGACTATTCTTAAAATCCAGAGTAACTCCTTAGCAGCATCCGTTAAAGCAACATATTCCGCTTCCATAGTGGATAAAGAGACACTACATTGTTTCGATGTCCGCCAAGAAATAACAGCCTGATCACAAAAAATTATATACCCGCCAATTGAAATACGGTCATCATCCAGACTTCCCAATCTTTGATTATTTCCATTTCCTCCTCCACTGCGTGTTCCCAAATAGAAACTTCATGGTATGAATCTGGAATTTTTATGTCCTTATGTTCTGATTGCTAATGATTCAAAAGGATGGAATCTATTTTTTGTTTGACAATACCAATATATGAATTGTTACTCCTAAAATTAAAATTCCATTTCCTCCCAGTAAGTTTTAGCGTCATTCCAAGATTTGAAATGCACGCTCGTACCTACTGCACTATAATATATTTCAGTTCTTGATCCATCGGATCGAGATACTGCTTTCCAAAACCAATTAATTTCCAACTTAGAAGGAATGGTTGGATTCATATTGCTTTGATTAGAAATTTTCGGTTTCACTTCAATCAATTTAACATCTTTGGTTATTTCTACGACAGGTTTTTCTATATATACAAAAAACTACTAAAAACTTACGATTTTTTCCTTCAATAAATCTATGTATACCTTTCTAGAAAAATCATCTATGATAGTTAAATACCTATTACCACTCTCCATGTTTGGATCTGACCCGCCGCATCCAGATGTGAAAGTTCCAAAGTTTTCCGATATCTAATATTTCCTATTGGTTTAAACGAAACCCTTTTTGCTTTTCCAAATCAAACACTGCTCACAATTTAATTCTTGATTTTTTTAATGGGGGCGGTTCGCTAACATTCTTTACAGTCTTCAAAATATAATCCTTATTAATATGACAATGATGTTTAAGCCCTAATTCAAGACTGTTCTCCAAAGCGATTTATTTCTTCCTGTTTATAATTACGCCTATTGCACATCTTTGGGTAATCTGGAAACACATAATGAAGTCCATTACTTCGTTTGGCCGAAAACAGCTTTCTTCCCTCTTTAGAAAAAGTGTCAATTCGCTCATGCTTTCCTACAAAATAGAATCCACTCGCCTCAATGTGTTGGCCCGCAATTAAATTATGTAGAAGCCTGAGTGAATATAAAACGTCGGTAAGAGTAGCTGTTTGAGTACTTCCTTGATTTTTACAATTAAAAGTTCGATTTTCTTTGTCGAGAACCTCGCAAGTCATCCCGTTAATAGTAACCTTCATCTCTACCCCAAAAGTCGTTTTAAATGTAGTAAACAGATCACGATTAGAACAAAAATGAAAAATGGCAGCAGTATCAAATACTCACGCAGTATTGCCAGTATTTGTCCCCAAACTGGCTTCTGCCAAAAAACTAACATTGGGGCTACGTGTTCCCTTAGCCTGATTTCTATTTTTCATCCAACAATTTCTAGCATAATGGCCCATTTTCCACAATTAAAACACTTTACATTTCTTTCATTACTGGGATTATTTAAATTCCCTTTTTGCTGATCTTTACTTATAATAAGATTAGGTTTTACACTTATACCTTTCATCGCGTATTCAAAATCATTACCTACATTATCTTGTTTACAAAATAATTTTTGCAAGCTTTCTCCTACAACAGTTCATTTAAAACATTTTCAAAGGTGAACTTTGAGTCCTCAAAAGGGTAAATTAACTGGACTATACCTTGAAACTGTTCTAGTAGCCATCTAATCAATTGAAACGGCTGAAGCCACTCCGATATTGGTCGACCGGCATCGGACAGCTGTTGTATGATAGTCCTTAATCGTGCACAACATAAGTTGATTTCCTCTCCAGGCTTGAGGTGGCAGCTAAAAAAATGCATCAGTCAGCTCCGCAATTCTGGCTCTTGAGCTTGGTTGAAAATGATTCTCCAATTTAGTCCAAGCAATCTACGGATTTTATATTCCCCTGAGTAAGGGATGGAGCTCTTTCCCGACATCTAAATAGATAAGGGAGTATGCTCGTATCTTCTTTGCTGTGCATTCGGGGTTTTCTTTGACTTCTTTCTTAGCGGGGGCATCTGCATCGCTTGACTTCTGCTGGACGATCAGGATAACAACAAACTGCCATAAATCCTTCTCCATCAACAACAGTTTGATATCTTCTTTCCAGCTGGCATAATTGGATGCATTTAAAGCATAGATTTGGTAATTCAGCAACGCTATAATAGATTGGTAATATCGTACTTAATATTGGAGTTTATTCTGCATAATGTGGCTTTATTATTTTAAAAAGAATTCTGATGCAGGCAGATGAATCCTGGGCCCATAACCATTGTTGGCAGACCTGAGTTGGCCTTGATAATTAATGCCCCAAGCAGAGTGAGACAGACGTGATATTTTTAAAATATAATTTTATTTACAAGACTCAAATCAATATCAACATTGTATCAGCCAAAGGCTACAGTATCACAGTTAAGGTCTAATACAATCACAGCCAAGATCTCATTCAACCATCATAACTTCGTACATCTCCTTATATGTATATCCGGAATCTGCATTTGACACCGTCAACTCGACAGTTAAGAATCGGCATCCAACGAAAAAATAACTTCGTATGGCGAAACTGGAAAATACTGTCAAATGCAAATTCCTGATTCCCCATTGCCAGATATGTGGAATGACGTCATATCAGTGACACGTAATTCTAAAACATTACCAGTTGAGATTACTGCGATATTACAACAATAGTCCCTCTTTAGATGCGGCTTCATTGGCAAGGGCTGGATTTGTGTTGCCTAAAAATGATCAGGATCCCCGGTCTGACAAGACGACCTTTATATAATCGGCCCATTTTCCATAGTTTGAAGAATTTAACTTGGGCACCAATGTATCCATTATGAGCACACGTTGAAAACACTGGAACACTATACGGCATCTAAACTAGCAGACCCCCCCATCGAGGCATAAATAATCAAACTGCTAGTCTACTGGCATGGCATGCTAACAGGCAGCTTAGGCGATGATGAGACATTGGGCCATAACCTTGACAGCTATAAAAAAATAGCTATAGCAGAGTACAGTGTATGCCCGGCCCATAAAGAAAGACAGCCAAGATGTTAACATAAAAATAAGTTTATTAAGTGTCATTAAAAAAAACAAGCATAAATTGCTCTGAAAATAATAGAATAAACATCAACTTTCAGCAGCTCATCATGTAGATGCTAGCACACACTCTATTGAAAGAATTTGATCCAAAAAAATGTTCAGCGTGCATTTTTACTTACATAAACCAGCAACCAGGATAATTACATCATGTAATTTGCATATTTAAAAAAAAAAAATCCTCAGGTTGTGATTCATGATCACCGTGAAGTAACAAGAATCAGAGACAGAGCATTTATGAGAAAAACCGATGTATCTATGATCGATCCAACGTAATTTTGACGGCAGACGATAAAAGTAAGTTAACTTGTGAGCAGCCAGAAAGCATCTCGAGGACCAACTTGGCGTACATCTTCCACATGCCCAAATCTTATATAAATTTATGATGCACAGCACTTTCAGAGATATTACACTGATCTGCCAGGATTCTAACACTCAGACGCTGATCAGAGTTCAATATGTTCTTCACTTTCTCAACATTTTGATCAGAATGTGACGCTGATGGGTTTTCAGAGCAGTCTTCTTCTCCAAAGTCTCCTCTGCCTTCTCAGAACATCTTGTGCCAGCGGTAAACCATATTTCGTGACTAGGTATTATCGCCATAAGCTTCCCTAAGCATCGCAGTGGTCTCAGTGTGTTTTCTTGAGTGCAACACGAAATTTTGCAGCACAATGCTGGTCCTTGAAACATTGCAATCATGAAATTCTGACGAGTCACTAAAACAAGGATTTGAACTTGCAGCGATGCGCACTGCAGAACAGACTGCAGATAAGTAACGTGGGTACCACAGGCTTCCTGAACCCACCACCTTTCCTATCCCTGTGCACACATTATTAATGGTTTGGTTCGGTGGCATGAAGTCATTCAACTTACTTTTGGCATGTTGGTAGTATTTGGCTGAATTTATGAGTATTGATTAAAAGAAGAGATAAACATAGGGAAGTTCTGTTGGAAATACAAGTATAAATGTATTTCTGAATATTTCAAGCATGACAGCAATATTAATATTAAGTCTAGGAAGACGTATTTTTTTGAAACTTTACACTCAAAAGCAAAAAGAAATGGTAAATGAATATACACAGGTATAATATTGATAAAATGAACTATAAGAGCTTATGTATAATTTGAGATAATAAATTCCATAACTAATATTTGAAAGCTAAAAATAATAAGATTATATTTCTAAAAATTCCTTTCGACAGAAGGGGAGGAGGGAACATATACAATACCTTTTCTATTAAGTGTTTTGCTACTTGTGTTACATAATCAGGATACACCAATTTCTCGTTCAATATCTGAAATTGTAAAAATAAGTTAATAAAAATTTTAAAAAATGAGGATAGTAGTGGATTTAATGTGGAAAATAAGAAGATTTCAAATTTATTTTTGAATATCTTACTTTATGAAGAGTTTTAAACCCATTTTCAGCTTTAAAAGGAATCTAGAAGAAAAAAATATTTATGTATTGCTGTTTCAGAATTGAGGAAGGGAAAGTGAAAAATTGAACCAGTTTAAAGATATTAAAACAATACATACATATTTTTCAATTTAAACAATTACAGCCTTTTCCAATTTCTACAAAAACACCATTGTTTATACAATAACCTCATTTTATGTTTTTTTTTTAAATAAAATTGATCATGTAGATACTTTTAAACATACAAATACTTCTTGCATTTCCTACTGAACCCATTCTTAGAAAATCATACACTTAACAAATAAAATGCATTATAAAAGATTACATTTTAAATATAAAATTTTTTAAAGAAAATATTTTTAAAAAATATCAAAAAAGCAAAAATATAGATATAGGATACGATAGGAAATGACTGATAGTTCAACATATTTTATTAATCCTAAATCAATACACATTCCTATTTTAAAATAAAAAAGCACACATAAACCATAGATGTAAGTTTTGCCATGAAATCACTGCTCACCCAAAGAATATTTCCATACTTGAATTTTTACAACAGTTATTTTAACAAACTAGGGAAGTAATTAAAAGATGATGTACATTAATTTTTCAATTTAAAAATTTACCTCAAATAAAATACAAAATTCTGAGCCCGAAAATTGAGAATGCAAGAGCTATCGGCATAGACTTTAGTTTTGAGAATTATTTAAATTACAAACGCTTTAATTATAATAAGTTTCAATTTCAACTTGATTTATATACATACGTCACCAGTCAACAATTCATACATCAGTACTCCAAGACTCCACCAATCTACATCTTTTCCGTAGCCCTCACGTTTCAATATTTCGGGAGCCCTATAGTTTCAAAAAATAGTTTAATTTTTTTGAAGTAAAATATTAGAATAATTTAAAGATAGTTAAAAAAGGAAAAGTAACTTGCATGTATGCAGTTGTGCCACAATATGTATGTGTCATATCTCCATCTTGGACTTCCTTACACATTCCAAAATCTGTGAGCTTCACATGACCTTAATATAGAAAATAATGATGCATGATTAAAAAAAAATGATGGCATACCCGAATAAGTTTCCCTCAGTTTAAAAAAAAAAAAAAAAAGGTGTAACTAACAATCAAAGAAGCAAAATGAAACCAGAGAAAACTTATTCAAAATTTCAAATATTCTTCTTTAAAACTTCAAACAATTTCTTAATTTTAATTAATTTTTGTCATGCTTGAGAGAGACCAAACAATTTTGATATTACAATGACCTGCCACAACCATATATGGTTAATTTTTACCAGAAGCACACTTACACTGCATTTAATAAAAGCATAATCAAGCAAGGGGAAGAAAATAAGATAAATAAAACAATTTTTACTTCTATTTGATTTGTCTTATCAATTAAAATAATTATGTTTTAACATGTTTTTCCAAATATTTCTAATTCCTTTAAATATAAAATATCCAGATTTTGTTTTATGGTCTCAATGTTCTGTATTTTGTGCTCATTACAGCATTTTAGAAATCTACCTCTTTTATGGATTTTTTTTTTATATAAGCTATACATCACTAACAGAATTTATTTAAAGATAATAAACAAAGAAACTTATTTTAGTACTTATGTTATTTTTCAAATTGTTTTACAAAGTAATTTTTATGTTAAATAACATTCAGTTACAAAGAACTTTGATAAAATTAAATGTCACAACACTCTTCAAAAGAGATTTTGCAATTATTACAAATACACATTTCTAACAGCTGCCCTTTTAGGCACAACATATAAATATCATCCCTCTTTTGAAACATTTTTATAAATTGCAGTTAATAAAATAATTTATTTTTTACTCGTGATATTTAATTTCTTACATAGTGTACAGATTTTGGAATCAAGACTATAATTATACAAAGTGTGCGAGTCCTCAAAATTCATTTTGGCCGTTTCCAATTTTATTTTAGTCTTTATTTATTTAGTCAATTTTACCATAACTACTTTAATAGGTACACACATATTGTGGTGACCACTAAAGAAGGTTGTCACCCAACTGACTCCAAATCATAAGACATTTAAATCTCACAAGAAAATTTTACACACATTCTAACAATAATAATTTAAAAAGAAGTTTAATTCAAGGAAAATAAAAGCTGATGACTTGATCAGCTAACAAAGTAAAAAAGAGGAAGAAATGGAGGAGAAAACCAAGTGACTTCCATTGGCAATTCCTCTTTCCCCGCTTCCTTGTTTTCTAGTGCTACCTTAAATAGCGATAACAGAAGGACTTAAATTCATTTTGGTTTCAAGAAACTTCGGCTGACTTGATAGCCAAAATGGCTACCTGTTCTCAGTGATAGATTGACAGCAAGCTTTAATGGTGAGCGATCACAAGTTGCTAGACATACATTAAACTTGATCTTAGGTTTGATAAAATTTTGAATTTTATAGCATGCTAAAAGTATGACTTATATTTTATTGTAATATTTTTAAATATTAATAATGGTAAAGAGGTTGTACTCATTTTTTAACATAAAATTTCTTTAATAAATTCCTAGCACCTGTTACTTATGTTTTGATCATAAAATGAAGTTTTATATTATTAACGTTACAAACAAAAAAATTTACAGCTTTTGTTTAACTTTTGAGTATTTCAGCTAATGATAATTAAATGCAAGAAAAGTTATAATTGATAACGTTCATTGATCATCACAAACTGTTAAATTTTATTCAGTTTTGCATTCCTGAATTTTAATTCGACAGTTCATTCTATATCATCGTATAATTTCATGATGATAAACATTCATGTAATGAAATGTTTTTAAAAATACACTTGCAAAGAATTTTATTTTGAGGTTCCATTTCCATATACATCACAGAAACTTCTAAAAAGTAATCAAACAAATAAAAAATTCAAACATAATTATATTGCACAGTAATAACATTTTTAATTGGATAAACATTCAAATAAAATAGCGGTGTTTACCTTCAGCATCTAATAAAACATTTTCTGGTTTTAAATCTCTGTAAATAATACATTTTTTATGTAAATACTCCAAAGCCAAAATGATTTCCCCTAAATAAAAACTGTAAAATAAAATATTTAAATAAATTACTTCTTAAAATAAATGTAAGCAAATACAAATAATTAGGCAATAAATTCTTTTCAATAGGATAATTTTCTCCACCAAAACCATTTTACATTATACAGTAAATTTAGAAATAACAATGACAGTTTGTAGAAACAAGCAAATAAGACTTGGAGTAGAAAAGCACACATAGAGTCAAACCACGAACTAAACATTATCTGACTTTGAATATAGTTCACCATTTATATCAGACCTACAAAAGAGATCATTCTGTTTTTGGTGGACCTCATTGATACATATCCATGTACATTTAAATATAATAAGCAGGATTAATATTAAAACTACATAACAAAAACGCCTATAGATTTGTATACGAAAATAGTGCTGAAAATTCAAAAAGTTATTCTTTTTTACGTTTTTCTGTATTTCACTTGGTGTGTGTATCATCAAATTTTCGATTGTTAATTTAACCAACTTCCCATCAAGCTAGAGCTCTGAAACTTTGGGAATCGTTTTTACTCGCCTAACAATGCAATATTTAGACATTTGCGACAAGTTATAACTAACATTTCAGTAATCTTTTTTTTTAAATAAACTTTTCCACTATTTAAAAACATAGGTTTTTATCTTAAATTATTGCTACTTTGGTGTATGTTACCAAGCTAATTAAAAAAAATTCAATATAAAAGACTGTTTTGCTAAGTTATTACAAATATTTTAAAAATATTTTCCGCAAAAAATAAAATGCATGGATCAATTTCCATCAATAAAAACATTAAGCATATTTTAATTATTAATCAAGTTATCTTAAATCCTATTTCAATTGATCTATCTGTGTTTCAATACAAAATTACTTTGAAGATTTCAAATTTAAGTTATCTCTAAGAAGTCTTAAGATTTAAACTAATTACAAAAATAATAAGGCTTATTTTCTATTTTATAGTGCAGGTATAAAATTTGAAATATGATACATAGCATTTCAAAGATCATTCAATTTGTTTCTAATAATAGCATACTAGAGCAAAAACAATGTTTGTAGGATTTCAGGTTTCTTGACGAGAATGATATCTAATTTTTGTCTTATTTTCCCAACTCCACACTACATTTCATTGACTTTAAAGCCCAATTCTATTTAATGTACAAATCCTAGCAATCTGCAAGACAGTTTTATGTGAAATCAGGATTCTTCTAGTCAAGATATTTTTTCCTTGATAACTATTCTACTTTGGATTATTAATTTAACTACTTGTATTAAATGAGAATTTAGTTATATATAAATTTTTTACAATATGACTACAGAAAAAAAAAAGTTATTTAAAATTTTCATACATAAATTTTAGAACAAAAACTACCATTACAAAGTATGACTTTATTATCTACACTTCATTTGAACATTTTTATCTTTTATCTTTCAGAAATTTTGAAACAAAGACTATTAATAAATTAACTGAATAATGAAATTCATATAATATAATGTTTTCTTTATTTTTTAAAAAGTACTTTGCAATAAATTAAAAAAATATAATGAGCTGCATTAAAATAGTTATTTTTTAAAATATAATTCAGGGAAAAGAATCAGCAAAATAAACCA
The DNA here is from genome assembly GCA_019974015.1 of Nephila pilipes. Taxonomy (NCBI): domain Eukaryota; kingdom Metazoa; phylum Arthropoda; class Arachnida; order Araneae; family Nephilidae; genus Nephila; species Nephila pilipes. The sequence continues at coordinate 35,569 of BMAW01081514.1, forward strand.
ACTATATAATATTCATTTCTCTACTTTTAAGACTTTTCCTACCATTGGGTCTAATACAGCATATTTTAGATCCTTATATTGTAAATGCTTGTTAAACACATGTATGACTACTATACATGATCAACTAATACAAAATGAAGTTTTTATTATTATCTACATACATTACATAAAGATGACTTTACCTAATGTTAAAAAATAAGTTCTAAATCTGGTCTATTTTTACAGATAGCAAAACTGCGAAATTATAATATATTGACTTTCCTTATCTGATATGGAAAAACATATTTCCTAATAGATAGTCTGTTCGATTCCCATTCCATAATTTGGTTTTTACATTGTATCCACAGATCTAATGAGCATCAACTTCACTACATGGCCCATCTCTAATGGAACCAGGACCCCAAATCGATGGAAAGAGTGTCAGCCGCAGGCTCGTGACCATGATCACGTAGCAACCACTGGCATTCAAAGGAACCTAATCATTTCCTTTTACATTGTAGAGAGCTTATATTTTGGATTAGGCAAATAAATAAACAGATCTACAAAGTTAATTGCCCATAATATTGCATTTATTTTCATCTTCATTTGCATTATTTTATTAACAGATAAAAACAATTATTATTTTTCCATTATCAGAATTTAAATTTTTATATGGTTACGTTTTTACTTTATTTTAAAAGGTGAGATGTGCAACATATTACTTAAATATCTCCTTCAATTGAAAAAGCAATCAACAATTTTATACTAGTACTTTTTTAATAAAGGGAAATTGAATTAATTAAAAAGAATGGATAATTAAGTGTTATTTATTCATGTGTATATTTTCTTGTTTGTGTTTTAAATGAAGAAATTTTGCATAGTAAAAATGTAAACTTTTACTAGCGTATTATATTCAAAGAAGTTATAAAATGATCTTTTTTTTTTTATGAAAGTTGTTTTCTTATAACATGCATTACATCTCATTTTTAGCCATCTTAATATTCATCAAATATTTTATTTATTTTTTACTGAGTATAATTCCAACCACATTGGCAAAGTTTGATAACTTAAGACGAGAAGAGGAATGATTTAAAAACTGAAAAGTATGTCCATGCATGGTTTGTACAGTCATATTGTAAATCTAGCATTTTTTATTTTATTTCACAAAATTTTAATCTAAATCTAGTGCTTCTTTTTTGAGTGGACATGATGTGATTGTATCTTTTAATAGTGCAAGAGCTACATGCGACTATGCTGCACCAAACAAAGTAAAACCATAATCTAGACATTTGCAATTTTTTAAAATAGATTAAAGCTGGTGGACAAGGAGGGTTGAAAAGAAATGGATCGATAGGGTATCCTGGGGTGGGTCACCAGTATTAACCAAAGACAGTAAACTCCACAGGGAAAAAAATCTAAAAATAAAAATACCAAAAAATTACTGGAGTGATTGATCTACAAGACAAACAGTATACGTAAGTGTAAAGAAAAAACCCACATATGTCTGTAAGTCATGTGACATCTCTCTCCATTCCTGACCCTGAGTCGACTGCGGACCCCTTTGTTACGTTGTGGTCTTCATTTATATTAGATCTTACTTCTGAAGCTCATTGGAAAAATCTTAAGTGTTTTGAAAGGTGATGTTAATTTACTTGAAAACCAGAAAAGCTATAATAGAATTTTTTTTTTTGTTAAAAGAAGTATACAGAGATGAATGTTATCACACACGAAGAATTTTGGTTGGTTTAAATGTTAAAAAGAGGGATGAGAAGAGATTGAAGATGACTCATATCCAGGATGATTTCCCACAACAACAGACAAAAGTATAGAAAAAGATCAGTGTTTTGATCCAAAATGACTATTAGTAGAGTATTCAGACAGTTACTGAAACCATAGGAATTGAAAAAAAAAAAAAAAAAAAAAAAGGCTCTCTTTTACAGATTTTGTATGATTTGTAGAAAAACAAAGTCATGGATTCTATACCAGGACAATATGTCCCAGCCCACACTACATTATCTCTATCAAAGTATATTTCATATTTTTAGCCAAGTATAAGATCTCCGAGTTGGAAAATCCACTCTATTTACTCAGCCTCATCCCATGTAACTTTTTACAATTCTTTAAGGTGAAATCAGCTCTGAAAAGAATGAGATTTCAGACAGTACAAGCTATGAAAGAAAAGTGATGGCGAATAACATGTTTTTAAACAATGACTTTGATCACAGCTTTGTCCAATGAGAAAACTCGTGTGGAGCAGTCTACGGATCTTGAGGAAGTGAATGAGGAAGTACATAGAAATAGCTAGTGTTAAAATTGCAAATAAAGAATTTCATCCAATGATCCAGTTTTTTTTAAAGCCACACTTTGTATATAGAGCTAGAGCAAATAATTTTACAAAACTATTCCATCTTGAACATAAAATTTAAAATAGATATAAAAAGTTTACTTTTTTTTATTTAAAAGGAAATAAATTTAAATAAAAGATTACATACTCGAAAAAATCTTAAAATTTACTGACATTAACATTTAATATTGTAAGATTATTTACAGTAACAGAATTGCAAACAATTACATTTAATTCCATGAAAAAACAATTATTTCAAATAAACTTTTTCATTTTTTGTTTGTTTAAAGCAAGAACTTACCGGGCTGATTGGTCTGCTAATTTGTTTTCTTTGTCAAGATGTCCACACAAATCTCCACCCCTTGCTAATTCCAAAACTAAATATAGTTTTCGTCCAGTTTCAAATGCATAATATAGATCCACAATAAACGTGTGCTATAAGTGAATGAATTTCAATTCATTAGTTTTATTAATTTATCAAAAATATTGTTAAAAGCAAAACTTTAAAAAATTCACTTGAAAATGCAAAAAATCAAATCCTTACCTTTACTTTTGCCAACACATTTCTCTCAGCCATTGCAAGGGCTATATCTGCTTTGCTCTTACATACTTTTTCCTGCAAATGGGAAAAAAAAGTTTTTTTACATATTGAATAAAAGAGCTTTCTATTTAAAATGACAAACTGATATCCTGAAATTCAGTATGACATAATTATAAATAATTTGAATGCTATTTCAAAAAAAAAAAAAAAAAAACCGTAATAAAATACTTATAAATATACAGGTGAAAATGTTTTTCAGAAAACAAATGAAGCAATTACATTTTATTCCCCATTATTTGAAATTAAGGATGGAAATGAAAAGAATTAGCTCATCTAAAAGAGCACCCTGCTCAGAGCTCTCCCAGAAAGCTGCTCTTTGTTAACCTGAACAGCTTCCAAAAGCAGGATACTTAGCAGGCAACTATTCTGTTCATAACTTAGTTATTACCTTCACTTTCTATACACTCAATTTGTTTAATTTGCGAAGCCGTTTCCCCCTTATAGTTCATTCCCATATACAGATTCTCTTTACACTAGTGATACTCTTCAAAAGAATTGCTCTTTCAAACTATCCTCGTAATGAAATGGGGAGGTAAAAATTAATTCATAAGGAGGAGGGTCAAAAATAGAGAAAGATCATTCAGGTACACTGGGGGCGCATTACCCATGTTTATCAAAAACAGGAAAACCCACATGAAAGAAAGAGATCATTGGTGTAACTTGGAGTCACGATACACATAAACTGAACAGGTGAATCAGAGAGCATGTAAAGGAACAGTCCTTTAAAAGTGAACATAGATAGTTCATCTAAAAGGAAAGAAATTCTCACCCCTTCCAAACATTATGTTTTTTAATGTCTGAGTTTACGATATGTATTCAAAGTAATCCATTGTCTCAAAAAGTAAGATGGCATCTAAAAAAAAATAAATAATAATAAACCTGCAATATTGCTGCGGTGTATTTGTTTTGTCAAATTAATTAGCCAATTTTAATAAGTAATATGAATAAAATTTTATAGGTGGTAAAATTCTTAAATTACAGCTATTTATCTAATTAAAGAATAAGATGTAAACATGAAAACATATTTCACTTTGCTGTCATGTATGTAAAAATGTAATCAATGTTTCAATGTAATTTATAATTCAGTTAGAAAAAATAATTTTCTTTGCAAAGTATTTTCAGCTTCTTATGTTAAAGAGAAAATTTTTAGTTTTATTGAATGTTAAAGATAAGCAAGAATACATGTTATTACTACATAGAATTATAGTATTTGGATATTTCTGTACCTGGAATTATGATACTAGCTTAATCCAGTTCTTTTATATTGAGACAGTTCATTATATACATACACAGTGGATATGTTCTTAAGACTTATCAAAAAGGTTCTGCTAACATTGAAAATATGCTGAAATACTCTGCCATAAAGCTGATTCAACTATTTAAAGCTGCAATCTATAAGCATGAATTACATTACCCCTTCCTCCCACTTGAATTAAGGAGTTTTAACAATTCATCAGTCATATATGTTAGCTTGCATTTTTTGACAGATTTCATTGGATTGAAATAACATTCGTGTGCTTGAACTTGGCATTATACCCGTAAGTATAGAGAGCTATAAAATATATACACACATAGCCATACTTAAAAATATTACCCCCAAGTAATTGCTTTACATATATGTATATTATGTGAAGTCTTTTAAACCATATGAAAATATTTTTAACGAGTTTAAATCATATTTTGTGATGGAAAGTAAAATTTTAAAATTTGGCAATTCATATTAATTTTAAAGGAATATCATATACATATATATACTTATGAATCATCTTGTAAAAAAATTACTTGAATTCAATTGAATATTTTAATCCAGACTTAATATATACATTAAAATAATTCGATATAAAAACCAACGTTTTTATATGGTGGCAAAGTTTATTAGAGAAAATTATTGAAATATTAGTTAATACTGTTAGTTATTTTATCTTTAAAATTTACTTAAAAAGAGACATTTGTGAGCGTATTAAAAAATTCATAATATAAAATCAAAACATGCATTTGAAAGTTTGTAAGTCATTCTATTAAAAAAAAAAATGGGAACCAGAATTCAGAAAAAATTATTGTGATAAGACATGGCGCCTAATATTGGAAACTTTCTTTCTTGCGAATGATTACTGACTAAAAGTCAGCAACCCTTACTATCTCGGAGATTGTAAAGGGGAGATAGTATCTCCCCTTTGTGAGTACAAAAGGTTTACGATAACCTCATGCTGCGTGGGGAGTGCCCGGTGCTCCCAGAGGGGGAAAGAAATTTTTCCCTGAATCCTAAAAGCGCCTCGAGGAAAGAATATTTTGACTTATTAAAATTATTGAAATATGAGTTAAAACTTGTCGCAAACGAATAAATATTGCATTGTTAGGCGAGTACGAACGATTCCCAAAATTTCAAAGCTCTAGCTTGATGGGAAGTTGGTTAAATTAACGATCGAAAATTTGATGACACACACACTCACCAAGTGAAATTCAGAAAAACGTTGTAATAAAGCTTAAAATATTCATTTTTTCTAAACAAAAATTATTATTCACACAAAAAAGTGTTACCTTATTTATGACTTTCATAGCAAAATGTTTTCCAGCATCATTTCCAGTCATTTTCTGTACTTGAAAGACCTATTAATAACAAGATAAAAAATATTACCGATCAAGCTTAACTTAGTTCCATAGATATTTAGAAAAAAACTCTGGCTATATATTAGATAACTTCAAAAAGGTCATTTATAAAATTTTCATGTACTAATACTGCAAGTTATAAATGGATTAATATTTAAACAAATCGATATACAGCTCCTAAAGCTTTGAAATGCTTCAACTGTTATTTTGAAACAGACTATTTTTTGAACCACAAATGAAAATGGCATGAAATTTAAAATTTACAGAGGTTATGGAATAAGAAATGTAAATATGTAAAAAAAAATTGTAACGTAAAAATTCCCTTTCTTTACAACCGCATTCAATAATTTACATTTTTCATACAATACTGAAACGGTATTCAGTTTTTGAATTACTGGAGTCAGGCAATTGTTAAATTTAGTCTATTAAAACATGTTTCTGAGAGGAAAACCATAATGAGCATTTCTGCAGAAATTAAGAACTGTCAGCTTAACAAATTTTATTATGGAGATAGTGTTTCAAAGAATGACCTAGAAATTTTGAAACACTTTGAAAATAAAAAGCAAGTAGTTGTGTTCAAGGGAAAACACTGATGTCTGACCGTTTCGTTAACTTCAAAAGGAGACTATCGAGTTTATTGATGTGGTTCATGGCAAATCTAGTCCAAATGTAATTAAAATGCAGTGTTTAGGGAACAGTAGAAAT
>BMAW01081514.1:41814-57227 GCA_019974015.1 Nephila pilipes
GGAAAAAGCATATAAAAACTATAAAAGATAATTCATACATAAGAAATTTCTAGTTCAGCATGTAAAACTATAAAATATTCATTTATCATAAGGAAAATTAAACTTCTCAACTTCTTTCTGGTACTTCAACAAGACCTTGAAAGAGGTCAAGACCAAATATAAGCCTGTTGCATATATATATAATCTTACATTAAAAACATAATCAGCATGATAATACAGTACAGGTTAAAAATTGATTTTCAGAAAAAGATAACGAATTTAAAATTGTTTGATATATATTTTACAGTCAAGAAATGTGGATGACACCTGAACTGGTATCCCACTGTCCTTACTTACAAACATTTACACAATAAATATTTTAAAAACACATTTAAGCAACCATTTATTTAAATCAATGAAATGGAATTTCTTTATTATACTCGTAACTACAATCCATTTGTCATACAATTTATTACTATCAATACATGTACCAAATGGTATCTGAAATTATTACAAATAAATTATTGTAACAAATATAAAATGGAAATCTTCAGAATTTATTTTTCAGGAAATTCACATGCCTCAAATACAACTCTTTCACAGTGAATGAGCATAAATATAATTATTGATTTTAGAAATTACAGCTATTTTCTTTCATTTAAAAATTATAGAAGCATGGATAATCCCAGGGCTTGGTCTCAGTAGTATACATATTCAGGATGGATACTTAATATAATTTTTTAGCAAAATAAATTTGTGTGCGAAACTGTTACTCATGTTTTTTGAACAGCAAGATTGCATAAGTCATTACAATAGCCCTATGATGGCCCATGCAAGGCAATCAGCAAAAGGATAAATTGAACAAATTATACATAAAAGGAAAGGAGGCTAACACCTGTATTAACTACATGTCCAAGTATATCTTAAGTGATATTGACAGCATTATTGAACTTCATGCCAGAATGCATGGGAGATTTTTGCCAACTTTAATTTTTTATTCTGCTTACATATTCCTTTGAGAATTCCCCCCTTTGAGAATGGAGGGAATTACATGTGGAGCTCTGCTTTATGTAAATTATAGCCACCTGAATCTGATGTCCGATTCATCTTTAATCAAACTACTCTGCTCTATGCAGATAAGGACAAAAGTAAACAAGAGACCATTTGCTCCTACCTCAACTGCTTGAAAATAACTATAAACTGTGCTGACTTATTTAGAGCTAATTGGGTTCTTGTACAAACTTTTGTAGTGCTTAATTTTTGTTTCCTTAACATAAGAAATGTTATATTCTTACTCATAAAATAAATAAAAACAATATTTAAATAACTTTTATCTGCCACCTAAGGGGCTATTGTTTTAGATGGGATGTTTTGGAGTACCAGATCGTTTTTTAATTTTTTATCATTTGCTTCGATTTTAATTACATTTAGCTAATTCAATTTCATAATTTAGTGTTTCTTTTAATTTTAATAACAGAAATATTTATTATTGTCCATTTCTCGATATTTATTCGTTTAATTCTTATATTTAATTGAATAATAATTATAACAAAAATTGCATTACAGGTGTCTAAATCTGTTATTTGCAAAATTTTGCATAGAAATTTTACATTTTATATGATGTTATTTTAATTTATTATACCTGATAACATTATTTTTTTAATACTATTGCAAAAACTTGTTTATTCTCTATGTTTTTTAGTAAAAACAAAAAATACAGGTCCACAACAAGAATCAAAATAGAGAGAAATTTTCATAATTTTTTTTTCAAAAACTATTCTTAAGATTTGCTGATTCAAATTGTGGGTAATTTTCATCAAATATTGCATCAATACATATAACCATGCCTTAGCAAAACATTGAGTAATCAGTCCTGCATTATAGGTCCTAAATACATGTTATGTTGGTCATCAAAAATATTCTTCGGCAGAATTATAAATGCATGCACAAATTTTTACGTATTATGCACTTTTTGAAAATGCCTTTTCCACTTTCTTATTAATACCTAATAAAAATGCAAGTTTAGAATTGGTTCACAGATTAATAAATAATATAAATTGGATTGAAAAAAAATACAGTTAAATGAATAAAAAAAATCCAGTTTTATTTCTATTTAGATAATGAAATTGATTATGAAATGGACTTGAATATTGAAAAAGAGTTAATGAAAAAGCCTGCCAAAAAGAGTCAGCCAAAGTGAGAATCTTTTCACTTCAAGGTGGCCCAGTTCTAGATATTTCCTTTCTCCATTAGTTCCTCTTTCTCGGCTTAAATTCTAATAGCTTTAGTTACGGAATTTGCAAATAAGTCAGCTACATTCTGCTAGCAGAAATATACCTCAGATTAAATCAGTTTACATATGGTATTATAATTTTCCCAAAGAATAATTTTGATCATCAATATGTATTATATGGCTTATAATGCAAGACCAACTTGAAGAAAAATACAGCAGGTTTCCATACATATTGATGAATGTGATCAAATCTAAGAATGATTTACATGGAATTTGAAAATTCTTTATTTTGATTATTATGTATTAAGAAAGAAAATAAAAGTAAAATGCGAATTTAAATTTATAATATTTATACCTTTATTAAATTGTTCCTTTTACAAAAAATTTAGAAAATAATTAAACAAGTAAATGCCCTTAGTATTGAATTTTTGCAGATATTTCAACCAAAATAAAACATTTAAACATTTTTCAACTATTTTATATTACATTCATCAGGAATAAAATATATTACGCATTGCATGTTAAAGCATTTAGAAGTGGCTTTTTTTAGTTTTTTTTTTTTCCCCTTTAAAAATATTAAATACTTTTGCGTAAAATTTGAACTGCACAACAATACAAAAAATTTAATATTTTTTATTAGCATTTACTTCAATTTAAATGAATATATAAATACATAAAAAATACTAGCACTGAGAAATTACTAAGAATAATTTGTCTGCATTATCTGTGGGTAAAATTAGAAATGTTTTATTTAGTATTAAATTAATAAACATGACCTTTTTCTAAAATTCGGCCAATTTAATTTTTTTTCCTAAAACATGTAATTATATAGCATTACATTCATTAGAATATATTTCAGGTTTTATTTAAAAAATCTCAAGAACAAAGAGATCAAAGAATAGTTTATTAAAAATAACAGAAATTTTCATTCCTAGAGATTGGGCCCATTAGGCAAGAAATGCTAATTTGGTAATTTACAGTACTAAATTAACATTTCTTCTTGATAAGTCCCGAGTCCTGTAAGTGTACTGGTGATGCCTCTGAATTTCTATCAGAATGTATACTTATGTAGAATGCATGTTACGGGAAAATGCTATAACTCAGGCCAAGCAGAAAAGGGAAGAATGACTACAAATAGTTTAAAATAGCAAATAACACATTTTAAGCAGACCACAGGTTTATGAGATCTCACTCTTTTAGATGACACTGGATCAAAAAATTAGGATTTTTTTTTTTTTTTTTTTTTTTGATTTCAAACCAACTTGTAAATTTACTAACCACAAATTCTACAGCTTTTTTTAACTTTCCCCAATGCTGTAAGTAGGTAAAAGGAAAACATGAGATAGAGGAAAAGTAATGATGGATGGCAGAAACTTTTTGAAAATGCGTAAAATAAAAGCTATCAAGTCCAAAAGGCAAAGGAAAAAAAAAAAAGAGTAAAAAATTTTTGCAAAAAAAATAAAAAAAAACTGTCCAAATTTAACATTTAATAAGCATTCAAGAAATTTTTAAAATTGGATACAAAATGATAAAATATAATCAGAGTTTTGAATATAAAACTTGGATAATAAAGGGATATCAATTACATTTGAAGCATTTAATACATCATTTACTTACTCATATGAGTTTTTACTTAGCATATTCAAAAACTGAACATATAAGAGAAAATATGGAATTAATTCCCAAGTAAAAAATAAATACATTCTCAGTTTATTCAATTAACTGTTCTCCCAATTAAAGTTCACCTCATGCAGTCAAATTGGAAATATATACATACATATAAATTTTTTATTAACTTACATTTCCATCTTCATGCAAAATTTTATATTTCTTGAAATCTTCATATTTTGATGATTCAGAACTTAGTATCCTTTTCCCTTGTTTTTGTAACTGAAATGAATTTGATTATCTTATTTCATTGTCCAATATGAATTATATAAATACATAAAAAATTAGCATTTCTTCCTGATAAGTCCCGAGTCCTGTAAGTGTACTGGTGATGCCTCTGGATTTCGATCAGAATGTATACTTATGTGGAATGCATGTTACAGGAAAAAGCTATAACTCAGGCCAAGCAGAAAAGGGAAGAATGACTACAAATAGTTTAAAATAGCAAATAACAGATTTTAAGCAGACCACAGGTTTATGAAATCTCACTCTTTATTTCACGAGTTTATTTTTTTAAAATTAATCCTTTTATTTTTTTTAGAATTGAAAAAATTTAGTCAAATATGTAGAATACACATTTAACATTAGAGAATGACTTTAAACATCTGCAATATTTCAAAAATCTACAAAATTTTGATCAGACAATAGATGGCACTGTAATGGAAAGCATAAAGTACGAGTTTTCTTACACAATTAATTTCTACCACGTATTTAGGAGGCATGGCAGAAAAATCATAAAAATCATGCACCTTGCTCGTGGTTTCATTACTCGTATGACATACAGGGTGTTTCGAAACTCGGGGGCAAAAATTTAAGGGGTGATGGAAAGCCTCCAAAAAAAAAAAATAAATAAATTTCACCAAACAATATTGGAGGTGGAAAGAAGAAATGAACTGCTAGAGGTCTCATGTTTTACACTTTCCAGTACAGTGACAACTAGCAGTTGACTGCTTACGCACAACCTATGCACTATATCAGTGGTTCCCAATATCATTCATGGGGTCCGTGGAAAGTTAAAATTTATCTGGAGGTTTCTGAACAACATCAAGATGTCTGCACAAGGTTTAATATAAAATAATAAAATTGTGATCTATTTTTATTATGGAATTTTAAATAAATAATTAATAAAAAAAGCAGTGATTTTTACGTCCTGAGTAAAGTATAAATTTAGGTGGGTGCTTAAAATACAATATGTTACTTAAGTACTTGGTGTTGGGAATGAACATCGACAAAACTTATTTCCACTGATTTATCACTGGTAGTAACAATGGTGTGTATAACTTGTCTTAATGCTATTATTTGTTATGGAGTGTATGAAGCAGTTACAGATGTGTGAAAGTCTGATGAAATAATCGGGAATCATCTCTTGAGTATATCGAGAGTAATGAGCAAAGGAAGTGTTCACATACACCAACAAAATAAAAAAAAAAAACAGAGACAATCCCTCAAAAACGAAAAAATTCACTGACACACGCCTATGAGTTAATAGTTGTAAATGGCACTAGCTATTTAAGTTAATAATTGTTAACATATCGCGAGCAGTTCTCAACTGGTAGTGTTTTTGAATTACATGTCACCGTTATGACGCTGTTCCGCACATCTGGCAAAGATGAATCGGGAAATTGCATTCGACAGTATTTTTCCATTACGTCAAACGAAGTTAATTTTTTTCATTGGATACCGATTCTTAACAATCCAGTTGACTGTGCCGAATGCAGATTCCGGATATATATAAAGAAATGAACAAAGTTATTACTGATGAGACCATTGCTGTGATAGTATGAAACCTTGGTTGTGATACTGTAGCCTTAGGCTGATACAGTGATGATACTGATTAGAGTGCAGTAAATATGTAAATTTTGTAAAGAAATCATTTTAAAATAACAGTGTCTGTCTCACTCTGCTTGTGGCATTAATCATTATCAAGGACCAACTTAGGCCCGTTAACAATAATAAGCATGCCATGGTGCGAGACAGACGGCCAAAAACAGGTTTATACAGGAATGCATTAAAGCGGCAACATGCACTAACTTGTCTACAATATAAACATAAACTATAAAGAGTCATACATCTAATCAACAATTTAGTTCTATGTTATGCTGATACGAAGTGCATGAACAAATTTTCTCAGTCTTCGTTAAAAAAAAGTTTTGTATTGTTATGCAGATAGAGTACTTTTGTTAAGTAAATTTGAATAAAATTGATCTCTTTTGAAAAAATTATGTATCACATTTTTCAATAAATAAGGGTCACCCAAATGAAAGTGGCATTGCCGTAATAACTCAGCCATTTGAAGAGGAAGATGACTGTGTATGCCCCTATAGAGGGTCAGAGAGCTGGAAATGCATACAATATCATCAGATCCCATCAGATGCGTATGTAATAGTGTGGGAGTACGTTAAAAGGTATTGTTCACATCATGGATGCCTTCGAACAGCGTCAACGCTCGGTTGCGTAATCTCTAACATCGGAAAATGGGAGTGCTAGTGAAATCAACCATCGAATGTAAAATGTGTATCGCACGGAGTGTCCGAGTCACAGATCGGCATTCCGATGGTGGAGGGATTTTCATAGTGTTAGAAGCAGTACTGACGACAAGACACGACCTGGTCAAGCGAATAAGCTATTGCAGATGTGGACAATCTCGTGAGAATTAATTGGTGAATCATCACTCGAGAAATAGCGAAGGAAATGTCTATGAGCAAAGGAAGTGTTCACACAATACTGCATGAAAGGTTTGCACACAATGGGTGCAAAACATTTGACAGAGGAGCAGAAGAATTATCACATATCTATTTACATGCAACACTTTATGCAGTACCACAAAATGGGGAACCAATTCCTCTCAAGGATCATTGCCACTGATGAAACATAGTGTCATAACATTGATACAGCCACCAAAAGCACGAACATGAAATTGTGACACCCTTCATCCATGTCTGAAGATGGCCCACTACTGTTAGAATGGCTACCTATGGGCATGTCTGTCAATGCTGCTACGTACTGTGCCACATTGCACGAACTTAGAAAGAATATCTAGAACTGCCGACATGGCCTATTGCCACATGGCGTTATCATCTTGCATGATAATACTCGTCCTCATGTGACGTGCGAAACATTGTTACGACAATTCCGCTGGGAGGCTCTCTAACATTCTTCTTACTGCACGGACTTCTTGCCGTGTGAATACCACATCTTCAGTCTACGAAAGGAAGCGCCGGCGATAATGACGTCCAAGCTGCTGTTGAAAATTGGTTTCACAACCAATCTAAGAGCTTCTTCACCCAGAGTATCCATCTCCTCGTGGATCACAGGGACACTTGTTCCAACTCACAAGGTGACTTTGTCTAGCCTACCTGTTACATCTGTATTACTTCTTTCCTTTGTATACAAATTCACATTAATACTATTAATCAAATCGACTGCAGAGCCACTTTCATTTGGGCAACCCTTATAGTAATTCCTTAACGTTAGTTAAGGGCTATTAAACTACAAGGATCACAATATTATCATTATAGGGATTACTAAATTGAAAAGTAAATCAGGAATTCCTATATATATTGAAAAGTAAAAAAGTTTTAAAAAAATAACCCCTTAAAGTTAGTTAAGAGTTTACTATTTTTTTATAATTAAAACTTTGAAAGAGATGAGTCCTTTTTTTTAAATACAAGATGTTTTTTGAAAGAAGTTAATCATTGAGAATTATGCTCAATTCTATTATTACATGAAATTTTAACCTTGCATCAAATAATTAATTCAAAAGGACTTGACTGCAGCCTTCCATTGAAAAAAATTTAATAATTAACAGTGATTTGCTGCAAATAAAACATTTGATAAACAAATTTTCTTAAATACTTTTTTGCCCCTTTTAACAGATAACAGTATGAGTGAGCCGAAGAAAAATGCCGACAATACAGTGTTGAATATTTGAAGTATGACTTTATTTCCTCATCAGGAAATAGCACTTTAACTAGGTGTCTTCTAAGTAATAAAACTATGTCGAATGAATCAATGAAACCTTCCAAGCTTAAGGAACATTCAATAAAAATCCTTAGTGACAAAAAAAAAAAGGATTAATATTTTTTCAAACAGTCAAAGAAAAATATTTGAAAACACCAACACTGCAACAACTCATAAGGACAACATCTAAGCGAGATGCCAATGGACTGCGTGCTTCCAACATTTCTTTAATGATTGCAAAGTCTGGAAAGCCGCACACTATTTGTGAAGAATTTATTTTACCAGCTGTAAGTGAGGTAATGCACACCCTGTTGCACAAACCAGCTTTCAACATTATAAAAAAGAATTCCCTTTTCATCATTATTAAGAAAGTAATCATGATGAAATGACTCAGTGCATAGAAAATCCTTTATGCAAGTATTTAAAAACATCTGAATTTTCTACACAGCTTGACAAGTCCACTTTACCAGGAAATGAAGCTATACTTTTAGCTTACGCAAGATTTGTAAAAGAAGAAAAAATTTGCCAAGAATTGTTATTTGTTAAATGTTTGGAAAACAATACGAAAGGTGAAAAGTTATTTACTGAATTAAAAAGATTTTTCGAGGTATACCTTTGAATAATATATAATTTCTGCTGTTACTGATGGTGCTCCGGCAATGGTAGGAAAAAACCGAGGCTTTCTGGCATGCTCAAAACAAGCTGTACTGAATGTATTTTCAGTGCATTGTGTCATTCATCGACATTATTTAGTTGCAAAAAATCTAATTTAATGTTTGCATGAATCACTACATTAGATCGTTGGAACAGTTAATAAAATCAATAGAAATGTCCTCAATGAGAAATTTTTTGCTCAACTTGTGACATTGGGCTATTTGCGGTTTCTCTTCACTAACCTTGGGGACTTTTAATTATGATTTATTGCTTTTGCTAAACAACCTTTGCCCAACCAAAAATGAAATGTGATTTTGGTAAACAAGAAGAAATGAAGTGAAGCGGAAGAGTTAGGAAATATATAAACTCTGACTGAGAGTCGCGATAGAGAGGTTGAAGGAGGTGTTGAAAGAGGTTGAATTAAAAGTTGAGTGATTCAAGAGATTTAGTTATTCCAGCGTTCAACAATTGTTCCAGAGTCTTAAGTTGCAGTCGAGGAAGGCTTAGTGGCAAAATGTTTTTTTTTTTTTTTTTTAATTTATAATTTTTATACTTTGCATTTATGTAGCTTTTTCATTTGGGGGTCTGTAGGCAAGTTTGGGAACCATTGCATTATATGATGAAAATACATTACTTGTTTAGATGTTTTCTATTACCAACCTAAATTTCTGCCCATGAGTTTCGAAAACGCCATATTTGAAGCATTTAATGCACCACTTAGTTTTACTACCAATTTTATTTTCCAAGAAAATTCAATAATTGAAGATAACTAAGAGATAAATATTGAATGAACATATTACTGTTTCAAATAGTTGATAATAAATCAAATATCACAATTTCAGCAATAAAAAATATCTCTTTAAATATATATATAATACAGCAAAAATTCTTACAATATTTCTTTGTAAAACTATTTTGTCACAGCTATGTTGAAAAAAAAATAAAAATGCAATCTAAGGTTAATTAATTGCTCTGAACATAAAATAAGATTCATCTCATTTAGTTTACTACAGCTTCATAAAAGGGAAAATTCTAACACAAATTGCTTATTAACTTACTGTAAAGCGTCTACTTTTCTTCAAAATTTCACAGTCTCCTAAAGGTTCCAAATTTTGTGAACTTCTAATTTGCGTGGGTTGCTTTCTTGACACCTGAAAATAGAGTTGACTATCTCATTCAAGTAATTTACACTACATGAATCAAAATATTTTTAACATTTTCTCCATAGTTATTAGAATTTAAAAAATGATTTGCAATTAACAAATGAATTTAAGATACACCTTTAATACTAGAACTTATTTTTTAACTCCTTCCTACAACTTAGAAAATTTACAATTAGAATTTGAACAAAATTTGAAATTATATCAATTCTCATATGGAAAATTACTGATGACACATTGATCACTCTTAACTAAGTTAATCCTCCTAAGCTATGAAATTAAATCATTAAATTAAAAAATATAACACATTTTTAAAATAGTTTAAAGAAATATTTTAAAACTTTACCAGGTTCAAAAGCAATAAACCATCTCAGCTTATTTAACCAAATGCTGTTCCAATAAATTAATGTTTTTCACCTATAGTTTACAAATAAAGCATTATAAACAAATTAAAAATAAAGAATTACATAGTAACTTACTTTCCCATTAAATTCTTTTAACACATCATCATGGTTTCCGATGACCTGTTTCACTTTGTTAACTGCATTGGATTTCAGATCTGACTTAAATCTAGGAAGAATAAAGTACTTAAGTGCGAAAAATATAAAACTTTTACATACAAGTCATATTTTTTATCAGCTTCTTGGTTTTTATACAAGAATACGCAACTCTATTTTTATTTTATCTTCAATAAATTCAGGAGTAATGTAAAATTATATATTATAAATTGCAATATTTAATGCTTAAAAATAAGGTAAAAGTGACATATCAAGTGCCCTAGGCGAATGGAAATTTTTGGGTGCGATAGCCATTTCAACCTGGCAAATCGGTTTTAGATGACTCGATAGGTTTTGGTTGGGAAAACTCCCCCATAGGTTATGTTTTCTTTCTTGATTGTTATTAGTCAAAGGCAGAAGAAAATTTTTGAAAAATAGATATTTTAAAAATACAATTTGTTCTTCTTAACCATCTATATAAATAAATATGTAATGTGTGTTTGTTCAAAGCCACTAATCTCCGAAACTACTGGAGCATTTGATCTGAAATTTTGACAGATCGTTGCTTTTTAATCCGGATGGGGTTTTATGTACTTATTATTTCGTAATTCACTCTAAATTTTTAAGTGATTTTTTGGTGTTATGACGTCATATGATGTTACGTTTCTCTCTGAATGCGAAAATTTATACTTTACACACAGATTTTTCGGGATTATTACATATTTTTACTATAATTATGATTATCGATTGGAATATTTATCTATTATTTTGTTCTTTGATACTTAATTAGGATTATTTTTCAAATAAATCATTATTTAATGATTATTCTTTTAACAACTAAAATTTCGTTTTGTAATTTTGGCAACATTCGGATAGTATTATTGCAGGATGTTTATGATTTTGCTTACAAATTACCATCATTCAAGCCAGAGCACTCCAAATCGCAATTTTTACTACAATGGACTCCAAACATTGTACTTTTATACAGATAGCTGATCAGGAAATATTTTTGGAGAAAATAAGAAAACTAGTGAATAAATTTTTTATCTCCCAAATTTCAAGCGGTGACTTTTCCTCTCTGCATCTCATTAGCCATGATACAATAAATCTAAATATTCTGGAAGAGGACAAAAGCAATATCTCTAATACTTTTCATACTTTGAATATTAATGGGCATCATATAATTTCTATCCCCAAATTGATGTATTTCACAGAGCTTCCATGTAGAATTTACAGCAATGAATTTGAATTTCAGGACAAAATCCTTCCTACTTTAATCATCAGAGGATTATTTGACGAAATAGTGAGCAATAACTACTGAGTTTATTTCAAAATAGCTACGGATGCTTAAAAAAACCATAACATGACTTCTATTGCAGGCATAACAAAAAATTCCTCCTTTGCTTATAATTTAAACCCCATTAACACTATATTTACAACAGAAGCTCTATTCACAGAATTAAATAAAAAAGGGTTAATTTTATTAGATAGTCACTCAGTTCTAACTGCTCTAAAAAAATATAATATAAAATCTCCAAAAGTTATTCACAGATTAGCCAGCAAAATTTCCATCCTCTCGCAATTTCAAATTTAAATGGTACAACTACTATGGACTCCAAGACACTCGAAAATTATTTGGAATGAACAGGCGGATTATCTCGCAAAATCAGTTACGGAATCCAACATTTTCATCGATTGGATTGCTTTGGAGGATATCCATAACAACATATGCAGAAAAAGAATGACAGAAACCAATGAATTTTTATATTCAAGTAAATATTTTGAAGACTTGGGAAACATTCCGACAATAGACAAAATATCCAAGCGGACAAGAACCAGAAGAAAGGAAATTCTTATCGTTCGAACCATCTGTAAAATGATCATAACTCCAGGGCTTTTATACAAATTCCATCTACAGGTTAATGCAATTTGTAGCACACGTAACCATATCAACGATCTGGAACATATCCTTTTAAATTGTAACAAACATTCCTCCCAAAGAAATCATCTATGGAATACTCTCAAGATAAAACCACAGCTGAATACCACTTTCAAAGAACTCTTGGAAGCAATAATCACTAATAAAAAAGTGTTCAGAATATTCCTGAAGAAACTAAAGTACTTTGATATCTACTGAATAAATACATCTTTTAAACGGGATTATAACCTTTGCTGCACCATATCCTACAAAAATCAATTAATTAAACAACTTACTTTTTCAATAATTGCACGCAGAATTTATTTATTTCTTTATTAATATTTTTACAAATCAAAACTTAGAACTGATAAGGGTAGTTCAGTTCTTACTGCAATTAACGTTACTATTGTATTTTGGTAGTGTTATGTTACTCGGGTCATTAAAGATACTTCCAGTTCTCTGTTACATTTTGAATGTAGACAGTCACCTTAATTATTTTGTGATACATTGCGTTGCTATTGAGCTGTCTTTTATGATAGTGTTGATTTTGTGTGAGTATAGTATATTTTTCATTGTTCTTCATTTAGTTATTTTTCTTATTTCTCAGTGCAATTGGTGAGAATTCTGTTCTGCCAATTAATTTTCTTTTGAATTCAAACTATGTAGTGAAATTGACCTGTTTGAAGCGATATGTTGAAGTGGGATGAAATATTCTGTTTCCCATTTCCCATGTCGGAATTGAGCTGTGTTGATTGATTTACGTTTGAAGTTAAATATTTTGTTAGTATTTTTTTATTCCCCCTTTTTGTTCCTGTTTCCTCCCCTTCTGTAATGTTTTTATATTTTATATGTTTTAAATTTAACTTTCTTATATTTAAGTGCAGTCAATCAGCTTTTAGTGTCTGTTACATTTTGAATGTAGGCAGCCATCCTTCATCTCCTATAAACTTATGGGAGAAGTATAAATCACACACAGCGGAAGATATTTTTCATCGAATGTGCAGGGAAAATTCTAATATGGGCATTGATTTCAAAACAGAACAATATAATGAAGCATTGATAATGATTGAAGATTTGTGTTTAGCAATAGCAAACAAAGTTCTCAATTGATTGGGAATGCCATCACCAACTTGATCTGTTGCTGCTTCATTTGATGTAGAACTGCGATGCAAGCAAAACTACAACATAATTAATCTTTTGTCCTATGTTTCATCAAATATTCCTAAGTTAAAGCTTGAGCAAAAAGGCATTTATGATCAAATCAAGCAAACTATCAATAGTGGGAATGGAAAAATCTTCTAAGATGCACCTAGAGGAACTGGTAAAACATTCCTAATCAAATTGATTCTGGCAGCAGTACAATCCCAAAATGACATAGCCTTAGCTCTTGCGTCGTCAGGTATAGCTGCAACATTGTAACCAGGTGGAAGACCAACATTTCCAGCATAACCAACATTGTAACCTCATTCTGCTTTGAAACTGCAACTGAACATTCAAATCATTGAAACTCCCACATACAATATTTCCAGAGCATCAGGCATGGGAAACGTATTGCAGAAATACAAACTTATTGTTTGGGATGAATGCAAAATGGCACAGAAAAAAAGTCACTTGAAGCACTTATACTTCCGCATTAATCAAATTAATTGAATACTTACAAAATAACATTCGATACTTACCCTTTCCTAAGTGATTCACGCAAACGAGAACATTTCTAAAAAAGAAAAGACAATTAACTTTTTTTTCAAATATTATAAAAATTTGTAGTACAAGGCAAAGAATATGCAAGATTTAGAAAAGAAATAATATAAATCACAGCATATTCAAAAAAATTTCCTTCCGGATTAAAATTCTGCAGAACTTTTTATAAAATTTTTTTTTTTCAAATTGAGTACATAAGTCTAAACAACTGAAATGTGGAGAAATTAATAGTAAATATATTTTTAATGCAAAGGAAGCTATTTTGTCCACACAAATATAATAAACATAAAAAATAAAATCAATAACTGCTATTGGGGTTATTGGCAATGAATCTCGCAACTTTTACCTTCAGTGAAGTAATGAAGATGAAACCCAAGCTAGTATACATACTCATACCTTTTGAAGCATTTTATAATGCCCATAGCAGGGGTTTAAAGATGCAGCAGTGTTTGGTGGAAAGACGTAAACTTCTACGCTCTACAATTTTGTAACAGTTTTGTACGCAGACCTGTTGTCAATTGAAAGAGCAATGCTTTTCTTCCTCGATTTCATATAATCTAGTTTCAATAAGCATTCTTTAAATATTTTTGAAGTCATCCAAGCTCGCTTGTTTGCTGTGTAATCTACTGGCATGCTCTTAATGTTTTTAATCTCTCCGAAGTCTTCGTTTCGCACGTACCATCTGACTCGTACGATCATTCTTAAAATATTGTTTTGTAATATTTCTAATTTATTGTGGTGTATTTACGCAGCCTGATTCCAAATTGGACAAGCGTAGGTAATGATGGGTCACAGATACAGTGCATAGACAAGCAACTTGTATTTAATAGGCAATGTAGAACTCCGACAAATTAGTGGGATTAATTTATTCGCGGCAAGTCGGAATTTTTCTTGGAGTTGTGTAATATGTTGTCTGAAAGCGAGCTTGTTATCAAGGATGATGCCAAGGTATTTGGCTTTTGAGACCAGGGAATCAGTGCATTATGAATATAAATTTGTGGTGTGGTTGATCTTGGTGATTTAGTAAAGAAGACGGCTTCAGTTTTTGATACATTCAGTGCAATTTTCCATTTGAAGAACCAGTCTTCTAAACTTGAAATGTGTCTGTTGATGTGATGAATCAAGTTCTTGTGAAACTTGCAAAAATTGTTACTAAGTGAAAATAAAAATATTTTATTAGATATCATTACTAATGGTAGATTATGAAATCTGTTTGTCCTATGTAGATGAAATTTTCTGCAATACCATTAATGCATTATTGGGGTGAATACAGATAAAGGATTTGAAGGGAAAAAAATCCATTGAATTTTTTCGTAACAATCGTATTCGTATTATCGACTAATAACTACACAATTGGAAGAAAATATGCAAATCCTATTTACATGTCTCTATCATTAATTACGAGAACAGAACATTTTCGAGTGTGAGTGAACGTGAGAGTTATTGGCGCAAGAGCTGGATGTGGCTAAATGCTGCGCCAAACAAGATTTCATTGTGGTCTGGACGTGAAAAAATTGAAAAGAAGACAAAAATTGGTCGAAAATAGAGAAGCATCATTAGGGTACCCCGGGGGTGCGTCATCTGTGTTTACCAAATACAGTGAACCCCATGGGTGCAGGTCGAGTAAAGTTTTTTTAATTGGG
>BMAW01081517.1:0-23143 GCA_019974015.1 Nephila pilipes
GTTCTTGACAATCTGAACTATTTCGAGCTATTTTTTCATGATTCTGTTGAACAAATCACTGTTATTCTACTCTACGATTCATTCTAGATCATGTAACATAACTTAAGTAAGAAGGAAAAAAATATATATATAACCTATTGATTGGTGTATTATCTCAATTTATATCTAATCAGGAACGCACAAATGACGGAAAACATGGTCTTTTCTTTTTTTTTTCTTTCGATAACTTTAAATTATTTCCAGATTAATGTACAACAAAATTGAAATACTTTACAACAGTAGAATTAGTTACAGTATAATTAATGAAATAATTCAAAATAAGGAATATATATGTTAGAATAATAGAATAATAATAATATATCAATAATAGCTGCATGGGAAATTTCAGATCATCAGATTTTACGGCCGTAAATTATATATATATATAAAAAAAAAAGATTTCATGTATATTTATTTCAATGCTACATTGGATATATTTCAAAGTTTATATTCCATATAGACAGATTACGAAATAAAATTGAAAGGGGAAGTAGGTGCATAGCACATGTGAAAAAAGTTTACTGAACTAATAAAACTCCTTCTAGAGGAGTTATATTTAAAAGTTTCTTTAGTCTATCTCAGTTTCTAAAAATAACTATTCGATACAAATGAAAGAATTTAAATTTTAAGATAGTGAATAAATTTCCGAAATTACATATTATCACAAACATTAGTATAATACATAAGTTGTGTTATCATTTGCTTGAATGCTGACGAAATCTTTCTTTTTTTTGCAGACGATTTTAAATTCTATGCACAAATATCAACCAAGATTTCATGTAGTAAGAGCAGATGATATTTCTAAGCTGTCCTACAAGAAATTTCGAACATTCACATTTGAAGAAACATATTTCATTGCAGTGACAGCTTATCAGAATCAAAAGGTAAGATAGATTGTTGTTTCTTTTGTATCAAATGTTTAATATATTTGTTAAAATGAAACGTAATTGGATTCTTAAAGTTGTTTTCTCCTGTTGTGAAACTGTTCAATCTAAATTCGAGACGCGTATCTAGATTTAAAAAAGTTTTTTAATATAAAATAAATATGCATATTGCATTATTTAATGTTATAAAAGTGCATATTGTGTTGATAAATATACAATTTTTCTACTCATATTTACTCTAAAAAGCGTAAAATCCATTCATAATTACCGTGTAGCCGGGGCTGATGCACATTAAATCTGTTCGAGGCCCAAAGTCCTCCCGTTGGCGTGGTGTGGATGTTAGGAGAGGGGGGTGCCAGCTCTGGTGTCGTCCTCGTCACTTGACCATAGTTCAAAATTACGAGGTCCGTCGTCAATAGCCCTCGTGTTGCTTCTAGTGCGACGTTAATATAAACTAAACTAAACCATTTATAATTATATTTAAGAATGCAAAATATGAATGTGTTTTATACGTGAAAAAAAGAGGATTTAAAAGAAATTATGTAATCTAATAAAACGCATTAGTCTTTACACACTAATCAAGTAAAAATTTCATATTAACATCTGGAATATTTTTTATTTTTAAAATGTATCGAATTTGAATCTTATTCCTCAACTTCAGACGAAGGCAATTATAAACAAAATCATATAGTTTTATTTTCTAAAATGGTTTGAAATTAACTTACGGGAAGAAAAAAAAATTACTACTATCTGCTTTGATTACATTTTAAGGAACCATAAAACTATAAATTTACACTATTAACTTGACGAATTATTAGTAACGGGTGCAAACATTTAACTCATAATAAAATGAATTGAAGATGTTTTCCTAAAAAGGATAAGTAATGGTTTTATAACTGTAAAATTTAAGAATCACAACAATATACAAGACAATAGAATATTTCTTTTTTTCACTCATTTAAGTGTTCTGATATTTTTTTTAAAAATTAGAATTAGCCTTGAATTTCATATTACAATTATATACATAAAAAAAAAAAAAAAAAAAAAAATGGCTCAAAATTTGAAAAAAGTTTTTGTAATTGTTGCACACATAACCATTTAGCCTATTGTTAAATTGAATTTCTTAAATATTTAATAAATGTCATATTTACTTGAACAAATAAAATTAGTAACACATTTTGCTTCAAAATATTGGGAAGGAGAATATATTATATACAAAAAAAAAAAAAAAAAATCCTCTTGATTTAAACATAAATAAATGCATATTATAATATGCTGTTATTGATATGTTAATGTGTGAGTGAAGTTAGAAAATAATAACATCAATTCATCTGAAAACAATTTTTAGATTCTATTGTATAGAATTAAAAATTCACCGAAAGAGAGCGAGTGCGAGAGAAAAGATACAGCTGTAGCAGAGTTTAAATTGAAATGATGCAATAAAAAAAATAATGACATAATGTAAGATTTTACTTAAACAAATTCCTCGAAAATAAATACTTATATATAAATAGCCTCATTAAAGTTAATATTTAAGCCATATTTATCCCTCAGTGATTCACACATTTTTATTTAATTTTTCAGATCACAAAACTCAAGATTGATCATAATCCTTTTGCTAAAGGATTCAGAGAATCTGGTGGATCCAAGCGATTGAAAAGGTAAATATATATATATATTTCTTTATATCTATAGCAAATTTAACGTGCGATAAATCGTCTTGAAGATAAGATACTTCTTACATTATTTAATAAAAAATATTTAATGACCGACGATAATTACTTAACTTTCGGACAAAAAAATTCTATTTATATATGTTATGAGCAATATTTCTCTTCTGAAGGTACATTTGATGAAATAGTTCTTTCAGTCCACTCAATTTTTCTTATAATACAAAAACTAATTTTAAAAATTGTGTGAAATATTCATTGAAAATATATAAAAGTTCTGGATAATTTTCAAAACTTATACCTTTATTTGTTATTTTATCAAAAAAGATTTTATTTATTACAAAAACTGCCTAAAAAATAATGATCATATGATGTCAACATTTAAAAAGTTTAAATGAAGCGCATTTTGTTGTAAAATCTATCTATTTTTATCTGTTTATTAATGCTCTTTTATTGTGGGTTTAGTCGAATATATTATTCATGAAACTTCTTGGTTATAATGATTTTTCTGATCCCTAATAAACATAATAATGAACACATACATTGAATTATTTTAATAATGATTGAATAGCACCCATATTACAATTCGAATTAGTAAATAAATCAAAACTTTTAGATTTGGAAAATAAAAACATTCATTCTGATGACATAGCTGAGGGGGACATCCATATGATATAAATTTCTCGCCTTCGACGGGTTTTTTTTTTCAACGTAATTTTATATTTTACATTAAGAAATTGAAATTCGTCTGAATGCTAAAAACATTTTTCCCAGACAGAAATAGTTATTCATTATAGATTATTTACATTACATTTTTAATGGTCCTTCCTTTTAATTTGATAGAATTATATAATGATGAATTTTATTCTAATTTAATTAAATTTTACCATAGGAAAACGGATGAACAATTTTCTCTTTAAGTAATTACAATTGAAACAAAAGCAATACAATTTAATTTAAAAATATAAATTTAATTATAAAAACAAATAAATTAAAACTATAAAATCAAATAATATGAAATTAACTATATAATGCAAAATCAGTACACTAACCGTAATAACAATGAGCGACCCTTCTTAATAAATTTCAAAATGCTTTTAACACGTTTGTGTGTATAACATTTTTCTAATTTTCTTTTTCAGAAAGTCAGTGGATGACTTTTTCTTCGAATCAGATGAAGACAAAGCGTCTGATGACAAAGCTTCTTCACCAAACAAAAAGGAGTGTCCAGAATCCTTCACAGAGCGACTGGAAGCATCACCTACTGTGCCTGAAAAAATCAGCAAACCCCCAGAAGAAACAAAAGAAAGAGACTCTTTGAATTCTCCACTTGTATATGAAGCAGAACATATGTCGAGGACCAACAGCTTTCTAGAACGATGTCTGTCTTATGATCGACAAATCAGAGAAAACCAAGACGTGAAACGTTCGAACTTTGATCCGTTTTCGAATACATTTGCAGCAGCTTATTACAGAGGATCTTATGACTACATAAGAATGCTAGAGCATGAATCGCTAAAGACTGCTATTGAAATGCCATATTCTATATCAACCACTCTCCACAGTCCAGAACTAAATAGTGCAATGTGTATAAACAATACCAGAATGCCTATTAAGCCTAGTCCTGTTATTGGAATACCTTCAAGTGGTTATCCTATTCTTAATTCTCCTCCAGATACTTCTGCCTTAATGCAAACTGAGGAATATAGACGTGCTCTTTTATCCACAACGTTGGCACAGCACAGGTATTATCCTTATTTCTGTCGATAAAAAGACTTAACATTTTTTTTTTTTTTGACTGAATGAGAGCTGCAGTCATCTACAGATTCTGTCTCAAGCAGATAAAGAATTGGACAGATTAGCAGTGCTTGACATCTTGGACTCAAATTGTGGCAATACCTTCTGTAATTTAGTGTGGCTGAATATCTGTAAGAATTATTTTCTTTAAATTGTGTAAATAAATTTTTTTTTTATTGAATAGGATCTTCTGATTAAATTATAGAGTACCAAAATGTGTTTTGAAAATAATAATAATACTTCTTAAAAAAAAATTCATTTTGACATGTGCAAAGTTTTTTAAATTTTTTTTCTGATTAGCTCTCAACAAATTAGAGCTATTCAAGAGGAATATTAAATAGTGTAAAGTAAGCGTATTTCCGAGCCCCAGGCTCCACAGAAGCAACTGCTATCAAAAACAAAAAATATCATCTTCAAATTCCTATCGCATTTTTATTTTCACGAGCAAAACATTTTAAAGTACAAAAACATTGCTAATGTTCACAACAAACAGGTTAAAAACAGACGATTCTGCTATAAAAATCAATTATTAAATAAAATATTAACATAGAAGCAAACGTTAAATTATTAAAATAGACAATAATATTCTTAAAAAGGCAAGGAAAGGATATTAAAATAAAAGCAGACGATAAAATATTAATCATATCTTAGCAATGTAAATGTACTTAAAGTGTAATTATTAATATCATAATCTCTCTCTCTCTCTCTCTATATATATATAAGCGAAATACCTCTGACTGACTCATCACGACATCTCTAAGACTATACAACCGATTGACTTGAAATTTAGTATAGTTACTCATAGCTCACTAAGAACGGATTTTACGGAAGTCTTATCCAAAATGTAATTTTCATCCGTTAATCTACTCTTATCCATCGGTTATGTTATTTTTGGCGACTTTATCGCCAAAAATGATATGACCGACGCCAAACGGAATATATTTTTTTATATGTATACTGTGCATTGTCACCAGTTTGGTGAGATTTGCGCGTGTGAAATGGAAAAATACCAAATAATTTTATATTGAAGCGCTGATGGAGAATTGGCAAGATTTTGGCGAAGAGGCTCTACATGAGAAATTTTTACTAAAATTTTTAATTTTTCTCATATATTTGAAACTCGTGGATAACCATTATTACAGACAATCAATTTCTTAAAATTTTAAATTTAGACTATTTTTAACGTTTTAAAAATTGAAAATTTTCTTGATATTTTACGTATAGGTTCCAAAATATTATATTATCGTCTGTCCAGCAAAGAGGGCGGGTATCAGCTAGTATATTATAATGTTAATCTTTTGAACTCTTGACACCATGTATCTTTTATGACCATGCCTTTTTCTTAATGCCATTTTCTCAGAATAACATGTTTGCACACATTAAAAACCTAGATTCTTTTCCATTGTGCTAAAATTTTTAATTTCTGCACTAATTTTCAACGCAAATATGTTTACATATTGATGATCGAAATAAGTCAGGAAATGTTAACGTTGAATTAGGTATTCTGCAATGTTCTTTCAAGCCCTTTCTTAAGGTCGGTCCAAATGATACAAAACAATCATCGATATTTTATTAGAATTCGAATCGAATTTCGCGTCTACGGTTTCATCACTAGACTGACTAGTGATGTGATTATAAGCCAAAATTTGCTAAATTAAAAATAATGGATTAGAAATCTGAAATATAATTATTATAAAATCCTTTATCATATATCAAAGAAGTATCTTTCCATAGATTTTCAAACAAAATTGAATTTATATGATATTTTTCTTTTCTAAGGTTGATTAATACAGTGTTCAATTACCGTACAGCTTTGAAATAATTTACGGAAATTGTAACTTGTCTTAAGGCTCCTGTCGACACGCCACCATGAATTTCCCTACATAATGTTAATCCTACGGAGTAACGTACTTAAGGTCTCACATCTAGAATATTTATTTTAACTGCATGGAATAAAATGAATTTTAAAGAGCATTAAAAAATGAAGGCTTCTATGGAGTTACTTTTTTTTTTTCTGATTCTTGCAAGTATTTTTAAATTTTTATTAAATATCTGAAAACTTGCATCCGGCGCACTAAATTGATCATAAAAATACTTTGAATAATCGGACAAAAAAAGTAATTCCACAGAATCCTTCCTTTTTTATGCTCTTTCAAATGTATATTTTTTAAAAAAAATTAATTAATTTCGCTGCTTGTAATTTGTTGAGTCAGCAAAGTAAACCAGGAAAGAGGGAAAAGCAGTATTGAAAGTCCCGCCTCAGTGCGCAAGGATACGTGTTAAAGACACGTTGACAAAAGGAGATTTACAATCCTTCGGAGGAAGTCGGCCGATTTCTGAGAATTTATAAGTGGTCTTAGGTTTAGTTTAGTTTAGTTTTTATTAACGTCGCACTAGAAGCAACACGAGGGCTATTGGCGACGGACCTCGTAATTTTGAACCACGGTCAAGTGACGAGGACGACACCTGAGCTGGCACCCTCCTCTCCAAAGTGGTCTTAGGATTCCCCCTTTATACACAGTGTATTCAAAAAGTTCAAAAGGGATTATGTAGAAGCTTGATATTAAATAAACTTAATTTTGCTGTGTTATGTTGTCTGTGTGCATTCAGTCCTGGAACTTTTTGAATACACTGTGTAGCTTTATTTACAGTTGCGTAATATCGGTTTGAAATATTGTCTAGCCTGCTACACAGATATCTATGTGATATTTCATAGTGTTTAAAAAGTAAGCTTCATACTCGATTTCTTAAAAAAAAGAAGTAATCCTTCGCTTTTTACAACGTTTTTCTGAATTTCACTTGGTGTGTGTGTGTGAGTGTGTGTCATCAAATTTTCGATCGTTAATTTAACCAACTTCCCATCAAGCTAGAGCTTTGAAATTTTGGGAATCGTTCGTACTCGCCTAACAATGTAATATTTAGACGTTTGCGACAAGTTTTAACTAATATTTCAATAATTTTTATAAGTCAAAATATTCTTTCCCCTCGGCGCTTTTAGAATTGTGGAAAAATTTCTTTCCCCCTCTGGGAGCACCGGGCACTCCCCACGCAGCATGCGGTATCGTAAACCTTTTGTACTCACAAAGGGGAGATACTATCTCCCCTTTACTATCTCCGAGATAGTAAGGGTTGCTGACTTTTAGTCAGTAATCATTCTCAAGAAAGAAAGTTTCCAATATTTGGCGCCGTGTCTTATCACAATAATTTTTTCTGAATTTTGGTTCCCATTCTTTTTTTAATAGAATGACTTACAAACTTTCAAATGCATGTTTCGATTTTATGAGTATTATGAATTTTTTAATACTCTCACAAATGTCTCTTTTTAAGTGAATTTTAAAGTTAAAAATAACTAACAGTTTTAACTAATATTTCAATAATTTTCTCTAATAAACTTTGCCACCATATAAAAACGTTGTTTTTAAAAACGTTGGTTTTTATATCGAATTATTTTATGCTATTTTTACTGAGTATTAAAAAAAAAAAAAAAATACTATACAAATTGCTTTATTAATTATTAAAATGAACAATAGATATTTTAGATACGTTATTTAGAGAGAGAGAAAGAAGAAATTTACTTTTTTAAAATAAAAAATTTGTATTATAACTAAATGAAAACTGTTCAAAATTTTATGATAAAATTGAATACACATCTACATAAATTATTTGCATGACCATTTATTACTATTTTTTTTCAAAACTCCATTTGTAGGAATCAGATTAAAATATATCGAATTTTTATGATTAAATGAAGAATCTAGAGAAAAAAAATTATTGCATTAAAATTTTTCTGGTTCTCAGATATGTGAACAATTTTACATGGATAATACATTTCTCAAGAATAGAAACGTTATTTTACCGCATTAAAACAGTGTATGGAGTAGCCGAATTGTTATGCTTGCTATTTTGTGGCTAGTGATGTTTTAGTCGAACGTTCGAGGTCTATTTTCCTAGAACTGCCACCACGTTTCAAATTAAAATAAATAAATAAATCTCATGTTTTTATCAATTGCGACGCTAATAAATATTCAATCCTTACAAATTTTGTTTATGCCATGTTTTCATGGTAAGCTGAACAAATCAGACATGGAGACTTTCGATAGAATCATTTCAAACACGGTAAGCTGAACAAATCAGACATGGAGACTTTCGATAGAATCATTTCGGCTTACAAGTACGAATTCATGACTAAAATGCTTGTTTCTGATTGGCACGAAAAAAAAAAAAAAAATCCAAGATGGTAAGTAAGACGTCGATACTCGTCTTTCCCATGCGAAAGATATGTCCACATGAAGTTTGTGTTTGAGGGACAAACAGCAATATTCAAGTGTAAGTATTCGAACACAAGAGGATGAAGGTCCACCGTGTCCGAAGAAAATCGTTGATAAATGAATGCGCCATGACGTCATCACGAATTGTGAGTGAAGTACTGATTAGGCACTAAGTCACAACGCTGATCCAACCACCTTACATTTCAGATGTGGCTCTTTCTGACTTCCTTTTCATTCTTTAGAATGAAAAAAAAGGTCTGAAAATACCCAGTTTTGGGACGATCGTAACGCGGTATGTCTAAACAACCTTTCGATTGCCAATTTCTAGGGTATGTACAAAAGTTAGAAAAAACGCTGGAAGCGGTGTATTGATGCAGGAGGGGCATATTTTGAAAATTATTAAGTATTCGAACATAACATTCGAAAATTATTAAGTATTCGAACATAACATTCGAAAATTATTAAGTATTCGAAGATATATGCTGTACATATATCTTCCATAAATTTCTTTTTATGACACCAGTCCCCCATTAATAAAGAATTCTTTTTTTTTTTTAATTTGAGAAGCAATCTACAAATATCTACATTTATTTATTTCATCCACATGCTTTTTAAAATGATTTTCTTATGTAAGTATGAAAGGAAAGTGGAAGGAAACTTTACAGATTTTCATACTCGATTTCTTCAATATATAAATGATTTTCTGCAAGTACATTTTATTTTATTTCCTCCATTCTAAGATTAACCCGGATTTTCGATATCCTGAACTGGCTCTAGTCCCAATTAATCCAATTTAGCATGATTCTACTATTTTATCCACTACTGTGACTAACTTTGTAATTCAAGTCATTATTCATTCACTTTCTTAAAATTGGTCTCATTTTTTGTGCAAGAGGAAAAATAAATAAGACAAAAAAACAAGACATTGAATATTATTTATTCAAATTGACTACAAACTGGATTTTTGAATGGACAAAAGTATTTTGGCAAATTAAAAAAGATTTTTATTCTTTTAACAATATTGCCTTGTATAAATATGGACAAGTAGCGGGCTATGTACAAAATATACACTTGCATTTTAAGTACAGAAAGAGAGGAGATAATAGACTGAAAAATTGTTATAAAAATTAAATCAATAGTCAATAATTTATTAAATGGATATAGAAATATTTGCATACAAGCACCACAATAAAATTTAATACTGGAAGACAATTGAGACTAAGTGGAAAAAGCAGTTATAATGAGGAAGTGACATAATTTAAATATTCAATAGCAATTTGGGTGAAAAATCTTTCATATAAAATACTTCGAAAAAATAAATATAAACAGCATAATTAATTCCGAGATATTTTTAAAAATTCACATATAAAAAAATTATCCAAACATTTTTTTTTTAATTCTTTAATTTCCAAAAGAAATGTGATTTTTGTTGTAAAAAGTTAAGAATATTTAGAATAAAATATCTAATATCAAAACAGATGTTTTCCCCTTATTATTTAATTCATACAGGAAAGCAAATAAAAAAATTCACGAACAAAATATTTCTAAAGTATTTTTTATACATCACTTACAACAAACACATTTTAGTGGGCTTTTTTATACCAAAAAAAAAAAAAAAGTTGAATTTTTAATGACATCATTATCGGAAATATTGTCTGTGGCAATATAATTTAAACGAAAATTAGCAAGAGAATAGTATGAGAAGTTCTTAAATAAAACACAGTTTGATGGTGCTAATTCATACAGCATTTCTATACGCAATTACAATAATGCATTTGTTCTTAACTTCAAAGCTGTGTACAATGCTACAAGAAGAAAAATTAGACTGTATGTAAAAGTTCAAGATGTATTCGATGTCTTATTTCAAGGTGAAAAAATAGCTGTATCTTCATAGTTGAAAAACATATGTTTAAAAGAGGATTGATAAAATGTCTAGTTTCATGAAAATTGGACCCTTAGAAAAAATGATATTAATATTGAAAAAAATAAATGTATTTAAACAGAAACATGAATATATTCAACCTAAGTATTTAACGAGCGTTTGTTTTTCGCATCAAAAACACATACATAAATAAAAGATAAATATCAAAGCAAACTTCCAATTCATAAAAAAAAAAAAAAAATCAAAAGTTCAACCTGATGTAATTATCAAGCTTAAGAAATCAATATGGATTACTGATTCTTGAATTGAAGATGTGCTATATTTATTTCCTTCTCCTTTTCAATCCATATACTTTGGAATTTATATTTTAAAAATCAAAATTGAAAAAAATATAAATTTTATTTTTAAAAACAAATTTGCTCTACTTTCCACAAACATTTCAAGTTTTAAATATATTTTAAAACTAAAAAAAAAAAAAAAAGTTACTTTATCAGATAAATGCTATAAGTATTTTAATTAATATTCACAGCAATAAAGGATACATAATACATTTAAAATGCTCACTATATATTAAATTTTAGTTTGAACTATTTTCCAACTGTCGGACTGAAACATACAATGAAATTAAAATTGATCAATTTTACAATAGTTTAATTTTACCATAAGTCTAACAACTTTTATTTGTCATCCATCCATTAAGCACATACTTTTTTTTTTTGTTTTCCATACACATTAAATATCTAACGTATTAACAAAATTCAATAGATACAAGTTGACATTACATTGAGATATGAAACAATATGCAGTTAATACAGTAATGGAAAGCAAAACTGAATACACGAAACTATTGAAAAGGAAAATTTACAAATTATAACTACATTTATATTTGTACTTGGTCTCACAACTATCACAGAATTACATTTAAAAAGGCATGAGCACAAGATACAATTAGTTATCTTCAAATAACTTTGTGAAAAAATTTATGGAAAATCAAATCTAAAATTTGCAAGAATTGATGCTTACAAATGGACTAGATTGTGATGTATTAAATGGAAACAGAATACATGTATTTTATTTTGAAAAAAAAATCAATTACATTAATGAATTCTTTTAAAATTATGAAAGTTGTGCAGTAAATTTTACCTGATGTTTATGATAAAAACATAAAAAAAAAAGTTTTTCTACACTATGCATTACATTCTTTGAGAAATCACATTTAACTATGTATCAGATTATATTGTCAGCTTATAAAATTAAATACTATATAAGTTATCACAAAAACATTTTTATCACACTATTAATCAAAGAAGTCAGTCTTTACATTAAAAAAAATACATGTACATATATAGTCTTTCGAATTTATTACTTTGTAGCTAAAGTGATTCATTTAGGAAATGTATGCACCGCTTAGAGTAGTGAAACTGTATCTTCTAAATCATGGTCTGTTCCCTAATAAAATTTTAAACTCATACTAAAACTTTCAGAATACAAAAAGATTTATTAATTCATAGTTTCAACTATAATATTTGAATAAAACTGCTATTATGTATATATGAAAATACCTGTAACCAGCAAACTGCACAAGTTCATTAATATACTTACTGGTTACAGATTATTTCAAAATAAATATATCTACATAGTTATTCCTACTTTAGGCTTTAAATATATCTACTTTCGGTGGGCTGAATAACACAGAAACAAAATTACAGCATTCAATTTAAAATTGAAAGAAAATTTCTAATTCTCAACAATAAGTTATATTGAAAAACTAGGTATATATATATTTTTTTTTAGAGAAATACAATTTTATCATTTAAATTTAATACCTTGAAAATATTGATGTAACTTCATCACAAGGAATTTTATTTTATAAAGATAGTTTTGAAAACCTAACCAGAAAATGTAAGTTTTATTTCAATGAAATATCACTAAATACCATATTATATGCAAAACCAAATTTGAATTATTTCCTTATTTCATATAATTTCTATGCAGTTTATTAAATTTTTATAAAGCATTTTATTACTCATTCTAATAAAAGCATTTAATTGTATCATTTTCTATAAAAATTCTAAAACTTGGTAGCTAACATCAAGTAAAATTGCAACTTCATCTCATGATATCTAAAATTTTAACATATAATTTTAAATTTAATTATTCATTTATAAACCTTAACATATTTTGAATACATTTATTTATTTACCACATATTTTTATAATATTTGTAAGACTGCTTTTAAAAGTATTAAATTTAAGTATTAAATTAAGTGCAGTACATTTACAAGTTTGAATGAAATTGATAATTAGAAAAACATTACAGGTTATATCACAGATTCATTGAATGCAAAATATGTATTAAATGTAAAATGTTATATCAGTTATACACAATAAAAATTATCTTGTTCTGAAGATTTAATTCGAATTCTTGCAGTAAATGAAGTTTTCAAAAGTTTTTAAAGAAAGTTGAAGCTTAAAAATTTTATAATACTGGCAGAATGGAATAGCACAAGATGCTGTTTATTATGAAAAGATTTTAGCATTTAATGTAAATATGTCTTTAAGGAAAATATTAAAAAGAAATTATATTGGATCAATCCAATGTAAATTACTTCAAAATCCTTAAAGGTCATTTTGAAGGGTTTTTATTATTCACAAACTACCAATGTAACCATACGTCTTTAAAATTCAAAAATAAATAACTCCTTTAAGGGAAAAAATTAATAAAATAAAAATATTTACATGTCCTATAGTAAAAAAAGTCTGAATAAGTAATCAAATTGCAAATAGTAAGTCAAGTCAAAGTATACCAAAACATTAACAAAAATAATCATGATGCTATTTCAAACAAAAGTATTAGATTTTACTTCAGAGTTTGGGTACAGTCCAAACTGCATTTAAAATATATATATAATAATACACGAGATAAAAAGCTAAAACATTCTGGTAACAAATGCCAGTTTTTGATCACAAGTTCAACAGCAATTACAGTGAAATACACATGTGCAATATATACAAAAGATTGAGACGTATAAATATTTCACCTTAGAAGAATATAAATTAAAAATATATTTCACCATAGTTATGTTTATTTTTACAAGCAGGAGCAAACCTATTGGTAAAATTAGTGTACACTGGAAATACATTAAAAAAAGGTACTTTTTATCTTTTGAGCAAAAATTGTAATATGGACCCCAAATATTTGTGGGATGAAATTTTCATTGGAAGTCCAAAAAAGCAGGTTGAAGTACCTTATCATTTAGCATTAAAATGTTACTCGAAGATAAGCATTCTTGGCAAATGGCATACTTGTTTCTAAAATGAAATGAAGGGTGTATATTAATCTTTTTATCATGATTTTAAAAATTTTTTATGCAACTGTAATTCAATATATTTTAACAGTGAAATATACATGCTTTAAAAAAGATGTAACCCAAAGTAGGCATAAAAAAACACTTGCATGGAATGTTTGGAAAGGCTGCTGTAACAACTTAAACCTGTCAAATTTTCTGAACTATAATAATAATTTAAAAATTTAAAAAAAAAAAAAAAAAAAGAGGAAGAAAGGAAATTTTATAAATATTTTCAAATCAATAAGTTCTATACAACTAAGTTTAAATAATAACCGAGTATAATATGAAACTAATCAAGCATTTATAATTTTGACAAAAAATACTATTATAGTTTTAAAGCCTAAAGTTAAGCATGATTTTGAGATAAGATGTAAGATTATAAATTGCTTTCAAATTTTTAATGTTAATTAAATCTAGTTACATGGAAAGAAAAAAAAATTTCAATTGAATACCTTTCATGAGAAAATAACTTAATATTTTACAAAACAAAATATATGCAAAGAAGTGGAAGATTTCAATATACTCAAAACATATTTTGCAGTGATAATTAAAAGTTATATCTTTAAAATAGATTCAAGATTTTTTTTTCTTTTATGTATGTTTGGCATTTTTGCCACTCAGATTAATATAAATGATTTATACAAGACTTAGAGTGAGTTGTTTACTCCATAAATTCCAGTAAACTGGAAATTTTAAAAAGAAAAGGAAATTTATCTATGCTTAACCATTTATTATCAATGAAATATGTATTAGTAAACACATTTCTTCAACACAGAAAAAACTAAAGTAAGATTTTAACATTCCACAGCAGTATAATATTTGCAACAAAAAATTACATCATCTTCTGAAATTCAACTCTCCAGTTTTTGAACTTCCTAAAAATCCATTAATACCTGCTGCTAGGCATACAATGGTTTGAATATCCTTGCTCTCTAGACATTCCTGAACAATAACCAGTTGATGACGTATTGTTGTCAATCAAAGCAAATTTACCAAAAACAGCGTCATGAAAAATTGCAAAAATGAGGCAAGAGGACTTTAACAATGTACCACTGACCTTTCGATCCCCAGATGTGAACACATATAAGGGTGTGCAACCATTGACAATAACACCAACTCAAACAATGACATGCATGCTCAGTATCGATCCTTTTCCATATTATCCAGATAATATGCTGCATCACTCTCCCATCAGATCAGTTGGTGTCTACAATCTGATTGCAACCAAACCTACTCTCATCCGAGAATAGAAAGTATACATGTACAGTCCTGATCAATCAAATTTTGATGATGATGGCCTCATTCCAACAAGGCAGTATGTTGCAGTCTGGACAATGTCACACACACAACAGGTCAGCAGGTATAGTCCTCCTCCTCCTCCTACTGGAGTTTTTTTTATGTATTATCTGTCCTGTGGCAGAAAAATACTCATTTGTCACTTGCTGAGCTGTAGTGTGCTGGTTCCTTTTTGCTCATATGGCAGCAAGCCTATCTCCTGCTGGAGATGTACTTAAACCTACACATTTCAGTGGTTTTAAGTGCTTTCCCCATCCCTAAAACAATGCTGTGAGTGAAGTTGAACTTTTTAAAAACATATGTTATTTCCAATAATATGACCAAGCAAAAAAATAATCTAAGTGATGTCGGAAAGACATATAAAAAATTTAAAATTCTCTTCTCAAGTCTTCTGTTGGGACAATAGTTGTCCACTTGCATGAAATCCTTCAAATCTCATTCAATGTTATCTCCGATGAACATGGGTGGAAAAGAAAATTTGTAATTTAAAATACCTTTTCCCCTACTTATTCTAATATTCCACATTTTGTTTCCTTTGATTTTGTGGCTGCTATTGGTGATAATGTCATTCATCCTTAGCACCTATCCTCCAGTTTATGTATTTCTCAGAATATTTCATCACAGTGTAAAAAAAAAAACAACAACACCTTAACTTCAATAATGCAATACAATTTTTAAAAAAAATTAATTTTTTTTTTTGATTAAAGGTATGATTAAAAAACTTACAAGCTTTTACCAAGTTTTACAATAAATCTTATTCAGAAAATTAGATATAAATTCTAATACAATTATATCACTGGAATATTTCTTTTTGTTATAACAATTCAGATTGCCCCAAAAATATAAATCAACAATGAGGCAGTATTTTTACTCAAATTTACTCTGTGATATTTAAAGAGGAATACATACATTTTTAAGTCACATATAAAATAATCAGTGTAAGGTAAAGTTCTGTTATTACTTATATGTGATTTAGTTTAGTTTAGTTTTTTTATTAACGTCGCACTAGACACAACACGAGGGCTATTGGCGACGGACCTCGTAATTTTGAACCATGGTCAAGTGACGAGGACGACACCTGAGCTGGCACCCCCTCTCCTAACATCCACACCACGCCAACGGGAGGACTTTGGGCCCCGAACAGATTTAACGTGCATCAGCCCCGGCTACACAGCGGGTCTTTAGCGGCCAAGGATCGAACCCGCGACTGAGCGAAAACCGCCGGCCGCTAGCCCACGACCTTGACCACTAGGCTACCGCGGCCTTCTTATATGCAATAGTGATTGTTTATTGATGTTGAACTGAGAAATAACACAAGGACTATTAACGATGGAGCTCATATTTTTGAACCTCTATCAAGCGATGAGGACAGTGCTGAGATGACACATCCCTCTCTAAACTTTCATACCACACCAATTGGAGGACTTGGGAACTTGATAGATTTAATATGCATCAGTCCTGCTACACAGCGGGTTTCTAATCACATTGTAATTCAAATTGAAAACTCGACAAAATCAATGCTAGCCATAAAACTGTGACAATGAACATTTGGCTACCGTGGCCCAGTTATTTTTTTATATCTACTTATGTATGGCCCAGTCTTGAGAGTAGCATTTTCCTTTTTTGAGAGATTGTTGCAAATAATATGGGATTGACAAAAATAAGTCTAAAACCAAGCGTATGCCTGTAATGAAAATACTATCAAGCAACACACTCAATTATTTAAAAATTGGCCCTCACGAATTTGAAACTGAGCAATGCTTCAGGTACCTTACATCTCTGTTTAATACAAAAAATGACATCATTTCTGGAATCCAAAATGGTATTTCACTAGCCAAAAAAATGTTCTTTAGGCTACACTTTTTACTGAGGACCTGTTTTCCCAGAAAAATAAAGCTTCTTATTTATGAAACTCTCATTAGGCCAGTCCAAATACATAGCTTGGAAACTTGGTCTCTAACTAAATATGGAGAACACAAAATTGCAGTTTATGACAGAAAGGTTCTCAGAAGTATTCTCAGTGGCATGAAAGAAAATGTTCTTTGGTGAAGATGTTTTAATTCTAAAATTTAGAGAAATTTTAATGGGTCCTAAATTAAATCTATGAAAATGAAATAAATGAACTGGGATTCTCATCTTAATAGAAAGGATGAGAAAAATCCAGTAGAGAAAATTTTTGTTGCAAAGCCCGTTACTGGTTGGAAAAGAGGTAGACTAAAATGATGGAGGTTTGATTTGATTGAATTGGATTTTAAAGTGATTGGGGAGAGGAATTAGCAAAAAGCAGACTACCTTGGAAGAATCTTCAAAATAAGACCCTGGCCCACCCTGGGCTGTCATGTTAAATATGATGATGACTAATAAATGGTTGTAGAGTGGTGGTCAGATCTTAATAAAAATACATATGAAGAGCAAGTAGAATTCCCGCATGCTAATTAAGGAATATTTCAAGCTTGTCATTCAGTTTCTTCAAATCTTTGAGCTATTAACACAGTTGAATATAAAGTATCATTCTGACATCGCATGCTCTATGTTTCAAAAACGCAGAAACACAAAGCAGGCATAAAAAAATTTGTACAAAATGCTTGGAGAGTCTGCTGTAACAACTCAAATATGCTACAGGTGATTTATAGATGTGGATTTCAAATGTGGAATTCAACATATTACTGATTTGGAGTACATTAAAAGTTTGGATTTCAGTTAAAGTTCAGCATTTGAGTGCTATACAAATTAAACATAAAAAACATGATGGACCAAGTTCCTGTATTTGTACATCAAATTTCTCCCATCAAAAAGAGGCATTTTTAGATTGCCTATATATTGAATATGATAAGTGGATAATACCTAAGAACATAGGAAGAAAAAGAGCAAATGTGTATCAATGGGGAAAATAGTTCTTCAACATCAAAAACAGAAGATCATTAAAAGAAAGTTTCATTATACTCATCAGATTACAAAGGAATGTTTTGTTATGAGTTATTGAAAAAAATGTGAAATTGTTAATGCTGATCTTACCTGTTCCCATCTTGAGCCTTTGAATACAGATATTCAACCAATACATTCACTTTTAGGAAATGGAAACAGTGCAACTTGTATCATGATGTTATTAGATATCAAAGGAATGGAAAGCCACTCGAAAATTATCAGAGATGCATTGGAGATTTTTCTCATCCTCATATTCACTCAACATTTTATAATCACACTATAACATATTAAGATTCCTACAAAACTTTCTTGATTGATATGAATACACAAGCTTTTAAGTTATCAAATGGCAGAGAAAACAATTTTCACAAATAAAAAATAAGAACCTTTTCATTAGAAGAGTAGTTTAGCTATTAAAGTGATAGCAAACAATCGTGATTAAACAGGGAATTTAAACTTTAACTAATAACTAAGAATAACCATTTTTGTTCATTTAAAAAAGGCAGAACTTTTCCTTAAACCCATTACTATGTTATTTTAAGAAGTAAATAACTAATCCCTAATACTTTGAGTATATTTTATGAAAAATTAATAATTTTTTTACTTTATGCAAAAACAGATGTCATATAGAATACAATGTCTTCGAATGAAAAAAAAAATGCCTGAGTGTTCTAATATTGACAGCAAGTTTCAAAATGTATAAGATAAAAACTATATAAATTCATAAAAAAACTGATAAAAGAAATTATTACAATTGCACTTACATTTGGAAGGGTAAAATATTAAGAAGAATCTGGTGACCCACTACTTGAAGGAAAGACTAAAGCATGATCCATGCAGCCTTGAGGTGATGCACCCACTTCATACCCATGGCTGACAGATCCTGAATGAGAGCTACTGGAACTTAACTCCTCATAGCTTCCTTGAAAGTCTGAAAGAAAAGGAAGAATATGACATAAGTCCATATCTTTAAAATATTTCAAACATAAATTTTTTCACAGAAAATACAAGATGAATAGTATTTTTTTCCTGAATTTTGATAATGGATTAAGCAAAATACCAATGAATAAAATCTATAATCAAATACTATAATAAATAGAAATATAGAAACCATGCATTACTTTTTAAACCCTCTTTATAGATTAAATAATCAAAACCTTAACAAAAAACATCACAAGACACTTTAATAATAGCAATAAAGTAAAATAAAAAAGAAACTTAACCTAAAACTAATTTTAATTATGGTTTCATTAAGCTAGTGCCAGAATAACTATAGGAATATAACACACATATCATAACACAATGCTTAAAGGAAAGAAAAACATTCACAATGGATTCCTCTATACAGAATTAAATACAGTGTTTTTATTACATAAAATATTAGCAGCCATTCAATTATATTTTTGTCCAAAAATTAAGATACAATAAAGATATTAATAAAAAAAAAGTGTTGTATTAAATATATTTTATTTCAAACAGAGAATTAAAAAAAAAAAAAAAATTCCTTCCATTATTTTCAAGAAGACTATCATCTATTTCAATTAAGAATGAAATTTCCACAAGAAATAAGCACATTAAGAAATTTATAAATACAATATATATATAAATCCAAACAACTTAAACTTAGTGCAAAAAGAATGTTATTAATTTAAGGCTTATATCAATTATATGATTTACAAACTCTTAGTAAGTCCAAGTATCCCAGGTTTTCAAAATGTTGAAGAAATAATTAAAATAGGAATTAAAAATAATAATTTGATACATCTTTAAATTCTTGTAATAGTGATAACACATTAAGAAATTTCTCTGAAGCTCAGTCCCCTTTCTGCGTCATAGAGAATGATCATAACTACCAAAATAATCAACAACAATTTCACAGGAAAAGCTGGACATTTTGTTTAGTTTCATAAGTTTATTTAGATTTTTCAGTCAAACCTTAATAAAGCAATAATTTTGGACATGTTCCACAGTAGACTTCCAGTTCAAAAACACATTAACCTATATAGAAATAAACTAAGTAAATTTAAAATATAATTTACATAACATCTCAAGAATAAAATAACTCACTGCGTGGTTCAGAGCTTCCCTCACTTCGCAAAGAATCAAAAGGATCCTCTATCATGGCATCAGCTAAGCTCTCTTTTAGTTGTTCCTCTTTGCCTTTATTCAGATTCATATTTGGGCAAGTTTCAGGCCAGCTACCACAAACTTCTAGCATACTAGGCAACTGTTCAAAACTTCCTATACAATAAGGACAATGTTTTAATAATTATAATTTTTAGAACACATTGGACTAAAAGGGAAGGGGGCATGAATTCAAGTGTATATTTACCAGAGCTGGCTTCAATGAATAAAAGAGATCCTGGGGAACCAGAGGAAGCCTGGTGACTTCCAGGCATTGCAACAGGATTAGATCTAGCTGGTCTATGTAAATACAGAAGACTTTAACTCTATTACATTTTTAATCTAGATACAGTAACAATATAAACATTATTAAACAAATGTAGTGCAGATTATCATATTAATATATAGGAATATGCTTTGCAAATAAAACAAGCTTAGTGCGTATATTATTTATTACATTAAAATGACACAATGGCAAATAGCTGCAGTAATTTTAAATCCTGTTCAAATAATGACAACACCTGAACAGACCCATGCCTCTCCATAAGTTCCATACTATGGTAATGTAAGAACTCCAATCCCAATTAAACTTAACATACATTAACTTTCATTACTTACAACAGTCTCCGATTGTACATAACCTACAGATCATGAAGCTACCACCAACTATTTAAAATTAGTTTTGTTTCCCAAATTTAAAATATTCTATTACTTAAGGATTCAGAATTTATAATATAAATAAAATTTAACAACCTATTGAGAATCTGATACAAATAGAAGAACATAGTTATAAAATTTAATACCAAAAACAAATTAGAGGTATTTTGTATTATTTTGATAAATTATCAAAAGTATTCTGGACTAAGCTTCTCATAAAAGACCACAAACTTTATTCAGCAACAAATTACTTCAATAACTGAATACCAGAAAAGAAAATTTCCAATTTTTGAAAAAAAATTTAAAAATAATACACACTAAAGAAGAATGTTTTTTTTGTTTTGTTTTAAACTTCAAAATTTAAAAATCTTCATAAAAACAAAGTGTGTAATTTACATAAGTATTCAAAGAGTTCTGAAAATATTAAGACTTGCAAATGATAAAATGAAAAAAGACTAAAAAAAGATAATATTTTCTAAGAAGTTATGAAGTTAAAAGGTCTTTTTGTAAAAACATATTTTGTTAATACATGAAAAGCACTTGTTTGGCTACCTTAAGGTGTATGTGACTCATAAATAATAAAAAAAGACATTTTATGAGAATTTGAAGTTTAAGGGACAGGAAGAAGGCTACATGGCAAATACTAAAGAAAATAAGAATTGTAGCATTTTGTTTTATTGTTGTTGTAGAAAGCTCTACATTTTTGCAAACTTTCAATGTTTTCTTTCTTATTAACTAATAACAGTTTATGATAAAAATAAAAATCAATTAATTAAAAAATAAGGGAAAATATGGTTAAATATAAAGCAAGTAAATTGACATGTGCTCAAACTTTCTATTTGTGATATGTGCATACAAATGTTGTCAACTGCAAGTGTTTACTTAAAAATATATCAATACCAGAAAGGTTAATAAAAAGTAAAACTGCTTTCTTATTTAAATTTGTAAGTGAATTATCTGTTTATAGCAACCAAAGTATTAAAATACAATATAAGAGGAAAAATTACAATTACATGCAAATTGGGAGAAATAGATAATTGACAACACATAATTATTACCTTAAACTCTGAACTTCCAATTCTTCAGTAAAGATATCTGTCGACAGAGTACCATGAGTTTCTGGACTCTGTGACAATAAAGCTGAAGAATTGGATGAAAGAACAGTGGTATTTGATGAATGTTGAAAAGTTTGAAATGAAAACTGGGGCCCCATCCACAATCGTCGGTGAGGTCCTGCATGCGTAATAATTTCTACCTAAAATAAAAGTATTTGTAAAATCCGAAAGAAATTTAAGGCAGCTACAATTTCATAAAAATTCAGCCATTGAACTAAAATAATATTCTTTTCAAAATTATTAAATAGAAATTTACTTCGGAAAGCCAACTTTCTTCTAATTCTGTAGGTTTTGATTCATTTGAAAGAACTCCAACATCAGCTAAAAGAAAAGAAAGATTGCAATGTACAAAAGCCTATCATTTAAGTAGTAGATTAAAAGAACACACACACTTTGTTATACACAAATCTAAGATTACATTTTAAAAATAATTTTAAAAAAGATTAGTTTGTAATCTTTGGCTCTAAATACTAACTTTTGCATTCAATTGATTAAATATTTATGTAGTACTTAAGAGTTGGTAAAGAAATATATTATGATTTAATTCACAGCTTGTTCAATTAAACTTACAAGATTTTCGTCCCCTTCCTGTGTCATGAGCTATAGTATCAGGAGTAAACATCAATGGATTTGTATTTGGCAATGGTGTCTGAACTTCAGGTGATGTAGTAGGCCTAAAAAAATAAACATTATTACTTTCACATCACTAAAGAATACATATCTTCGATGCTAAAAAATTAAATAAAAAACCCATACCTTAAAAGATTCCATTGGGCATGTGCTATAACATCAAGCTCAATAGGAGAATCATCAGTTCTTGGAGAACTGGCAGAAGGTTTTGGCTCCAAAATGTATTCAGTTAAATTTGCATGAAAATCGATTACAAAAAGGGAATCCATTGCTGGCTTATCTATGAATAAAAATAATCATTTAACTAAATATATAAAATTTATTTTCCATAAATAAACTTAAGGAACAGAATTTCATTCATATTCCTTAACTGATACTTATGGAAAATGATAAAA
Organism: Nephila pilipes; assembly: GCA_019974015.1. Classification (NCBI taxonomy): domain Eukaryota; kingdom Metazoa; phylum Arthropoda; class Arachnida; order Araneae; family Nephilidae; genus Nephila; species Nephila pilipes. The sequence continues at coordinate 23,032 of BMAW01081517.1, forward strand.
AATATAGATGATTTTTTTTCTTCAGAAATTTTAATAATAATAAAAAAAGAACTGGTAATATTTTGATCTAATTCTATACTATTATACAAGTAAATCTAATTCTATACTATTA
>BMAW01081517.1:23153-43287 GCA_019974015.1 Nephila pilipes
ATCTAATTCTATACTATTATACAAGTAAATCTAATTCTATACTATTATACAAGTCATTCATAGCAATAATTTTTATTAAATCTTCAAGTTCATTTCTCTGTAAAGAGAATCAAGAAATATGCAATAATGTGAGACAAACCTTTTCTCACATTTATGTATACATTTTTTATAAATATATCTGAAGAGTTGTTTAAATCTATGCCAACAGTTTCCAAACTCATTATTTCATGAAATTCAAAAATATTCAACAAATGGTTACCTTCACTAAAATACTTCAGGTTATCAAATTGCTATAAAATTTTTTAATAAATACAATTTCTTTACAACAATATATATTGAATAAAATAATCAGTATTCTAAGATATTCAAAATAAATTTTAGGAAGCACCAAAGAGACAAAAACTAAAAGACAAGTCTTTAAAACTAATTATTAAATCCTTTTCTTAAAAAGAAATCTCATTTTAGTAAATGCATGACTGTAGTATCTTTGAAATCTTTTTCCAACTCTGTGGAAAAAGGCAACAATCATCCCTTTGTTAAAGAATGATAAACCAGCTTTACTTTAATAGTTTGCCAACTTTAATAGTTATCGAAAAAATATCTTTGACTTGTATTTTGGTAAAATTAATGGAGAGACTTGTTACCAACAGATTAAAATGGCACCTTGAAATCAAGGAAATCCTGCATCATGCACAGGTTTTAGGAAAACTGCTCCACTAAGGAGCTTGTCACCACTTTTTCTCAATGTATTAAAGATAATCTTGATAAAAGCAACATTGTAGATGCTGTTTTTGTGGATTTTAAAGGAGCATATAACTGTTTGGAAAACTAAATGCCTATATAGCTATTAATCATTAATTAGCTATTAATCATATATCACGAAAAATGCTGCAATGGTTCAGAGACTTTCTTGATCAGTGTCTTTTAAACATCTGTTATGGAACTGCACAATCTAGTTTTAGGACCTTGCAAACTGATCTTCCCCAAGGAGCTGAGTCAAGCTGTTTGCTGTTCGATGTGTATGTTGATGATCTAATACAATCCTTGATTGATAAAAATGCAAGTATACTTGTGTATGTTAATGATCTTGTTGTTTGGACACCTAGCCCTAAGAGCAGAGCAAAAGATAGACTTGAAATTCCCTTAAATAATGCCATGTGCAGACTTCATTTCTGGTGTTTGGAAAACAATATGATTGCCAACATGGAGAAAACATTTTCATTATGCTACCAACCATAACAACTGCATAGATCTTATAATGATATAGCCCTCCCGAGTAGTGAGAGTACCAAGTACTTAGGAGTAACTCTCGAACGTAAACTCACTTGGAAATTATATATAGATGATATCAAGCAATGGGCTGAGAAGCGCTTGATACTGCTTAAAAGCCTTGCAGCCTTGTTCAACATGGGGATGGAGACTATTTAAATAGTTTCCTCTTGAAGCATGTTTACATATACATACTGATGGATCAAAGCTTGAGATGAATGGTGTGACCAGTGCTGGTGTTTAGTGTGAACATTTTCCCCACTACCTTTCCTTGGTGAAAGGTAGTGGGGAAAGTCTATTTTTGATGTCCCCAAAAAGTCTATTTTTGATGGTGAGGTGGAAGCAATTAAAGTGGCTCTGACTCATTTGAATGCTTTTCCTCCACTTTCCAACCAAGCTGTCATCATAGATTCACAAGCTGTGATTCTGTCCATTGCCAACTGCTCTAAAGCCCTCAGCTCTATGTCCCTCATGCAATGTAGATCTTTAATGGGAAAGATGCATGAAAAATATAAAGTGATTGCTTTACAATGGATCTCATCCCACTGAGGTATCCCGGGCAATGAAAAAGCTGATGGGCCGGCCAAAAAAAGGTTGTTTGATTAATCATGCCCCATATAACCTGGTTAACTAACTATAAGTCAGCCTCGTCAATGATCAATCAAATGCTTAAGACAATGCATATATCATCAATGAAGGAACAGACGAAAGAAAAACCTTGGAGAAATGACACCCTTAATCTTCCTGATTGCCCAAGAAGCATCGCAGTAGCTGCTTTTAGTCTCACGACTGGACATGATTGTTTATATGCTTATCTTTGCCAATTTCTGATTGTGGATGGTCTTGCATGCCCACTCTGCTGTAGTGGTGCAGCAATGAATACTGATAATCTCCCCGTCTGTTCAGCTCTCACAAAGAACTGTATCAACTCCCGATATTGGGAGAACAGAGGCTCTTTGAACAATTTAACTTCTTGGTTTTATAAGTTTCTGAATAATAAGTAAATAATACAGTTTTAAAAGATACAAATCTTAATTGGAAACTAATTTGAGAATGATTCATTTTAGCAAAAAGAAATTTTTTTAAAATAATAATTTAAGGAGCAAAAAAAAAAAAAAAAAATTACAAATACTGGAGATAAAATTTTCTTACTAATAAGATCTTTCAAACCACCATACATAAATTACTTATTATTAATATTTTCAAATACATCTTACATCATCATTAACACAATAGATAGGACAGACTGAATGAAAAGAAAAAAAAAAGGATTACCCCTCTTGTCTCTCGTTAAACTAGGACTACCAACCAACCATGCTCGAGGTGGGGCAAAGACAGATGAAATGCACACAATATCTGAAGCAGAAGATTTCCTCTTAGTAAGGCGATCTTTGCCAGGACTTCTAGGTTTAGAGGCTCCAGTGGATAAAGCCAATGATAGGGCCTGTTTAAGCTGAGCTAAAGGTTGGATAGTTGTAGGGTGAGGATAAGGAGGCAAACGTGAATTCCCCATGCGACTCAAAAAACTAGTTTGATACGCCATGCTGGGGTGTGTATCATAAGCCCTTGATAAATTACTACCTAAAAATAAAAGATACCAGAAATCAATTTGCTGAAACACCATACAGTGTGATAAAGTTCATATTATATAGATAATATAAATTTTATTCAAATTCTACATAAAATTTTACTCTAGTTGCCATCTATGTATTGATACAAATAATAACTTATTTACATTCATATGAACTTAATCATCTTCATTTTTAGATTAGAGTTACTAGTGTAAGATATTGCAAGTAAAATTTTAATAAGTATTATAAATAAATTTCAAATTAATTATAAGTTTAAAAAATAATTAGTTTTAAGTTAGGAACAATTTGATATCAACATCATCACTAAACAATAGGCCTTTAGTTACAATTCATGAATTAATTCTCACAAAGAGCTCCTAGAAAAAAACCAAAAATTTTCAAATTCAGACTAAAAGATGTTTTGACCAGGATGAATAATTATTTTGGGTCAGGGGCCGCTTTGTGGAAATGGAGGTTAGTTGTAGACTGTGTCTTTTAAAATGATTGCATTCATTAGTTAACTTTAGATTTCAGGAAAGGTATAAATTGTACCCTAAAAATCAATAAATATAAATTAAATAATATAATGGCACTCAATTTATTTTTCAAGCTAATTTTATATCATCTACAGTTACAAGCACATTTAATTTTAAAATCATTTTGATGAGACAAATGTACCCACAATACTATACTATTTTTTTTTTTAATCAGGAGCGAGATTGTTTGTTGAGTTTTTCATTACAGTCTGCTAGTAAATGTCTGTCAAAGAGCATCTATATTGACTCTTGTTGATCTTTAAGCAAGAAAGAAAAATTTTGCTCACAAATATATGTAGACTCAAATACAGAGAACATTTCTCCAGTAAATTCCTTTATGCATGAAAGTTTTTCAGTGGACTAAAATTAGTAAAAACCAACTAATGTCACAGCTTTAAACGTTTCTTTTACGGAGTGATTTGAATGCATGATGATAAGTTCAAGCTGCAATTCTTCAAGGGCTATGTCAATATCAGCAGTCACAAGATAAGAGAGTAAACTGAATTTATGATCCATTTTAGCAAAATCCTGAAATTTTCTTGTAATCTTGTCCTCCAAATTTTACAAAAGATCCATAATCTTTTCAGAAGCACTTTCATACCAAATAGAAAATATAAAAATTACCTTTTCCCACTTGCCATGCAAACAGACCTAGTTCTGCTTTGAATGATTTTACACTTGGGAAGGAATCCTCAGTTTAAGGTGGATTTTTCTGATGAAAGTCTACAAAAGAACTTTAAGCAGGTTGCATATGGCACAAGGGCCATTACTTGCTTACCCCTGCCCCAGACCAGGAGAAAGCTCTTAATATGTAGCAACATAAATAACATAAGAACTTTCGATAGCTTTAATAACATTACACTACAAGTAATGATAAATTATAAAGCCAAGGTCTTATTTTAATTTTAAATAAAATATTTCATACATGATACAGTTCCTTTGGAAAAGGCTGGATTTTAAGGGCTTTAAGAATGTTAGTACACGAGTTTTCCTATAAATTTGAATGCCTGTTTGTCCACAATATTAATTCTCACCATTAATCCTATCACTCCAAAAATTTTAAGGTGCTTCACTGATGTGTAGAAAGAGCTGTAATCATATTTTTGCCAAAAATGTTTTTCAAAATTATTTTTGGTGATATTTTTCAACCCCTCTCCTTCTTTTCCCCCATTTGTCATGTTTTCCAACAGATGCAACAATTTTTCCACCAAACTTTTTTTACTAAAGAAAAATGCACATTATATAGACTATATTTTATACAAATTGTTTACTCGAGATCAGTTGAAACACAACAGAACTACAATATTTTTTTCCAGGCCTAATATATTAATACACGCCACATCTATTACGATTCTAGGGGGAGAGGGATCAAAAAACAATTCCCCCTTCCACCCTCAGGAAATTTTGGCAATTATGGCTTAGGTTGCTCTGATTCAACTTAAATATCTTGAAATTACTTCATGCTCCTTTTTCCTTCCCTTAATGCATATCATGTAGTCGCAATAACAGTTTTGGATTCCATCATCAAAATGTCCCATTTCCATAGAAAGCAGAATTATACACATTGTTTATAGAATATTACAATTCATATTGTCAAGACATATATTACATTCTTGATTTCTTTTATCATAAATATTATCAGATATTTCAAAGAAAATCTAACAGTTGAAATTACATTGTTACATTACATTCTTGCAGAACAGTTTTCGAGAAACTTCAAAAGGTATAAGAATCAACTATAATTACTACACTTATAGAAATGGTTATCTTCAAAGCCTTACATAAATCACATGAAAATATTTTCAGTTAAAAAAGTGGGGGAAAAAAAACTACTTAAAGCCCCAAATTTTTATTTTTATAGCTCTTTTAAAATAAACATTATAATATTATAATTAAAAGCAAAGATTTATTTTATGCGTGTAAGTATTTTAATAAGGCACCTGAAGGTAATATGACCGGTTAAACTAACACAGTCACCTGGCAGCTCCATTGTTATTCTCAAAAGTAATCATTAGATGATCCAACTATTTTGAAACGGGAAGCTAGAGGTATAACTGTGTACCAAGCGGAATTTATTAAGTGACCTTTTTTAAGAATGAGGTCATCAATGTTTGTATGGTTTACAAAGACGACCATTATTATTTTGATCTGGTAAGCTTACCTTTTTTGGATACGGTTAAGGAACTGAAGAAATATAACGCATTGCGTAGATTTTATTAGGTTTTTAATGCTCTTCAATAATACATTATGAGTTTTTTCAAATCAATAATAGTTCATACATGAATCAATTTTCCAAAACCCTATAGCTGTATTTATATGGTCATTGATTACTGTATTATCTTCAGTATCAGTTGTAATATCTGCATGCAACTTTCATTTTATTTTAATATTATGCTTATTCTGATTTTTCCCATTATATTTCTTTTTTATGGCCTAGATAACAAGTTACAAAACAGAAAGATAAGGCAGAACTGAAGTCAAGAGAATATGAACTATAGGCTATATAGGAAAGTGACCAAATTATCTTCACTGGCCATATTACTTGCAAATAAGGAGTTTTATAAAATTTTAAATTTGAAAAGGAAAATATAATAAGATGACCAAAATTCTTTTAAAATCTTAACAGAGGAAACATCATAATACATATATGTTTTTCACTTTTTTTTTTCATTACAATGATCATGATTTTAGTTTGCCATAAGAAATTTTATTACCCTCAGGTATCTTATAACCTTGTTTTTATAAAGACATAACATATTTAAGAGATTTTTTCTTAACATATCCAGATTTAAAAATATAAAAGAAAAAAAATCACAAAAACCTTTAAATGCTACTTCTAAAAGAAGTCAACATTTTTTGGCTTCATTAATAATTTTAATAAAATAAATATCAGTAATTTATACATACCATATTTTAAGGAAACTAACAACAATTAGTCATATTTTCTGGATTTAATCAATTATAACAAAAAGACAGCATTTCACTATGCACTCACCAGAAGAACTGGGGCTACCTGAAAGGACAGGACTATTTCTACCAGTGGTTGAAGTTTGCTGTATTTCCTCCAAACCAGCACTTCTATGGAATCTGCTTAACCTATTTACAACTCTAGGAGAAGTGTGGGTTCTTACACTTATTGGACCTAAAAGACAATTTAAAAAAGCATGTAAATTTTGAACTAAAAACATAACTAGAATACCAAAAAAACTACTTGAAAATTATGTGAACTTAAACATAAAATTCTGAAATTTAATAAACAGAGAAAGGTTTAATACAACAATTTATAACTACTTAGTCTTTCTTCCTTTTTTTGCATAATACTTCAAAGGATATTTTTTAAAAAAATTCTGTTCAAAAATAGAAAACATATTTCATGTTTGAAAGAAATTAGCATATCTTTGAAACATTACTTTAGTAACATGATGAAAAAGCCAAAAAACTAAGCTTGAGAATAATACTGAAGAGCACTATTTATAAAACTAAGCTTTGTAATACTAAAGAAAGTTGCAACATTCTTTAAAAGGCTTCTTTTAACAAATGTATTATAATTAAAATTATGACACAAAACAATACAGCCACATTCAATCTAAAATACATATTCAGCAGAAATAATGAAGAGATGATAATTAACTTTAAGAAGGAAATATAAATAATGATAAAAAAGGAAGTCTTTACTTCGAAATTTTAAATTTAATTACGTTCTCAAAGCAGTATTTTTAAAAAAGAAAATTTCAGGTTTATGGATACATACATTTACATTTGAGATTCAGAAAGTCCACACCAATTCAAAAAACCAATACCTCAATTTTTATTGAATTTAAAAAAAAAAACTACTGTTAAAATGACACTTGTAACTAGAGTTCTGTTTCTTTAGGGAAGAAAACTAGATGTTCAATTATTTCAGATCCAACTATGGATACACAAAAATAATACAATAAATATAAACTGACATAACAAATGGATCTCAAGGCCTTAGTCAAAAGACAGTATTTTGAGTCACATTGTGCTGATTACAGTTATTCATTACAATGAATGGTTACATAATACAGTTATTAATATAATAACAGAATTTAAATACTCAATTCAATAGACATTCAAGTACATTTGAAAGAATTTTTTTTTTTTTTTAAATATGATAATTTGCAAAATAAATAAAAATGCAAAATATCTAAAAAAGTGAAAAAAAAAAGATAATTTGTTGAGAAAAAAAGCATGATTTTATACTTAGGCACAAAAACTAAATTAAAAAAATATGATACTTTCAAAAAATTTTTACAACTTCAAAAGAAATTTTTTTAAAAAAAATCAGCATACCACCATAAGGAGTGATAGGGAATATGTGTGTCGTTCCCCTCATGGTACTAACAGAGATCCAACGACTATCTAACGAAAATGCAACATCCTGAACCTATTCATAAAAAAAAAAAGCAAATTAAAATATTAAAAACACTGAGAAACACAAAATTTAGCAAAAATGAATGTACAAAGATACTCAAAAATGATGTAAATTTAAAATGAGATTAAAACATACATAATAATAGTGATAATACACTTTTGCTGCTTGCAAATGACATAGAAATTTATTATAACAAAATTTACCAGAATTATCAATGTTCAACACATAAACATCTAACCTGTATAATTTTAAAAGTAATTCAAATACATACAAGATATTAAAATAATTTAATTTCACATGCAACAAATAAAAAAATTCAATTAAGTTCAGCTTTATTTTTATATTTATTTCAAAACAATAAAGAATTCAAGTGAACCTTTGATGTAGTTTCTCCTCGATGTAAAGTATACAAATGGTGAACAGCACCCATGGCAGAACTTGCTGGATGTGGAAATATGCGGAAGATATGAAAGCTATGCCCTAACCTACAGGAAGTAAACAACAACATTCCACTAGGATCAAACTCTAAAGCAGCAACAGGTTCATTCGCATGAGCAGGAAAATGAGCGATGATGCCTTCTCCATCACTGTCTTCATCTATATTTACCTAAAATATTAGCAAAATCACTTGGTAAATATTAATTAAACAGAAAGAACTAAAAAATTCATCATTATTAACCCTCTGGCTGCTTATCCCGCGATTTCCGAGGGCCTGTGTTTTTCTTCCTTTATTGAGGAACTCATCATGCGTTTTCCCAGTTTAACCATCGAAATAAATTATATACAGTATTAGACATGCAATTTATGTTTTGGCCAACATATGTTGTTAATTGTCCATTAAATTGCGGCATTTGAAGACGTGGTATTACTGCTCAAACTTCACATTGATGGCTTGTCATTTTGCAAGCCAATTACCACCTAACCCCATAAAAAGAGAGCATCGAAAACAGTGGTGCTGTTCAAGAAAAGATGCAAATGGAAAAAAAATTCTCAAGGAAACACAAATCTGGTGCAAAGACTGTGAAGTTGCACTTTGCCTTGAACTTTATCATACTAAACTGTATATCTAAGGTATTTTCTTCTTAGTGCTTTACATTTTCTTAAATTTCATTCATTTTACTTTTTAATATTATGCAATAAATAAAAATTGTAATTCAATTGAAATTTATTAGAAAAAATTTTCAGGTGATAACATCTGAAATTGGTTTTTCTGGCAACTTAGTTTCTCATGATAAAAATCTATGTAAAAAAAATCTTTTCCAGAAAGAAAAAATGCATTTTTCAATTCTCCAATATATATAGATTTTAAAATAAGCAACAAAAAAAATTACACAAGTTTTGAAGCAATTTTGGTCCACAAATTGAGCAGTCAGAGGGTTAATCAAGAAGTTAAAGATAATAACACACATCCTTTTTGGAATTGTACAACTCTCATAAAATAGCTCTGTTTTTCATTAGTTTTTGGCTCCTTTTTTTAAACAGTTTCAAGCTCAAATTTAATCATGACTTTTAAAACAGTGAATATATATTTGATGCCTAACTGAGAACTGACATCTATATATATATAAGCGAAATACCACTGACTGACTCATCACGATATCTCTAAAACTATACAACCGATTGACTTGAAATTTGGTACAGTAACTCATTTTGCAATGTAGACGCTCACTAAGAACGGATTTTATGGAATTCTTATCCAAAATGTAATTTTCATCCGTTAATCTACTCTTATCCGTCGGTTATGTCATTTTGGCTACTTTATCGCCAAAAATGATATGACCGAAGCCAAACGGAATATATTTTTTTAAATGTATACTGTGTATCGCTACCAATTAAGTTTACTTGCAAGATTTGCGCTTGCGAAATGAAAAAATACCAAATAATTTAATATTGAAGCGCTGATGGATGATTGGCAAGATTTTGGAGAAGAGGCTCTTTTTTGCAAAATATCACCAAATATCTTCCACCGCCAAGTAGAAGCATTTCAATGACCTTGCATTGTGAATTTTAAAAAGCTATACTATGGTAACCCCAGCTGATTTCGGTTTTGCTGAGCAAACGATAATTTTTATTGTTGTGGAACCTAGACATAAGTTTTAAATTTATGAGAAAAGTATTTTATTATTAATAATGATTGATAAACTACATTTGTAAATCTAAACGCAATCTAACCAAGTTATTGAAGTTGGCTTTTAACAAATGAATAATAACGGTATGTTATTCATGTCATTAATAAAAAAAATAAGTAGCTATCAAAATATATATTTTGATGTATGCATTAATTGTAACCTAATGTAAATATCATGCAAAAGTTTTGTTTCTGTATTTTGGTAATTTTTAGTTTTTGTTTTCTAGGAAATAAACATTTTTCATTTTTTAAAATGGCTGGATATTTTATTGTTTTCAGAATACAGAATTATTTTTAATGCTATGATTTTTAAGAGCTATTCTGTCTATTCAATTGCAGTTCCAGATATGCTGCTACCGTAAGAGTTATCCTTTTGCAAAAAGGATCACGTAATACGGGTGACTTTTTGCTAAAAATTTTTATTATACTTCCTTTTTTTGTTAGTATTTTTTGTTGAATTTTAAAATAATTTGATTTAAAAAAGTTAATTTCGGTTATATTTTTTAACTTGAAAAGTATTTCATTGTAGGTTAATAAAAATTGATTTTTCATATTTACTTTTCAGTTATAGTTCTTAATAATGGATGTTGAATATATTTGGATCGATGGAATACCTACTCCTTTCAAAGTTTTTAAAATTCTTGGAGACGGAGCATGTTTATTTTCGTCTCTGTCTTTGCTGGTGTTCGGTGACATATCGATGGCGTATAAAATGAGAAATATTATTGTTTCGCACGTGTTTGACAACTGGGATCGGTTTAAATGCTACACTCAAATGCTATCTGGCGCCCCTTATAATACTAACGATTTATATTTTACCGAAATGTGTAAACCAAACACGTATGGATCTATTTGCTAAATTATGGTGGCGGCACAGCTATTTCCCTATCAGTTCGAAGTTTATCAAGGTGGCTGCCTTATAGCTTCTGTTGGGGAAACAATTCAGGAGGAAAAAATATTACGTTTTACGGGAAACTGTAATAGTTGTCATTTTGATGTTTTATTTAAATAGTTGGATTAACAAATAGAAGTAAAGTTAATCCTGGTTATGATAATGTGAAACAAAATAAAGAAAATGTGTCATCTTTAATGTTTCAGCCTCAAGAAAATGTGTCTGTGTTAGTTTCAAAGACTCAATCAATATCTAACATTGATTTTTCAAGTTCAAGGGAATCAATTATTAATGATGTAATATCTCTTCAACTAAATAAAGGTAAAAGAAATGAAGAAAAAGATTCACAAATTCAATTAGATATAAACAAGTAAGACCAGCTGCTACAAAATATATTCAAAGTCATCCTGAAGAACATAGAGAAGCTGCTTCAAAATATACTAAAAGCCATCCTGAAGTACATAGAGCGTAAAAAAATACTTTTCTAATACCCCCCACGTGAATCAGGCAGCTGTAATTAAATACAATGATAAAAGATCAAAAGTTAATTTAGCGCCATGGACTTCCAAAAATTTGTCTGGTTTTAAATATGAAATATATATTGACTATTCAAATGATAAAATTGTCAGTATCGGAAAACGTTTGCCCTGTTCGAGGTGCAGTGCTTTAAAAGGATCGAAGAACCTCCAGGAATGTGCTGGAGTGGTGGTCAAGTCCTGCTTCCTGTTATTAGATCCTTCCCTGAACCTTTGAATAGTCTTCATAGCCATAAGGATCAGCTTTCAGAACATTTTCTTTCTACAATTCGCAAGTATAATGGATGTTTTCAGATGACGTCATTCGGAGCAAAAGAATTGAAGGAAGGAAATTTTATGCCAACATTTAAAGTCCATGCGCAGGTATACCACAGGATAGGTAGCCTATTGGCTGAGCCTCCTCAACAACCTTCTTTTCTTCAGTTTTACTTTCTCTGTGATGATGAATGTGAAAGAAACATTCATTGTGGTATTTTCCCAGGTGTTAAGCCAGAATTAGCCAATTACAAAAGGAGCTACATGAACATAACAGGTATATTCACGATTTCAAAGCTGCTGTTGATTCAGTTCCTAAAGACCAAAAGGAGTTCAAGGTTATAATTAATGCCGATAAAAAACCATCTAGAGAACACAAAGGTCGTTTCAATGCTCCAATTTTCTTGATATTTTATGTATAGGTTCCAAAATATAATATTATCGTGTGCCCAGCGAAGCGGGCGGGTATCAGCTAGTATTACTATAAAAATCACACCATACAATAAAATTTTAATGAAAACAGAAAATTCAATATGGAAAACTATGATATAATCAAAGATACATAAAAAAAACCCTCATTTGCAAATTTCAAAACTTTTATTAAAAAACGGAAATATATATATAAAAAAACACACAATATACTTAGAGGGCTATAATAATACCAATATAATTAGAAAAACTTTCAAAAGATAACAGGAATTGTAATATTAAATTTGATTCTTTCAATCAATACTGCTCTTAACCAATTCATTCTTAATTAATGTATTGCATGCATGATGCAACAATTTGACTCTTACCAGCCCAGTGTCACTTTCACACAAAGAACTCCTGATTATTATTGTGGGCCCAACGTTGCGTCAATGTAATTGGGAAACAGAACATTTTATTTGAATTTGTACATGCTAGTAGATGGTGCCAAATTGCAAAGGTTTTCACATCAGTTGAATCTCCCAACATTTGACCTTCACATAAGGTATTAGTTTCTGTTCTAAGAAGTTTTTTTATATTTGATAAATTTATTGGTGTAAACAAACTGTGAATCATTGCTCTTTAAAAGTGCATGTGGTAGTTAAAGGGACACCAGTGTTCTTATTTATTTCTTTGCTCTTTTTGTGAGGAGAATATGGGAAGTGCATCCAGCTGACTATTTGCACGGGTGAAGGTGAAATATTTATGAGTGTATATTGTAAAAGTTTCAGGATATATGGTGGGGTTATACACAGTTTCATTTTGTAAATCATGGCTAAGAGAGCAAGATATCTACTTGAAAGTAAAACATAAAATTCTGAATGAGAGTGATTCTGAGATTAGTAAAGAAAGTTATAGTGATATTAATAATACCAATAGGTGAAGAAGACCGAAATAATGGAAACGAACATTTTGAAGCCGACTCTGTGTTGAAGAGTACAATCAAAATAAGGGAGGTGTAGATACTACTGATTCTATCATTCGTCATTATCTAGCATTTAGAAAAACAGTGAAATGGTATAAAAAGCTGTTTTTGGATTGTTAGATATGGAATTTCTAAATGCAAATGTAATACATTCTAAAGTAAAAGGGGAAAAAATAGCTGCTTTAGAATTCAGATCCAGAGTTATTCATCAAATAGAATAGTTTGCAAAACCAAGAAATTTAAGAATTAGTCCAAAAACAACAAGCACTCTACCATTCCATTCATCTGGCAGACATTTCCAAAAATATACATTTACTGGAAAGGTAATAAAAGTAGGAGGAGGTGCATCATGTGTGCTAAAAACAAGGAAAAGCGAAAAACATCATATTACGAGTGAAAAATATGCGACATAGGACACTGTATTGATCCTCGTTTTGAACTATACCATACGCCACAGAGTTTTTTACATGCAAATTATTATTCCTTAATATCCTTTTCTTTTTTTTTTTAAAAAAAATTTCATATGTATAGTATTTGTAACGTTATTTTCATGTGCATAGTATTTGTTTTTGTGTGCATAGTTATAATTCTAGTATTTTGTATATTTAATTAATTTCAATTAATGTTGTCTTTATATTAATGCATAATAAGTAATAGTGTAATTTTTATAAATAACTAGTAAAATTGCAGTCATTATATTAAATACTAATTTGATAAGATTAGGAACTGTTTTAAATGCTCAGGCCAGTTGTGATGCTCCGTTTCAGTGTTTGGTCCAGAAAGTGAGCTTCATTTTCGGCGTGCCAGTCTTCCAAGGGGTTAAGAGACAAAATTTACTAATAGTGATGGTATGATTCTGAACCACAATCCAGTGACCATGATGAAACCTTACATAGTGACTCATTCTCCGAATTTCAACATGTCTCATGATGATTTAGAAGTTCATGCGTGTTTAATGTACAATATCTCTCCCCCCCATTACTTTACACAAAGATATTTTTGCAAGCGTAAATCTTAAATCAATGACTTTAGTGCCATACTTCTGGCAGCACTTCCATTATGATTATAGAATCTCTTTAAACAATAGGAATTCCAATCCATTACAAAACAACCATTTTATGTTAGTCACTCAATGATTTGACTACGGTAGTTCTGTTTATTTTATATTTTAAATAAACTAATCAAATATTACATAATGTTTTTATTTATAGCCTTATCGGATAAAACTGAATTAAAAATAAAACACATTTTTCATTTCACTAGCTCGCAGTATATGAATACTTTGAATAACCAGCTTTAATTTTGCAAATGTAAAAAATCAAAATAAAAGAACAGTATAGTTTCAAGCAGTATTAGAACAAATAAATTTTTTGGAAGAGTTGCAATTTTTTTTAAATTATGTAGAATTTTATAAGATAAAAAAAATTATACTGGATAATATAAAAAAAATCTTCTGAATTTTTGTTACAGTAGATGCTCATTATATATAACAAATTAAAAATATTTTAGATTGTTTCTTGTATTTAACAAAAACTAGCAAAATACTGATTTCTATTATTTAAATTTATTAATATTTGTAAATGAAAAATAAAAGGTAGAACGAAATACTAATTAACAGGAATAATATTTAAGTTACTAAGAAAAAAAAATAGCATTAGATAGGATTCACCTATAATGATAGATTATTTCAAGACAAAGGTTTCAATAAAAAAAAAATCACCACTGCTTTAAATAGACTTACTTCTCCTTGAACAGCAAGTGTATCTAAAATAGTAACTATGCCAGGTTGACTATCTTCATTATTTTTTAGATCAGTTTTGGTACAAACAGGTTTGCTTGGAAGTTTTTGGCCACTCAAGCTGTTAGCAACTGTCTCTCCAAACATAGATAATCCTTTGGATATAGTCTAAGAAAATTCACAGTAAGAAATATAAAAAAAGAGAACAGCCATTTTATAGCTAAATTTGTATTTTATGTAAGCAAAGTATTCAATACTTTTCATACATGTATAACAAACATAACATATTCAGATTAAGTTACCTGTTAATTTTTTGCTTCTATTACTTTCTGTCTGTATTCATACATTTTATAAGTACATATCATGTTCCATCTATTTTCAGTATGGTTTTGGATATTTTGAAATACATAATTCAATTAAAGAATTCTTAAGTATTTAAAACTGTATGGGGATTTAAATTGGTTAGAATATCACTGACTTTTTTTCTGGATATTTCAATGTCATTTATTGAAAGTTAATACTATAAAAAAAATTCTTAATGTACAATCATTTATTTTTAATATAAAAATTAGTCAGCAATATTCTAATTACAGTGCTTTTTAAAGAATAAAATCATGAATAGTTAATAACTTGTACAGATAATCAAAATAACTTGAACTTAGAACTAAAGGTGAGATTTAAATAGCTTGAAAAGAATTTTAATAAATTCTGAAACTTATCATATGCCTATAAATGAAATTAAAATTGCTTTTGTATCATAATTCACGTTTTTTTTAAAGTTAACATTTAATGATGCAGTTGTAATGAATAGATTTCATAGCAATTAATGTAATATACATCATAAAGAAAAATTATACTTTAAAACATTTAAGAAATTCAATGTTAAATTTTAAATAAATAATTACATTTTTATCCTAGATATTTTATGAAAGTAATTATATATATTTTTAAAGAATAAAAACCCTTTCATTTAAAATGAAATAAAGAACATAAAAAATGAAAAGTAAAAGCCAATTTTATAACAAAATTTAACCTTACTTTTGCTGCATGTATAATAGTTGCAGCATACGAATGCACACCATCTCCAGCCATTCCACCACCGCTCTGATGAACTGACACAAGCTGTAATTTAAAAATAATAATAATTTCTTGCAAATATTTAAACATACATAAAATTTTAATAGAATTATGGATTATAAACTGCGTTTCATTTCGAAACATAAAATATTTTCTGCAAAACTACATTAAAAATAAAATATAATGTAAGCCAAATTACCTTTTTATTAGCAAATGCAAGCCATCTGGTTCCGATCGCTACAGGATTAAGAGTAAGTCCTGCAGTAGTATAGCAACCTAGATTGAATTTTTAATATGAATAAAAGTAATCTAGTGATGGTATTTCAAACACACACACTAAATATAATTTTTTCATAAAACAAAGAAGGAATATGTGATTCCCCCCTTCCTTTATAACCCTTATGTCTCATAAAAGCCAGCAGCTATTTGGCAACTTAATGAACTGGCTAAAAAATTTTGTTTAGGGAACTTTGCAGATCACAGGTATTGTTTCAGTCCAAAATAGAAAAGTAGCATTGTATAGGAAAGAAAATCATGTAGAGTATGGCATCTTTACACAAGGTTTTAACAATGTTTCATACAAACTGTTTTTGGGTTTATCTTCTTAGTTCACAAGAAATCCAATATTTTTCCATCCAGCATCAAAACTGCATAGTCTTATTACAACACATTTTGTGGAGAAAAAGGAATCTTTTTTTTTTTTTTTTAAAAAAAAGATAATTAAAATAACCAATATATAAGTTGTAGATACACTTTTACTTAATTACAAGTGTGTAAGTGCAAATTTAAGTGGATTATTATTGAATGTGTATCAAAAAAATATGTATGGATAGGAAAAGAGGACAAATAGAAAATAAATACACTTTATAGAAGAATTGCAGCAATTTTATGGTACAACGAATAACTTTATTAGAAATAACATTCATAATAAAAACTATCTAAAAATAAAAATGCAATATATTTCAAATTACACAACATTTATCAGGATCAAAAGTAAACACTCACACAACACATGCTTTGATTTATAAAAAATGTAATTAAATTCAATTATATATATAACAAAGTACAATAGAAATTACTTACTAGTTACGACTAGCATTTCCCTTAGATTGCTCATATTATATACAATAACTTTTTCCTGGAAAACTACAGCTAATATCCTATTAAAAAGATTTTTATGTTAGTTTAAAATTTATATACATACAATATATAAAAGAAGAAAATCACTCAATTTTTTTTTAATATATCAATTAACATATACAGATATTCAAATTTAATTTAAATAATTGTGTTTGAAATCACATAAACTTAGAACAATAAATCTCAGGTTAAAATTGCTTTATCATAAAAAAAAATGTCTCATTTGATTCTCATACCAGAATTTTTTCAGCTGTTTCAGCAAATCACCACTGAATTCAGAGTTTGATTGGATTAAAAATGCATTAGTCTAAAATCAAAATTTTTGGTGATGGATTGCATAATTTTAAACTATCATTAAACAATAAATCACATTAAAAAAACACAATAACAAAATTTACAGGAGTTGAAATACAAATTAATCTATTACTTATCAAGCATAACATATTTTTAAATTGCTATAAAACAATTACAGACTTTACTTGAAAAAAGGTGATTACTTTAAAGATTATGGGCATCTGAAAGAGTAGCGATTATAAAATCAATTTTCTTAAATAAATTAAATTGAAGCAAAAATTCAATAAATAAAATAAATACTAACCTTTTACTACATTTCATATCAGCAACTTGAGTTGAAAACTTCAAGCATTCTGCAGCATCTCCAGTTTTTAGTGATAAAATATTAATACAGCAAAATGGTTCTCCAGCACTAAAAAAAAAATTAAAAAAATAAATATTATGTTAATTAAAAGTAGAAGATGCACCTCAATCGTTTACATACAATAAAATATATCCCATTAATTAATAGAAAATAACAGATTGTAATTAATCCAAAAGGATATATGGCATACGGGAAAGATAAAAGAAAATGCGGAATAAATCTGAAATAATATGCATTCAATAAAAAAATATTTAAAAAATGAAGATGAATACTTTCCAATTTTACAATTAAAATAAAAAAATATTTTATTGCATTTTCAGCGAATAGAGAAAATAATTTAATGCTTGTAAAATTGGAAATATAAATTTTAAATAAAAGCTTACCTAGTACTATCACAGACAGCAATAAGAGGACGAGTGCTTGTAAAACGGTCCTTAATGTTTTCAACTATAAAATATTACATAAATTAATGCTTCAAATTTGTTTTGCATTACAATTCACTAAGTTATTACATTACTTGCAAAATAATCTAATTAGTTAATGACACAATAATTTCTTTAAAACATTTAAATGTATAGCAAAAATTGTTTGACTCTTCAAGCTTTTGTACACAAATATTATGCATTTCGTGGCAATATTTTATGGCTTGATAATATATATAATGTCTATTAAACAAATGAAGAAATCTCAATTGTTTTTCAATTATAGTTCTTAAGTATATGCATAAATGAAGTAATTTGCTTAGTTTATTATAAATACAGTTAGTCATTTATTACAAAGTACTGTACTGTATTGAAGACTATTAATAAAAATGACTTGCTTTCAGGACATCACATTTATTTGCGCACATCTTTTCAAACATAAATTCAAGACACAATTTTACACAAGCACCATTTTTTCAACGTTCGTCTTAACCTCTTGGAACCAAACTCAATACTAAATTTAATATCCATTGCCAGTAAATTATCTAAAATCAAAACTATGATCTGGTGTTGCCAAAAAAAAAAATATCTTAATAAAGAATATTGAAAAAGGTATTACTTTAAGTTTAAATCATCTGCTTTTAAAAATAGAATAGGTAATGTCTTAAATAAAGTATCACATTAGATTAAATCCTCTGCCTTTAAAAGTCGAACAGATAAATCTTAAAAAAAGTATCACATTAAATTAAATCGTCTGCCTTTATAAGTTGGACAGATAATATCCTAAAAAAGTATCACAATCATTTGTTTTTAAAAATTGAATATGTCACAGTACATACAGTATAAGATAAAAAAAAAAAACCACCTCATATAATAAGAAAATTCATTTAAAACATTTTGAGTGGAGGAATACATTAAAGAAATTATTAAGATTAATTTTTGTCAAACATAATTAGCATTGTTTTCTTGCAACTTTATACAGTCATTGAATTAAAGATATGAATTATAAAAGAAAATAATCTTTGGAAATAAATACATTGTTAAACATCTTTTCATAAAGATTTCACACAAATTAAACTAAAATACATATTACCTAATTAAACTAAAATAATCTAACTTAGTGCCACTTGAAATTTATTTCTATATATCACTAGTTAATAGTAAGCATATTTCATATGAGCTAAGTAGAGGAATCTTTATTAATCACTAAATTAAAACATTCCCATTAAATTTATCACATCATATGGATACCATACAAAGCGATATAAAAAAAAATACACCCCTTTATTGAATTGCCAATTTTATAAAAACAGAAAGCACATACTTTCATCATACAGTGGAAACTTAATGACTTGAATTTCAAGAGAAATGCTAAAAAATTTCGAGTTAATGAATAGTCAGCTTAGCAAAGATTTTAAAATACAAAGGATGTAATGGCTATGATTTTGACTCACAAAGGCACAATTTCTAATTGTATTTTTTTGGGTTATACAGTCAGTGAGTGAAAAATAAATTCAATTTAAGTAAATTTATTGTAATTCAGTAATTTAAAATGAACACGCACAATTATAAAGATACAAATATAATTGTACAGCTACAAAATATTAAGAGAAAAAAAATTTGTTTATCTTCTTTTGATTTTAAGAAATTCGAAAGGTGTTAATTGTTTTTTCCACATTAAATGTTGAACAAAAATATACGAGTCTTGATATCACTATATCTTATGACACAGCTTCACTGGCCTGTTCTATTCACATAGAGTTAAAGTTTTCAATTTCCATTTCATACTCATGTTATAAGGATGCTTGTTTACTGACCAAATAAATACTAACAAATAATGAACTTTTTTTAAGCTATGAGCAAAACATAAACATAATGTTGAAAATTTAATGAATTAGAAAGACAGAAAGTTTAATGAATCAAACATTTTTAAAAATTAGCTCACAAAATTTACAATTTTATTGCTTCAAGTTTGGGGAATTCCCAGTCTGATGTCATAACACTACTAACTTGAACAAACTGAGCCTGATTTTCAATTTCATGTTATAGAGAATATATATGTATATTCATATGCAAAATCAAGAGAATTAGGACATTATGTCCAATTTCTAAAAAAAAAAAAA
>BMAW01081517.1:43297-125797 GCA_019974015.1 Nephila pilipes
ATGATAAAATTATTGCAGCATAATTAATGTATTTTTAAAACCTCAGCTCTTTTTTTACTTCCACAATAATTCACACTATAATGAGGTCCTAGTTTAAAGCAAAATATGAATTGTGTAGATCGAATGACATTTTTGCTTGTTTCCTTTCTTGGCAACATTGTAATTTATGAATGCAACAAATTTAGCAAGTATAAATTTTAATCACAATCTAAAGATATATCTGAAAATACTTAAAAAATACTCACCGGAACACACCAGATTTGTATGCCATTTGTGTATCCTACTACAATTAACAAAGATGGATGATTTGCATTGTGTTCTGCTTCTTCTCGTATTAAACTGTAATCTAAATGAAAGAAAAAAAAAGAGATTATTCTAAAATGGTTTTTAATAAACTTTGACACAATTTTGAAAAACATATTTTTTGTTGTTTTCATTCAACCATTATTAAAGAATGCAATGTAACATGCATTACTAATAAGAAAAAAAAAATCCATTTATGAAATTCACTATTAACATTTTAAAAAAGTTAACTTTTACTTCGAGAAATTGAGAATATTAATACAAATATTTGTAGGAAAATAAACTTTTAGATAAGTTTCATCATTACTATTCTTAAAGGTATTGAAACACAAAATTTACTTTAAATATTTCTAATTCATATAGGAAACATTCAGAATTTTTAATCTAACAAAACCTCCAAAAAATTTAACAAATAGCTTAACTATAAGAATTTGATTAGTTATTATCAAACAACAAATTAAACTGATTTAATTATATGATTTTGAAAATTTAAAGCATTATTAAATTTTACAAATGACAAATTATTTTTACTTATTGAAAATACAATATATTTTAAGTAATATTCAGCATAAATGCTATTTTAATAGTTAATTTTTACTCACAAAAATTAAAGACAACATTTCCTGCTTACCATTTAAATCACAGTATTCAAATTTTACCCAAAGTACAGTTTCCTTTTCTCCTTGTCTACCCTTTAAATAAATAAAATACCGATAAGAATAAAATATTATATAATATAATGAATTCTCTGATTATTTACATCTCTGGAATATATTTATGTCATATATACTAAGATAAAGGAAAGAATTTATTATTGAGGTTCAAATATGATTAAACATTTAAGGATAAAGAGATAGAAAAAAAAAGCAGTTATTTTAAGTAATTGAATCCATCGTATAATAACACTTTAAAATTTTACTCTCAATTATGATATGATTCTCTTTCTTAAAATTTACCACTTAAAAGTTTTGTTGTTGTTATTCTTCATGAGTTACAAATAAATCTCTAGTACAAAGATAAAATTTTACTCACCGGAATAATTTTATTTAAATTATTTAAGGTAAGGTGACACATTTCCTCTGCAATGATGAAGGTCAGACTGAAGGATTTTTGAATGAAATTTAGAAAAGATTGTTTGGTAGCTATTATATCTGATACATGTGCAATGTATGGTAAGATATTGTTGCAGGTATTTTAATTAGATTTTGGGCAGTTTAAGTATGAAATAATTCAATTTGGAAGTACTAGGAAGAGATATGTCAGTTTTAAGTCATTAAAATCTGAATTAACATTTGAAATATAAAATTAACTTTTACATGATTAACAGTCATTTAACAGATAATTGTGAGAATGGTTTGATTAATCAAATCTGAAAAAAAAAAATTATCTGATTGACAGAAATTGGAGAAAGTACTTTTGTTTACTAGCAGATGAGCCACAGCAATGAAACAAAATTATTGTAATAAATTAATTACTTTTCAGATGTTTACATTATACAGTAAAATAATATAAATACACTTTTTACCAAAGTGACTCAGTTTTATTTGGTTTCCAAAATAATTTACATTAATAATTCATAAAATTAAATATTTTATGAATTATTAATGTAATATAGTTGCCAATCTCTATAAATAAAGATATGAAATATGATATAGTTATGATTTCTAACAGACAAGCATAAATATATTGCTAAGAATCTATTGGAGATTTGGTTCAAGTTGGGTATAGAGTGACCCTTGGGGCTAGGCCATTTTTGGTGCGACAACAATTTAAATGAGGCGATTCAGGTTATGGTAACCCAAAATTTTGGTTCATTTATCATTTGGAATGTAGTCATGATGTCACTGCTTACATAGAGCTACTTTGTCGACCTTTCTTCTAAATTGCCAAGAGGTACCCAATACTAGACTAAAACCAAAGGTTTTTCTAACTTTTGTGCTACTCATTAAATTTAATACCTAAATATTTCATGATAAAAACAATTAAAGGCTAGATCCTATTTCAGCTCACAACTTTAATAACAGGGGGGGGGGGGCCAGCCAAATCTTCAAATTTACAACAGAATAAAAAAAAATTTAACCGTTTTCAAGAAAAGGTTTTTTCCTCCCAATGATTTTCATGCTTCATGATTTTGTGGGCTTTGAATTTGATTCAATAAATTCTGAATGCATGATCATTTAAATACTCTTCTAATATTTCATTAAATGAAAGTAGTGTTTGAATGTAAGAATGCAGATTTCATTGTACCCAAAATTTGAAATGAAGTAAAATAATATGTTTTGGTGAATGAAAGAATATGATAGATGGATTTTAATGGCAACACCATATGAAAGCTAGTGCAGATACTCCACTGCATACAAGAGAGTCAGAGAGGATGCATAGTTTCGTACAAATAATTCAAGTACATGTGAGTGATGGTTGAGATGGATGAAAGTAAATCTGGCCTCTCAAAGTAAAGTCAGTTCTTTTACATTTATTTATTTCAGATTTCAATACTGATTAACTTCATAAGTGCAATTAATTACATCAATTATTATTATTTTTATAATATTCATCATTTTTGGAAATGCTACTTTATATGTCAATAGGATACGATTGTGAGATACAATGGTCTCACGAGGCATTAATTTGTTTTCAATTATCAATGGCATGGGCTTAACTAGTATTTCACTCAATTACAATATATTATGTTTGTTACATATTTATCACATTAGTTTTAAAATTTACTCAAAATATGAATAGATTATTAATTCATATATTCTACTTGCTCAGCAAATACATGAAAATTAAAAATGTTTGCACAACAAAATAAAAAATATTAAATAGAAGATATAAGGTATTTTTATTTAAATCTTTCAATAATTTCTTTCCATTAAATTTAAATAACATGAATTTAAATGACGAATCTTTCAATTACTTTACATACATCAACTATTATTACTTAAATATACTTCATGTAAAACAAAAATATGATCAAAAATAGTATTGAAATACAATTCTTAAGTGCTAATAAGTTCTCACAAGTTTTACCTGAGGCACAACTTCATGAATAAATCCCACAACACTTTCAACGTATGACTTGTCACTACACGTAGAAAAAAAGGATTTAAAAATTTTACAAAATTGAATTTTATAAATGCAACTTCATTAATATTTTCACGCATAAATTAAAAGTAATCTGTGTGTGTAAACATATTAATCGGAACACAAGTTATATTGATGGTTACAAAGCTAGTGGGCGCGAAAAAAATCGATTAATATTTGTAGCGTAATAATAAGCAATTTTTAATAAAAATTAAAATGCAACTTCTTACAACAAAATTTCACGAACTGCACAATATAAATATTATCAAAGTCTCTTAAAAAATAACGAAACAAATATTTTAGCATGTCAGTCAATTATTGCGCATTAACAGGCATAAAGAGGACAATAACATGACGCAAGGCTAATGTTTACCTGATGTTTGTAAACATTGAGAAAAGATAAGTTTTAAGATGCTTTAACATACCTGACAGCCTGAGGTCTCACAATTAATCCACTAGATTTTGGTCCTCTTCGACTAGGTTCTGCAGCCATCAGTGTTCCAATATTTTATTTTCAGGCAATCAGTAATAACTAAGAACATAGATTCCTTCTGAGCATGGACGCTCCAGCACGAAATTACAATGAAAACACAAAACAGCTGTAGAAAATTGCTTGATTGATATGTTGCCATAAAATGTTTGTAACTTTTAAATATTTTCCTTCGCGCATTACTGAACATTAACACTGAAAAACGTCCATTAATTTAGGGTATAACTTTCTAAATTTTATTAAAAATAATATTAAAAACAATGATCAATATTAGCAAATAACTAAGAAAGTTATACTGAAAACAATTTTTATATCTTTAGAAAACAATTGAAGAGATATTGGCTCACAACTCGATAAAGCGAATGAAAATTAGTGTCCAGGTGTAATAATAGCGGTGTTTTTTGGGTACATAACCCTCATGGGCTTTCAATCCCCAGAATTTACTATTGATATACGATGTAGCTGAACTTTGGTTTCTCACTCACTTTGGTTTCCTCCAGGAGCTAAAATTTAATTCTTGAAAAACTTAGTGAAATTAATCGCTCAATAGTGAAATATTTCTTTTAAAAATGTATTTGAGTTAAGTTTTTATTATCTGAAAAGTTAAAATTTTTACTATCTGAGTTCAGTTTTAACTATCTGAAAAGTTAAATTTTTTACTTAGTTAAATTTAATTATTAATATAGTGGTGTTGCTTAGAAAAAGTTATTTTCTGAGAAATTTAATGATATCAAAAGGTTGGCTGCAGTAGATATTGCTATCCTGCTAGCTCGTCTAGTCTGGTGTTTTTGTAGTTTGTTTGGAGTTTTTCTCTCAAGATTGAGAGGGTGTCTTCTGATTGGTTGTTGTGGAGGTTGGTTTTCAGTGGATGGGTAGGCTCAGAAAGGATTTTGTTGTTTTGAAAAGATTTAATATTTAATCTATTAAAATTTCTTTGGGTCTATGTTGTCCAGGTTGAAGGACGATAATATTTCTGGGAAATTTTTAATTAGAGGGGTTGAAGGTTTTTTCGAAACGTGCCAAGGGCGTAAATTACTTTTTCTCTCGACCAAACGGAGTATTTTCACATTGACGACACTTTAAGATTTTGGATAACTTAATTTCAAAATATGAAAAAAAATAATGCTTCTCGATTACCACTCGTTAAAATTTAAGAATCCACCAAGTTAAAGTTCAGTTAAAATTGATAAAAATTTATATTTTATCAATTACAGCTAAGAAATACATTTATCAATCATTTACAAAAAAAAAAAAAAAGTAAGGGAAGCGAGGTGAAATAGAAAGTTAAAAGTGTATTTGTATGAAATTCAAAAAGTTATACAGGAAGTAACATAACTTTTTCAGTTAAAACGAAATTAGTTGGATCTAAAACTTTAATAAAAATTTAAAGTCTTACGAAATTTTTTTTTTTAAAAAAATGAATAAATTTCTTTAAGTTTACATAAATCAGCCAGAAACATGACTTTTGAGCAAACTCTTGATGTAAATAGTTAAAATGCATTTGAATGGAGAGAGAATAATTTGAAAATATTTTCTTACGATTAATTTTATTCAAGCAAAATAAATAGAATCATACAAAATATCGCATATTATATATATATATATAAAAAACTTATGCATTTTTTTTCATGATTAATAAGTTTTAAAGTTTTTTTTTCTTTTTTTCACTACTTTTCTGAGATAGATGAAGAATTGTCTTGAAGGAGGTACCCTAAGCCACACCGTAAATTAACTGTAAAAGTATTTTCAAGATAAGAACTTATTTTTAAAATACAATCCTTATAACATTTAAGCCTAGTTGTTTAAATGAAGATCAAATCTAAAAGCTTGTTTTAAATGGAATAATCAACGGTTTTAATCAATGAAATGAATCAGAATTAAAATATTTCTAAGGTAGTTCCTCTAGAAATATTTATTTTCTATTTAATGAAATTTTCTTAAAAAGTTTTTTCAAAGTATAGAACGTAACCACAAAATTGTTAGGCCAAAGTAGAAGGTGATATCCATTTTCTTGATTTGTAACATCGAAGGAATAAAGAAATAAAACTTCAGTTAGAATAGCCTATTATAACAATTGACCTTATAATCATTCAATTTGTAAAATCGAATGATTATACGTCCAAATGATTATTACAATAAATTTATTTTTTCAAATAATTTGCAAAGTAATGAACAAATTTTTTGAAAGAATAGATACATTGAAACAAATTTATATTGACAAATTTTCAGACATAAAATGCTTAGAATTTTATGACTTTTAAATATTAATAATTTTAAAGATTATGAAAATAATTTCCTGATGCGAGTTTTAATTCTTAAGTAAATTTTATGGAGAATTTTTTGATTTATGTAAAAAGTAGTGAATTGCAATATTTGTATTCTTATATAGAATATATTGGCACGTCACTCTCAGACACAAAAAATATTATAAGTAAAGACAATTTGAACAAAGATGTACAAAAATAATTATATAATTTAATATCATTGATTTTTACGGTAATGTCTACGAATGCATGTGCGGAATGCAATTTTCCAACACAGAAGCGAATTAATACATTCGCGGGGAACACTCAGTTAAACGAGAGATTGTCATCACAGGCGATGCTTTCTATAGAAAAAGAGCTTTTAAACATTTTGATGTAATCAACGACAAGTGATTTCTATGAAAGAGTTATTAACTTTTCGGGGGAGGGGGAAATCGCCGTATCGAGTTAGTTTATATAAGAATAATAAAAGCAAATCCTTATATAACTGTTTCATGTCAATACATATATTTTAGAACAAAAATCAACAAACTGTTTATTTCTATTATTTTTAGTATTCATTTATAATTTTTTATGAAAACACAACTCCCCTTTCAGCAATTGTAACGACACGACACTGATCAATAGTAAACAATCATACATAAATTTGAATGTTTGTTTTCCCGTTATATCGTGTTGAACATATTACTCTTCTTTACTAATTTTTCAAGTCCCATAATCAAACGCTTTTGGAATACATAACTTTTATCTGACACTGATTACGTTTTGCCCTGATTTTTTTTTTTTTTTTCTTTTTACTAAGCACCGTATGGTGGATAAATCATTGGCGCTCAAACAGTTAAATATAGGTTCAAATCAACGCTTTACTTTTCATCCGCTGAGTTTCTTTCTTTCCTTCTTTTTGTTTTTTTCCAAATTTGGAAAAAACTTAAAATTTCCTTTCTGAATATATTTTCTTGAAATTAATGGTTTTTATTTTTTAATAGCTTTCTTTTGTGTTTCTGGGTATTTTCTTAGTTGAAAATGTTGAAAAGATATTTTTGTATATTTTGTGGGCGAGTTCTCGAACAGAATGTTGCAAAATTATGATCCTTTCACCATCTGAGAGAAGTAAATTAATCAGTCAATTTTGGGCGAGTTTTTGAAAATAGCACTAAAAAGAGTCAGTTTTGGATTCAATTTTTTTTTAAAATCGTTTCGTCTAGAAATCTATTGACCCAACTGAAACAGTATACATAAAGTATATGGAATAAGCAATTAGTCCTCTGTAAAAATGAATGAGAAAAAGTATGAACGAGTGGGGGATTCAAAGCATTAAAAATTTTCATAACAGCATGTATGAAATTGGAAAATATTTTCGAAACATTTTCTTTAATTATTCCTCATGTCACAAACTAAATAATTCTTTGCGTACTTAAGTTATTCCTCAGGTTCCTTCGAAATTTAAATTCTTACGCAAAATAGCTTATTACATACGGTTTTTGCTACACCGTTGTTATACAGATCAATGTTCAAGTACAGATCAATGTTCAAGATCTCCACTGTTGGGCTTGAGTTTAAATAAAAGCCATATTTTTCGACCACTTTACTTCTATTTTTTTTTTTTGCAAATTTCGATTTACTCGAAAACCTTTCTTTTTCAATTTAGTTTCTTACATTTGAAATTGATTAAATTTTTTTTTGAATAATTTTCTTTCGTGTTTTTAAGATTTTTCTTTTTTACTAAAGTAGAAATGATTTTTTTTTGTATTCATTGAGAGCTAACTCTCAATATATGGGATCAGATATATGGGATGCACGATATTACTAATTATTCTAATTAAAGAATCAAACTCTTAACTTGAGCACATTTAATATTGACAATTCACATTAACATAAAATTGCACATACTATTGGACGAGACATTTCACAATAACATTTAAAAACATTAAAACAATGTTCTTCAGCGTCTTAAATCATAAATCGTCTTTTTGGCTACGAGTCAACAACAAGAACGTCTTCCTTGTTTCGATGACTCTAGTTAACTCTCCTTCAAGAGCTGATTCCCTTCAGTAGTAGAGGTAGTGCCCTCTATGATCGGGTGTTTCTTTTACACCCTCCCCCATATATATATATATATATATATATATAAAATTCTAGTTCCCATTTAATCTTTGTTTTCCTACCTTTATAATTGCATATGACTTATAATACTTATTATTTTCTCAGCAAAGTTTACCTAACTTTAGAACAGGGTTCACCAAAGTAGTTGATATGGACCCCTGGAGATCAATATATAATAAGGGGTCGATACTATCTAGGGGGTCCATTAGGAGTCGATGAGTGAATACCAATGCAATTCAATCGCAAATGTGTTGATAGCAACGAAGTATGTACAGTTTTCGTTTGGAATGCTATTTGTAATTACAATATAGTTAGTAAGGTTTTTATAATAGATTTAAGCTTATTTAATTTCTCATTCCTGCATATTTCATATTCTTAAAAATAATTATTTATCTTTTTTTACCTTTTAAAGTATGCGTGTTTCGTGATGAGTTCTCATTCTCAGACTTGTGAGAAATGATTCTTGCTCCATTTTGATACAAGATGGCCCAAATTAGAGCACAACATCTTAAATCATAACTATTTGATGAGCTTTGCGAGGAAAACGATCAACTATCAAACCAATTATTATTGCACACCGAAATATGATAGTTGTCAAAAGGTCCATGTTTACAAAAACTTTTTGAATTGCTTAAACAGTGACAAAATTTCTCAAAGAAATTAATTCAGCCTTGACGAATTGTAAAAAAAAAAAAAGCAATATTTCTTATTTGGCCGATGTATTTGCAAAACTCAATGATATTCAAATACGTCACCAAAGAAAAGATATTACATTAATTCAATCACGAACAATTACTTTAAGCTTTCAAGGTAAAATTAAACTTGCTTAAGTCTTCATTGTTACGTGAAGATTTTCAATGCTTTTGATGTTTACGGCAATTGGATATAACCGAGGTAGAATTGGAAATGCATACAAATCATCTCCGAAAATTAAGCGATGATGTTAAATTACTCTTTAGAGATTAAAAATCTAGATATCCCGGAATGGACTATCGTGCCACTTTCTGCTCAAGTTGAAAATAACGACAGACATTTGCAAGATGAAGTCATTAAATTATTAATTGATCTTGAAGCAAAGATGCTTTTAAATAATTTAACTGTGAATAAATTTTGTACGAATATAAATATTACGCAGAAATATCCAAAATTTGTAATACGGCTTCCCCCCTTTTTATCGCTATCTCAAGCTCATGTGTGGTTGAATCTGGCTTCTGTCATGTTAATTCTACTTTAAAAAAGAAGACAAATAAATGGAGTATGGAGCTTCGAGCCTAAGTAAGACTGAAATTAACAAATTTTGAACCAACAATTGCTAATCTAGCCAAGAGTCATTGGACACATTCTTCTCATTGATTTATATAAAAATTTGATTTTGTCAAAATCAAAAGCGAGAAAAAAAACTGAACTTTTTCTTAAATAATTTAATTTATTTAAGAAATAGGTAAGTTTCTCTTCTTTTTAATCATTTTTTATAGAGGGGGTTGATAAGAGAATTACAAAATTTTTGGGGATCGATAAGAGAATTACAAAATTTTTGGGGTCGATGATCAAAAAAGTTTGGCGTACCCTGTTTTAGAATTTCAGTCCCATTTTATTTCCTTTTTCGGTTACAATCCGAGTTATTTCACGCGTTACCTTCTAACCGAAATGTATAGAGAAGAATGCTACATTAGTAATAATTACAATAACTATGTAATCCAACCCCAAATTATTTAAGTCTAGTGTCGGTTTGCACTACTGATAGACCTTCAATATTTAGCTCCCTGATTTGATTATGAACAAATAAATAATTTTAACATCTGAAGTCTATAGGATTATATAGAATTATCACAGATTAAAGCCAGCAGGATCCAGGTGTCCGCGAATGGATTTCAAATTTAAATTAAAATTTTTTTATGAAGACAATTTTTTTCTTAGACAATGCAAAAGACGCCAAATTCATAAGATTGTAGCAAAGAAGTTTTGTGTGGCAGTCGAACATCTATTTCTTTCTCTGCATGAAGTAGAACTGCTGTAATGTAAAATAGGGCTTCATCGAAATGATAAACAAGAGAAAGAATACCGATAAAGTTATACCTGCAGCAAAACCTAAAAAGCCAAGAATAATTCCTAATCATCTAAAGTATCAGATTTGATAATTCGGTTATTTCCATAATGAATGAGCATGGCGAAATTTCTATGTAGGCAGTCAAAAATTATATTAGAGTCCACTACAATGTTGGTGTTGACATATTGCCTCTTATCATCAAAAAGTACCTGAAAAATGCAGTTGCATTTGGAACCTTATTGCAAACTAAAGGAAAGGGAACCTTTGGGTCCTTCCACATGATCACAAACAAAAATAAATCGCTAAGTTAAAGACATGTGCTCCTAAGCTTAAGAAGGTGGCAAAACCAGCCGTTGTCAAAAAAACAGCGAAACCGAAAGCCTTTAAGAAGATTCTGCCAAGCAGTAATTTCTTTTCATCCTCCAGTTCATTTGTAAATAATATGTCATTTATTGTCGTATCATTACTTCCTTTTGATGAAATTCTTAAAAAATTTAACATTTCATTTCTACATGTCCAGGTATTTCCTTCTTCATCATGCGCTATTTTCAATTCAATGCATCTTCTATTATCTCATAACTCATGAGCTGAATTATTACATCTCTAGGGTAATGGACTGGAAATGAGTCACCGATTACTCTTAGAATTAAATATCCATTTTTAATTTTATTTAAATTTATTTAGTATTGCTAATGCTCCGTAAATAATGCAATATACATGAGTGGTTCAAAAAGTGCTTGTATCTGAAAACAGATGGCATCATTAAGGTAAATTGCGTTACAATTGAATACTGTCATTTGTTAAATGGAGACAAAATAAATTTGACATTGATTCATAAGTTAGTTTTGATTTTGACAGTAATTTGTTACCAAATCACAATTTGATTTCATTGCAAATAATTTTACACCGGAAACCAAGAAATAATCAAAACAAGGATTTGCTTCCGGTGAATCTTTTTCAAAGAAGGGGAGGATGATCGCATCGGCCGGAAAATTTATGATGAATAATTTTTGAGGTGCGAAAGGTTTCATGATCACCAATATGAGTAACGGAGACTTAGACAGCTGTATAGTGAGTCTTGATGATAGCTAAAAACTATTTTCGATACTACAAGCTCCATTTCTTGGATTTTCTAAGGATTTATTGAACGACTATCATATTATTTTACTATTTTATAAAATAAGTTGGACGGTTTTTATGAATAACGCATACTGATTCTAAACGTTTTATTTTATAAATTAGTTAAGTTAGTTTATACCAAGAATTTTTAATTGAAATCGCTGAATGTTATTGATATATTATAGCTTTGATCTGTGGAAACATATAAATATAATGAATAAGACTTTCAACTAAGTCAGAGGTCTTTAACCAGGGTTTCGCGGAACCCTAAGTTTCCCTGGAACTTTGACAGGGATTCCGCTAGTGATCACTATTTACTTAATCAAAGCGCCAAAATTTTGGTATTATTTTAATTTTTATAAAAGATTAAATTCTTAAAGCCAGTTTGCTTGTAAATATAAATACAGTAAATATTTTATGGATAAAATAAAAGCTGAAATTTCCTAAAAGTCACGTACTTTAAATACATTGATCGAGACATTAGGTCATATATTAATCTCCGTTCTTTGACACAGTAGATATATCTCAAATTGATTTATCAACCGACACTCAGTTGAAATTAAAATTTAACGAAGTTGATATTATGCAGCTTTGGATTGATATCACAAAAGAATATCCTGAAATTACCAAAAGATCTATGAAACATCTAATGTTATTTGTTTCAATCTATCTATGCGAAAAATCTTTCTCTTTGTAAGCTGCGACAAAAACATAATACAGAAACAGATTGGATGCTGAAGAGGACACAAGGTTGCAGATTCCTACAATTATTTCAGACTTAAAAACTACTTTGCAATAAAAAAACAGTTACAACCAGGTCATTCAAAATATTATTTTTTTATTAATTTGTTATAATTTAAATTACTGTTGCTTTTGTTTATTATTCATAGAACATATTATAGGGGGAAAAAAGACATTAGCTACCTTTCCTTTCTCTATCTTATTAAGATGTTTCTATAGTGATAACATAAAGATGCAGTAATAATTTTGTAAATTTGAGTTGGATAAAGTTTTAATACCATTTTTTTTTCTGCTCTTGGACCAAAGGATTCCTTCAAGATAATGGTAAGCTCAAAAGGTTCCCTAAAGTATAAAATATTGAATACCACTGAACTAAGTAACTAAATTTCGATTATCTGATATCAGTCTTAAAGTATGTTTTATAATTAGCGATATTGCTTATATTCTGAAACTGAAAAATGGTTATTACCTTTTGTTAATATTTTAATATAATTCACTATTTCATTTTTATATATTAAATGAATTCCAAATTTTGATAACAGTTTTTTTGTGTTTAACATTGGTAAGAAATATATACACAAAAAAGGTTGAAAAAGAAAATACCAATTCATCTTTGAGTGAAAAAGGTGCAATTTAGTTACCAGGGGAAATATGCTAATTTACTAATACAAATGATATTGATTTTTGTAACCGAAGAATACGAACAAGATGAAAATCATAAGGCATTTTTTTTCTTCGGGGAACTTTTTCTGTTTTAGTTATTTTGTTAATTGTTTTATTTATCAGTAATTTTAATTTGATTTAATTTGTATTTTGTTTTAAAACTGTAGTTTTGGATATGAGGACCACATATCCGGATAAGTTTTTCCCCCCAAAATTTAAATCAGTCTTTCAATTTGAAGCTTATTTATAAATAATTTACTTTGGATAGGAAAGAATTAAGTCACTTCATTTTTGTTGATGTCTTGAACCATTAAAAAAAATTAATTTGTTTACCTTTGATTGTTTTCATATTAACAGCTCTGAACATTGTGAGCTAGGCAAGCAGATTTCTAAGAGAGATGTGCTGCAAAGGAATTAAATGTGATGCGATTTATATTAGTGAATTTGAGATTTTTAGTAGGAAGGAAAATAATTGCTCTATGTGACAGAAATAAAAATAAGAAAATTATATTGAGAGATTAAGAATCTTTTTATGCGATATTTTTCAAAAAAATGTGATTGTTGCGATTTTATATTGTACTTATATTGTGATTGAAAATTAAGTGTTGGTAATGATGTTTTCAGAGAAATGTCCGGTATTGTGTTTGAAAAATGTAGAGTGTTACTATATGCAGATGCCCTAAAGGGCGTGTAAAATGGATATACTATAATTAATTTATGCTATTTCAGAATGTTATGTGATTGAATATCGTATAAATTGTCAAGACCTCAAAAATTATTAATAATTTTACTATATTAGTGTTTAAATTTTAATATCTTCAGATTATTTTTCATCCAATCCTGAAATTTATTATATAGCAGTATAATAAATTGTCTACAAAAGGCTTCAGACTAAATTTATAAGTGTATATTTATTTATTAGTAGTTACCTGTTGTCATTTATTTGCATATTAATTTAGTTATTGTTTTATTTTAACTATATGATAATATTTTCCAGTAGCTATGTAACAAATGCGTCATTGATATGCTAGCAATAATACAAAACCAACATTACGTTCATTTAGAGAATATTTTTAAAATTATGATCAGTATGTGTGTGGCGTATGTTGAAATATTTTTTTTTATTTCTTATATTGTCGCACTAAAAAGCAATACGAGGGCTATTGGCAACGGACCTCGTAACTTGAGCCTATAATGACGAGGAAGACATCCGACATGCCTCCCCCTCTTCAAACTTCCCCGACAGATTTACCGTGTGTTACCTGCTACACCTGTGTTTTTAGTGGCACAAGGACTGAAACCCACGTACACGATGGAAATCATATCGACTGTAAGTTCACGATCATCCTCTACCCCCATCGGCTACCACAACCTCAATCTGTGAAGTGGTGAGTGTATATGTGGCGGAAGAATAGTTATCTGTGAAGTGGTGAATGTATATGTGGCGGAAGAATAGTTATCTGTGTTTTTCCATCTTTGTACATTTATAATGCATTCACTTCTTAACTCTTACGACACTTATCATCTGCTATATATTTAATTATTCAATTTGTTGATTTACTTTAAACGAAATATGTTCTTAAAATTGCATTTACTGTTTATTTTAAGAAGAAAAGTTGCCACGGTAGCCTGATGGTCATGAATGGAATCTGTTGAGGCTCCAAGTCTTCCCATTGGCGTGGTATGGAAGTTCGGAGAGGGAGGAGTGAGCTGAAGTATCATCCTTGTCACTTGACCTAGGTTCAGAATTACGATGTCTGTTACCAATAATCTTCATATCGCTTCTAAAAGTGCGAGGTTAATAATCAATAATCATATTATAAGAAAAACAGTTTTATATTTATTACTTATTACTTTGATTTTGATATTACATTTTATAGGAATAACTTTGTGTGCAGTAGTAATTCGGATAAAATTTTCGGTTTTTTTCCCCTTAAAAAACGAATTCTTCAGTAAATTTTTGGATTTTTCAAATTACAATTTTTTTTTTTTATAAAATCTACCTGCCTTTAAGTAAATTATCATTATAATTTAAATATAGAGGATATTTTTTCATTCATATATTTAACAACCTTCTCTTTAGAAATAAAAAGTTCTGCTTCATAATACATTTAAACCATCCATTGAAAAGCATTATATAAGAATTGTCTTTGTTTAGATTGTAAAATATGTAATAATAATCACGAGTTGTAAGATTATTTTTGATTAAAAAAATATTTTTAAGTTTGCCATTGATTTCTTGTGTATTTATTCATAAAATAATATTTCGACTGTCAAAGATAAATTCACTTTATTTTCATAACATAAACATAATAAATCTTTCTGAGCATTCATTAGTCTCTGATTATATTTTCGTCGGTTTGATTTTTCTCCTAAATTTTATAACTAAAATGATAGTTTGATAAAATGTGAACTCGATTTGTCCTTTTAGCAATTCCTTTCCTGGTTTTAATATAATTAGCTTTTTTTATGTCTACGTGTCGATCTGCCGATGATGACATTAATGGTATGCTCTAACGATTCTCTTCACCTAAATGCTCCAATTTTGACGTTATAGAACTCGTAAATAGCTAAGTGGTAAGTGCATCTCAGCAACCAAAACTACAAAAGTTTTCCGACTTTTCAACAGTTTCAGAATCCTTTTACGTCAAAGCCCAAAATCATACCATTAAGATAAATTCGCCACCGAGAGGAAGATTGGGGTTCTGTCTTTAGCAAGAATTTGACAGTACCCGAATTGTTTCCAGACCAGAAGGTTGTCTCCGATATTTCCCTGTCGCTAATCTGATCTGTAAATAGTTGTGCATAAAATGTAATTAAATAATTAGTATCTTTAAGTCAATGTTTTTCCTTTCAGTTTTTGTCTCTGTATCTTTAATCCTCCTTTTAAATGGTACACTCTAAGCTTTTTGTGCCTAACAGTTTATTGCTAAAATTTTTAAATTTATACTACTTGTAAGTAACCTAAAAAAATAAAATGATCAGGACATGTGTTCTAATTACTACATTATAGTAAATTAACATATAGTATTTAAGTTATCGGAATTTTTTTTTTATTATTAACATTAATGTTTTAAAGAGATCTGTAGAAATGAGGTCTGAAAAACTTACAGCAATATCTTACAAATTATCCAAAAAATACTGAATATAGTGAAATTCTAATTTCCATTAAGAAGTTTTTCTTGATAAAAAAATATGCTTATCATATAATTTTGATCTAACAAAATTTGATACACAGTTTAAAAATTTGATACATAATCAGCTGTTAACTGGTTTTACTAAGCATATTAACTGCTAATGCATTAAATACTGTCAGAAAAAAATATTTATAAATCTAAAACAAAATTAAAATGATGGAAAACCGGAGAAACAATTTTATACTATACACATTAATATCTTTTAGAAATTTAATATTCTCGTTTAGTAACTACATTCAAATCCAGTAAATAGATTTTATTATTATCACTGAGAGACATATAAAGACACAAAAATTATATATATATATATATTATATATATACAATGTCAACAGCAGTGAGTTAGAAGTATTCATAACATATATACTAATTTCAAAATGATAGAAACAAATGTATATTTGTTATTCTAATTCCCCCCCTAATATTTCCTATATGTAAAAACAATTCATTTTCATTATTACCTTTAAAAATCGAACATTAGTGGATTTAATAATTTTGTAATAAATTAATTGGTTCACTTGTTATTTCTGTAAATTACAATATTTGATAAAATTATTCATAAGAAAAAGAGATAGATAATGGAAACAGAAAGATGTGTGGTTAAAAATTATTTATTCATAGAAATTTTCAAAGGAATGGATAATTTTATTATCAGTGGTATTTAGACAAAAATGTATTTAAGTTCAATTTGGTGGCTTCATTTCCAAAGAGTCCATCATAAGAAATTCCAAAAAGTCCGTTAGCCATCCTTAAAAGTGAGGTGTGTCCAAGATTATCACCGAAGAGTCCGTTCCCGTTGATTCCATTAACTGCAACAGGGGCTCTATTAATACTTGTTGGAGCTACATGATCAATGACTGTCGAATATTTAGTTGGTGAGGTTATTGCATCTCCAACAATAGTAGCGCCAGTAAGTCCTCCCATTAATTTTCCATTATTATAGTTAAATGGTTCAGATAGAATTCCGCCAGATAACAAGCCATTGTTTGCAATATTTGAGATGGAGAATAAGTCATTGTTGAAGATATTTT
Source organism: Nephila pilipes (assembly GCA_019974015.1). NCBI lineage: Eukaryota > Metazoa > Arthropoda > Arachnida > Araneae > Nephilidae > Nephila > Nephila pilipes. The sequence goes on from BMAW01081517.1 coordinate 60,339, forward strand.
TTCCGTCAATTCCAAGCATGGATGCAACTGGAAAACCAAGCAGGTTATTTGAAAGAATTCCGCTATGGGCGTATCCATTGCCAATATTGGCAGTTGTAGGTGCTTCAGGTGCAGCAATATGTTTTATAACAGAAGTACGGGTAGTGACGCCAGTTGGGCCTTCGATGACAGCTTTACCTGCGATTGGGGCAGCATAGTTAATTGAAGAAATTTGAGCTGGTGCAGCAACCGCAATGTTTTCAGGACTTATGTGATCGATGTGAGAATTTGAAGCAATGATTGAAGGTGCGGCAATAGAAGTTTTGCCCATAAGGGTACCAAACATCCCGGATGAAAAGATGTTATTTCCAGAATAACCAGGAGATAGGAGTCCATTGGAAGATGCAGAAGCATAAGTTGAAGGAGCTACATGTTCGATTGCGGAATCATAAGAGACTGCTGCAGGAGTGGCGATGACCGATTTATCGATAGAACCTATAAACTCAGTAGAAAGGATTCCGCTATCTGCATATCCAAGGGAAGGTACATTAGTTGAAGCAGTAGAAACGCCTACAGAAGCTGCATGGTCAATGACAGAACTTGAGGGAGGAACAATTGCCCCTTTCCCATAAATAGGAGCAGTAAGTAATCCAGCAGCAGGAACTCCATTGTCGGCATAACCAGCTGAGGAAATAGCAACGGTTGCAGTTTTACCACTAATAGCTGCAGGTGCTAAATGGTCAATGACAGTGCGTATGCCTATGGTGGATGGTTCAGAAATAACTGCTTTTCCAACAGCAGATGCTCTGAGTATTCCAGAAGAAAGTCCAATGTCTGCATAATTGTTGGAGGAGACACCAGTAGAAGCAATATTACCAGCAATGCCTGCATGTGCGACATGATCAATGAAAGTGTTTTGGGAAATTGTGGTATGACCTGCATTAGTACCCTTTGGAACGAAAGTCGGAGGAAGTCCTAAGAATTTGGAGGCGAGAAAGGGAGCTCTTTCATAACTTAGTTCATCTGGCTTACGAGCTTGGACTTCAGCCAGAACGACACAAATGAAAATGATCTGAAAAATATATATAAGTATTAAAGTAAAGATCTTTACTACATTCGGATCTCTTCAATACGCGAATCTGATTTACACGTGGTTTAACCCTCAATTAGCAATTATTTGTGATATTACTTCTAGATGATATGGCGTCACGCACATTATTCTTGTTTTTCTTTTGATGAAATTAAGATTAATCTTTTGTTCGAATGGTGTGAAGACTTCATAGTAAGATCACACATTAATTAATTTTTTTCTATTTTTTTTCTGTGATTCACTATTTCTTGGAAAATGAAATGTTGCAGTTTTGTTTATTTCAAGATCTCATGGACAGTGAGATTAGATGTACAATCAAAAATTTTGTATTGGTCAAATCTTAAGTGTTTTTTCTTTGTACTAGTGATTTTCGTAACATTTAAAAATAATGTCGAAAGAAAGTAAAAGAAAACAAAAATCTTACAAGATCGAAGAAAAACTCATTGTTATTGAATGAATTCGAAAAGGGGAAAGATAAGCAGTAATTGCCAGAGAATTTAGCCTATCTGTATCCACACTACGTGGATGGTCAAAAAATGAAGATAAAACTTGTCAGATTGTTGATAACGTTGATAATAATAAAGAAATGGCCAGGAAAAAAATGCTGGGATAGGAGAAAACAACAATCTTGACAAATGACTGTAGTATTTTTTGCTTTTTTGTTAAATTTATATTAATACTGTAATTCATGACTCACTTAATTCACTTTATAGTAACCATGGAAACCGATTACCGCGTGTTAACGGGTTCAAATTGCATATATTTTCAAAGTCTTATTATTAAGAAGGTCTTCACTTAATGTTAAGAAATAAGATTCACACTCGGATTACCTCTTCAGATAGAAAAATGGTTTAGTAACCATGGAAACATCGACCTCCGCGTGTCAACGGGATCAGACTGTTTATATTTGCAAAAACATAGTATTAAGAGAGCCTTCACGTAATATCAAGAAATTAGATTCACACTAGAATTATATCTTCAGATAGAAAAATGATTTAGTAATCGTAGAGACCGACTACCGCGTGTTTAAGGGATCAGACTGCATATATATTTGCAATAATATAGCATTAAGAATGCCTTCACTTAATGTTAAGGTATGAGATTCATACTAAGATTACCTCTTAGATAGAAAAATCTGACTATCACTAACATCAATATCATTTTCTGACTTCATTCCATTATAGAGAACACGATATTTAATATACTACTTTTTTCTATAGATTCAATACAAAAAAGATCCAAATTTAATCTTTTATACTTAGATGTGAAATGTATTTTAACATTATACTACAAAGTGGAAAGCTGTATATTTATGGAATGCCTTTAAAATTTATAAATAGGACCAGAAAGTCCACAAATGAACTTATTTTAAATGATTTTTTTTTCCTGAATGCGTTCTCTGAATTTGGACTCTGTTCTTTCATACAAAGTGACGTGACTGTTTATTAAAGTCTCACTGTGAAAAAACACGAGGGATATTGGCTATGGGCCTCGTAATTTTGATCCTCAGTCAAGTGACGAGGACGACATCTGAGCTGCCACATTCTCTCCAAACTTCAACACATACAAATGGGAGGACTTTGAGCCTCGACATATTTAGCATGCAACAGCCCCCGGTTGCACTACTGATCTTTAGAGGCATCAGGGCTCGAACCCATGACTCGAAGAAAACCGCCAGCCTCGCTCCCGCGAGCCTGATCACTAGGATACCGCGTCCGCTTAATACTAAGTGAAGTCAATCGCTTTTCTAAAATACTTTTCCCCAATACATTTATGAATAGAAAATAATATACACAAGAATGACTTCATTTAAATAAAATAACTAAGGCCGCTTTCATTGTTCGGAATATGTATATTTTAAAATACTGCTCAATTCAATGAAAAAAATTCTCAGAATAACTGAGCCGTATGTGGCTAAATTTCAGAAGTTATACCAACAGTTATTAAACTCAAAAGCCATTAATTTTTCTAATGGGCGAAAGTTCCAATTTCATATTTTTAGAACACTTTGAATATGATTATAAAACATGATTGTTTCGGATATGTAACATTTTCCTTGAAATATTATAATTTTAATGACATTGATTTAAAAAAGTTAAGAATTTGAAATTATAATTTAAATGCAATATTCATTTTAGTTTCATAGAAATGCTAAAATTTTAAAAAGAGAGATTGATATTTTTCCTTTCTTTTTTTTTTCCAAGACATTAATTTCTTAATGTAATTGTGAATAAAACTTTACAACTTGAGATAAAATTTTTAAAATATTCAGATATTTATGTTTTATATATATGAATTTGAAATTCTATTTGCATTAATATTTGGACGTATTTTTCATACATATTGATATATTACGTAAAAATAATTTTTTTTGATGCTTTAAACTGAATACATATTAAAGTAAAATATTTTTGCTATATTAAAGGGGTATATGCTATCTAGAGTGAGTAATTTTTGAAAAAAAAAATTGTGGAGAGAAAACCTTTATATCACTTTTATTTTTAAACAAAAACTAATAAAAATCTTTATTTTGGATTTAGTTATATTTTATTGCAGGATAAAAGCAAAAATAAGAATAAAATATTTAGTTCTCCAAATTCACAATTCATTAAAAAAATTTAAGCAAATTTGTTTCGAAATTTGTACATTTTCCCTGTAAATGAGTTCAGGAATAAACTAAAATAAAATATTTTGATTCAGAAAGAAATAATCTTTTATTTTGAAATATTGAGATTGCTTTGTCACATATTTACTTTTTAAGGACTTTTATCATTCACTCTGTTTTATTTTTTAGCTCTCTCTATCTCTGTGTTTTTGCAGTTTATTTTTCACATGAGTTTCATAATTTTTAATAATTTTATACCGACATGATTATCTACATAATAATTTTATACCGACATGATTATCTACATAATAATTTTATACCGACATGATTATCTACATAATAATTTTATACCGACATGATTATCTACATAATAATTTTATACCGACATGATTATGAGCATAATAATTTTATACAGACAAGTTATTTTAACTATATATAAACAATCTAAAAGAAGTCTTGAGTTGAAAAAAAACCCCACGGGTACTTTTGTAAATAAATTCATTAAGAAAACAATTTTCTTAGAAAACTGAAAATTAAAAGTTCAAATGGTTATTGATCAATCCTTACGAAGTTTACAAAAAATTACTCTAGTTCTTACAAAATTGAAAATTCAATGTTTCAATGGTCAATGTTTCAGAAAACAAGTTTGTAACTTTTTAAAAATAATAAAACGAAATACGTATTTTTTAATACAAGAATTCATAAGCTGAAATCTTTTTACGTATTCAAAATTAAGAAAAATTATCTAATGTATTATTAGAGTTTTCTGAAATATTTACCATCCGTCATTTAGAATGATTTGAGACATTAATATCGAAAAAAATAGTAGAATTAACAAATATGATATTTTCGTGTAAGTAAAGTTTCAAAGAAATGAGTGTATAACTAAAAAGTGGATGAATGCCTTTTCCTTTATTAATAATTAAACGAAAACTCCGATTATATGTATACATATATATATATATATAGTGAGAGAGAGAGAGAGATTTCTGTATTACTTATAATAAATTGGGAATTTTAAATGTCTTAGTACTCAGTAAAATTTACGAAGATTTAATCAAATTATTTCAGTTAAAAGGAATTACAGTTCTTGTATCAAGTTAATTTTTAGTGCATTGAAAAATTATTTACGTATATTTACTTAAAAGCGAGAGGAAGAACTATAAATAAAGTGTTAAAATATCTCTTACAATATGTATCTTTAAAATTTTCTTTTAGAATTATTGCTATTAGTACATACTTAAATTTATAAAATTAAAGAAGTATAGACTAGTTATTATTACAAAACCGATTCTTACAATCACAGAGAGGGAATTATATACAAGTCATAATAACTTACCTTCGTAAGCATTATAACAGAAGTAGAAGAAATGGTGATTTAAACCCAAACTGTTTGCTTTATAGGTTTATATTGATTGAAATTAAGCAAAATAAGTGAAAAGTGGGACGCCCTTTTCTTTGCTGAATTCAGCAACATATGCCGCGACTGTATGTGGTAGACACTGAAGGGCGTTCACAACTTTATTCGATAATATCTCGATTTCTCAAGTTATTGAAATAATTAGTCCAATCACGTCGGAGAAACTCGAGGTTATTTAAAGTTGGAGAGACAATACCGTGAATATTATAGATTGTGGGAATAAAGTTGTGCTACCAATAACTCGTATTCTTATTTTGAAGAATGTATTTGTTGAATTCTGGAAAATTCATCATTTGATTCGTTCATTATTTAAAATGAATCATAGGAAATGATTTACTATGAGTCATTTCTCTTTCTGAACTCATAAGGATCACTGAGATAAGCTTAAGAACCTACTTATTCTTTTTATTTTGCTAAAGTATAGCTTAAAGTATAAAATTTTGCTTCTTATAATTTGATGTTGGTAACATTCTGAAATATTTCCTTCAACTCCAATTGAAGATATGTAAGACGTTCAAAACTCTTATTGAAGATACGTAAGAAAAGGTCAAAATACTTTATTAAATATCAAAGAATATGTGAGGTAGCTCCCTCTGGAATTCCTCTTAACTCAGTCCGTCATAGTTTATATTCTAATAATAAAGTCTAAGTTTACCAAGTCACTAGTTCTAATTCATATACATCTTCATTATAGCACATTCAAATCTTATTACTTTAAATAGGAGTTGTTTTAATTCAAGCGATTAATTACAATGATACAATCCTATCTATAATTATAAATCAATTTGTTATCACCCATCTCCCTTCCCTTTTCTTTCAATTTTATTTTGTTTATATGTCACTATCTCTTTTCCAATTCACTACACTTTGTATAATCTAATGTACTTAATCACGTTTAATTTAGTTGGCAAGGAGTTGCAATAGTACGCAATTCAAATTACTAAAATGTCCCCGAGGTTAGTAAAGATGAAATCGCTAATAACCCAAAGTCACAACATGGTCCATAATAATCGTAGTAAAGATTGTGACGACAAATGAAAGATGAAGCATTATAAAAAACGGAAATTATGCTTAATATATTTCCAAGGATTGACGCAGTCTCAGTACATTTGAATTCATTCTAGAGTTACACAAGGGTTGTTGTAAATCTCACAATTTCGAGCTTCCTTTCAAATATTGGGGTTGATACTTGAGCAGGAATCTCACTAATTCTTCGCAAGTGAGGAATTTGAATATAATATGCAGCCCTTTATTCCGATTTCTGCAGTCCTCAGTGAAACTAGGACTCAAACGAACGCAGCTGGTAATGGAGCTAGCGATAAAGCTGTTGAGAGGTTCTATCTGATTAAACAGCTAAAAAAGTAAATGTACATTTGGATGTGTAATGCTTTAATTTCAGAATGGAAGTGTATTAAGGAAATTGAAATCTGAATTTTTCTACTTTATCTAAAATTTAAATTTTCAGTGATATTATATGTTACATTTTGTATAAAATTACTTTTGATAAGTTCAAGTGGCTTTTTGTATGATTGAATACTTAAGGACATAATGATCTTATTATAAAAAGTTAAAAATGCTCATTTTCATTAGCATTTCTTGGTCATGGAGGACTATTTGGTAGAATAGCATTCTAATAGGTAGTGGGTTTCGGATTCAAGGTTGGACACTATCAAAGTCGCATTTTGTGAAATGAAGGGAATTTTTGTTTATAGAATTCAAACTGATCTTAAAACCTTCACATGTCAAACTTTTAATAGTTTGGAGTATGAGAATATCAGCTCAGATGTTTTTGTTTCTCGACCTCAGCTTGTAATGAAGAAATATTTCCATAATATCCGGTAATCTGACATTACTGACATTAATGAAAGGCAAACAAAATAATATTTAAATTATTTTGATTTACTGAAATTGTGTTTTTTATTTAATGTTATTCAAATAAAGCATTTTTCAAAGAATTTGTTTACTTGAATATATATAACGGGAATAGTATCAAAAAGTAAATTTTCTTTTTTCATTAATAAAATGCTCTACATTTAAAATATTATTGATTTAGAACTCAAAGTAAATTTACAGAATTAAAAGCTTATTCAAAGGAAACTTAACAACTCGAAAGCTTTAAATTAAAACAAGACACAACAAGAAATAAATCAACTTAAACAGAAGTACAACAAATTTCATGCGTCAAAAAAAGAAGTAAAAAGAGAACATTGATAACAAAAATAAAAAGGCAAAGATAGCTATTAATACTTCATATGCTTTCCTTTAGATTATTTTTAATCCTCGCCTTTAATCTTTTAGGTATAGAGGCCCCCAGGTTTTTTTTATAGTTCGGATTAGTTTTTTTGCCATTCTTCCATAAAAGTTTTCCAGTTATTCTTTAGCGTACTTATGTAACAAGATAAACCCATAAAAGTTCGATGAAGGATGGTTTAAAATCTTAGATGTCAGGTCTAGTAACAATTCCTTCCTAACTTTTGGAATATGTTTAGTATTGTTGTTGGAATATCTAACTGCATAAATTTCATGATAATTCTAAATACTACGGGTCACATTTTCATTCAAGGAATGTGAAACACTTTTTGATTTTATTTAATTTTATAAACACTGAATTTAGAAACTCTGCTGCCGCCATGCACTATCAATCCATAATAGATGCCACTCCCTGTTTAATTGTTTCAACTAGATACTTATTATTAAATTCTTCCCACTACGATCTCCAAGACTTTGACTGCTTTATTTGTGCCACAATATTTCAGATTTTATTTCATCTCTAAATAAAATATTAATTCAAAAATTCGTTATTATACATTCTGGCAAAATTTTTGCTTGTATACTATTTAGTTTCAGATATGAATAGGCTTTTTTCTTAAGCGGAATTCCTATTATGAAACCTATGGTCATTAAGAGTACTTCTTATAGTACTAGGGATTCACAAACAAGCCAGATTCAGAACTCATACACTCTTTTACTTCATCAAAAATATTTACTTCAGTTTGAGATAAATAACAAAATTAGGTTTCTGTTGAATGAAATACAATCTAACTAATTATAACATGAAGAAATAAGATACAAGTTGCAACTACCGTAAAGTCAGATTTAATTGAATCAGAGTGTGTTCGGAATGTTGAAAATCCGAGTTAATCCGATAACGGGAAGAAATGAAATGAAATAATACTACCCTCAGAAAACCATCTTTACATGGAACAAATCGAATACGAGTCTTATTTACAAAAGGTAAAGACGTCTACTTTGTGAAGATAGAATTTAGTTGAAATTTATTTAATTGCATTTTCCATGTCTAGAATGTAATACCACATGTAGTTCATCACTGGTGATAAGGAGTGTAATTAAAGTTTTTTTTTGTTGACTAAATAAAAGAAAATAATTTTTTGAAAGCATGTAGATGAAACAATAAATTATGAATTATATAATAGAAATTTGCGAAAGAGGTTTTGAAATTGAAAAAAAAAACATTTTTTTTTCGTGCGGACCGATACGGAGATTCCAGTTAAAGACGTCCGACTTCTGTTGTAGGTATTTCTATTGAGGTTCTGTTGCACGTACGCACGCACACGCACACATCAAGATACATTACACTTATATCTCTCTCTCCTCTCTTTTTTCTTCTTAAAATATTCTTAATGTTCAGCCTTTTAAATTGAAAACTTCTTTGACTTTCCACTTTTAACTATTTTAATTTTCTCTTTAGAATCGCGCGTGAGATGTTTGCTAGAAATTTCCCATCCCCATAATATAAAAATAATCAGCTCGATCGAAATCTCTTTTTCTGTTCTGACACTTGCTGTGTGAGCCACCTACATTCAACATATCACAACCAGCAACAACACAGTCAAGATCAAGATGTTTTACTCACCCCCCTATATATATATATATATATATATATATATATATATATATATATATATGTGTGTGTGTGTGTGTGTGTGTGTAATCAAGATCTAATAAAAGTACGCATTATAAACTCTGAAACATTTTCAGAATTATTTAGAACAAAAAAGCATTCACTAAATGAAAATCGTATAATTTAAAAGTTCACCAAAAATCAAATTACAAATATAATCAAAGTAAGAAATTCAAATGAAAACAAGCTAAAAATTTACTTAAATACATAAAGTGATATATATTAATTATAATGCAACTGAAAACTTGCATAATCATTGCATACGTTTTTTAAGAAACACAGCAAAGTAAAAGAAAAGCAATAATTAACAACAAAAAAAATTGAGAAAATGTGATTAATACTGTGTGTGTGTTCCATACTTTGGAATAGACTAATGTGTTTATACACACACACACACACACACACACACACACACACACACACACACACATATATATAATACATGCAATAATTGTACATATTATACATTTTTCACTTAAAGTACAATGACTTTTATACAGAATATTTGTAAAGTTCCCCTTCTTTTCATACATTCATTGCTGTTAGAAGATTTCAGAAAGAAAATAATTTTTTTAAAAATATGTGTACGAAACAAATAAGTGCTATAATGGAAATTGTAGATCGTTTTTCAAATTAATAAAAAATTTTCTTCATGCAGACCAATACAGTTTTTGGGAAGTTAACTAAACGATCCTAATACATTAAACGGATCTAAGGCGGTTCGATATCACGAGGCTTTATCGAACCATTAAACTGAAATGTAGATTCAACTTATCGCTATCAGTGATTATATTACCGAGTAGAGATACTTCTACACGTAGCTTCAATTATTCACTTCGGCAGTAAACAAATCTGTCATCTCTCCTCCCAAAATGTTATGCAGAAAAAGCTACAAAAAGAAAATTTTTGAAGTTCTTACGCATTTACATAAATTTTTGAATACGAGCTCAACTCGTTGAAAGAGGTAAAATGAATCAAATAGAATAAAATAATTAAAAATAAAATAAGAGGATCCTCACAATTTTAGATACATAGAACAATGCTTAGCTTAAGAGAACAATATATAACAAGTTTCAAAAAATCCTTCGTAATTCATTTTAAAATATTTTGAAATCATACAATAATTTTAACTTTTAGAATTCAACAAAATTAGCCTCTTTTGATGAAAATAATCCATTAAAACATTTTCTTTAAATGTTCTTGGACGCAAACTAATTTTATAATCCTTACAGAATGAAATCTTTGAGATCAAATTTATATTGAAAATGTATCCTGAAATATCTTTAAATAGAAAGTTTCAAAAAAAAAAAAAAAAAAAAAAAAAAAAAAAGAGAAAAATAAGAACATTTCGATTTAATTATGCAACTCTCTTTTTCAATTCTTGTCTAAAAAGTCCATCAGGGATGTAGCAGAAAATTGACTTTTTCATGAAGGACATTTTAAAAAAAGTAAAGGGAAATTCTTTCAGGGATAAAAAAAAAATTACAGAAATTTCAAAATGATGTAAACTACTATAAAATAGAAACTGGGATCTTCCCAATGGAATATGAAATGGAATTTTTCAAAGTAATGATATTTTAGGTCCAATATGTAACATAAGAATAAAGTAATGCATTCAAAAGAAATTTCTAATGTGACTGAAAATTCAAAATGAGACTATACCGTAAAAAAGAAATAAAATCTAGAAGTGGAGCATTTTACAATGGTTAGAAAAACCTTTAATGCATGAAAGTTTTGATAAATAACATGTCAAAAAATGTAATATATTATTATGGTGTCGATCAATTCCCATAGGAATTTTTCGAGAGGAAAATTTCAAAATTCATATTCAACGAGAAAAACATTTATAGAGATAAAATCTCTCCATATAAATATCTATGCGTAATAAAATCCAAATTAAGATATTTAAGAAAAAGAATTCCGAATTTTGAAGAAATATAATAAAAATAAAATGTATAATATTCCAAAGTTAAACGAAATTGCTTTCGCGCACTTTTGAAAGATGTCAAAACGATGGAATTTAAACGGAACAGAAAATTAATAACTTTGTCTCAAAAGACCTAAAGTTTTAAACAGCGAGCAACGATTTTCAAATACTAATATCATACATAACTGAAATGTAGTAAAATTTTTATCTGTAAATTCAAATTTTACAATTTCTCACCTTTTTGAATTGTATGCTTTAGCTTATTTCTTACTTAATACCAATTCAGTTAAATATTTAAGATTACTTACAATTGATATATAAGATTACTTATAATCGATATATATATAAGTATCGATTACTTATAATCGATATTAGTTATTAAATAAAAAAAGATACCCAAGGATACAAATCTTCCCTTTCTTCCAAAAACTTACCTGTGGCTATTAAAAATATAATTTTTTTACAATTATACATCAAATACATAAAATTTCAAAGGATTTTGGGCACTGGAGTACTCTACGCTTTCAAGAGATATTTGCTTTCTACTCTTGGAGTTAAATTCTAATGCATTCTTAGCAATTCTATTTTAATTTACTTGTTTAATGGAACTAAAACATGAACATAATCATTCTGAAAATTTAACTATATTTTATTATATCAATATTAAGTTTTATTCAGTTTTAAGAACATAAAATTTCTTGCAATTTCTTTCTTGTTCGATTTTAAGTCAAAAAGAAATAAATTACCTTGACACGAGTAATTCAATAAATTATTTTTTCATATTCTGAAAAGTTGATTTTTGTGGAATTTTCTAGAAAGATCAAACAATATCTGTAAAATGATTTTAATTTTATCGACGCTGACCACTTCCGGAACTCCTACACAAAGCCGCGACTTTGATTACATTTCAATCAAATGCCCAACAAGGTAATCAAGTGTTAAAAGAACTGTTCTAAAAACGTTATTTAAAACTCCCAGGTATTATTTTTCCTGTCTACGCAAAGCCTTGAAGGTCATTTAATTCTTTTGAAAAGTTTAATAATATAGATGACAAGAAGAAAACCGTTATTAAACTCCTGCCATATATCTCGCAAAAAAAAAGAAGTAGATTGTATTTAAATTGTAATTGGAGCACCTATTTTAAGTAGTGGGAAAGTGGAAATAATTTAAACAATTTCTTTAGTTAACCTTGAAATACTAATACTATAATACCTACTCATACGCTGTCGTGTACCACACTCTATCATTTCATTCAATGTCACTGGATTTAGAAAAAATGTCATTGATCTTTAAATTAAAGGCATGGAGAGAGGCTAAAATTAAAAACTGAACAAATATTTTTGTTGTTGAAAATGCTTACTATAAAAGCGATCAGTTGACTTATATCTCCACTACAGTTTGAATAACAACTCAGAGTATTCAGCATCATGATCGCAAAGGTAAAAATTATTTTCTCCTTTCGATTATTTTAAAATTAAATTAATCATTTATTATTTCACTGTAGTTGTGCTTTTTTTTTTTGAAAAACAGTAATATCTAATGATATAGTCAGTGCTATATATAAAACTAAGTAATTTTGATTAAGTAATGTAGTTTTGACAATGTTATACCAAAATGTGCAATCGTAAGTTCTAGTGTAAATACTTCATATAACTAGATAGTCATTTAAAAATGATCATCTAAGAGCTTTAAATAAAAACATTAAAATAAAATAGATCGTATAAAACATTTATAACTAATAGGCTATGTAAAATATCTGGAATAAGTAAAATTAATTTGGAATAGATTTAAAAGGATTAAACCTTAAAACAGTTTTATTGAGTCATAACCTTTTTTTTGTGATCAAATTTTAATTCTTAAACAACTGTAAATGATATTCATTTTCTTACTTCATGTGATAATATTCAAAGGGTAACAACAGTACCACAATAAAATATTTTATGTAAATAGTGATATTAAAAATTAATAAAAGGTTTTGAAGATATTTATAATGGAATATATATATATATATATATATATATATATGAAAGTTTCCTAAGTCATTTGTAAATAAATTAACTTTATACAAACATATTTTAGAAAAAATACGATTCCATTAAAACATTTCATTTTTTTTTAATCTTATATATGGGCGATATTGTATGAGGGTAGTTCAAAAAGTACTTGTACTTGAAGACAGATGGCATCATTTATATAAATTTTTGTTACCTTAAGGTGCCTCCATTTGTTAAGCGGCGGTGAAACTAATTTGTCATTGATTCGCAAGTTAGTTTTGATTTGGTAGTTATTTATTGCCAAATCAAAATTTGATTGCTTCCGCTTCGAGCTATCACTGTCGATGGAAAAAAAAATGCATCGTTATATACCAAAAATCAAGTAACAATCAAAACAATGGGTTGCTTCCGATGAATCTGTTCCAAAGAAGGCGAGGATGATCTCGTTCGGCGAGAAAAGTTATAACTTTTATGAGTTTATTCTTGAAATTATAACTTTTGAGGAACGAAAGACGTCATAATCAGGAATGCGAGTAATTGAGACTTAGACAGCTGTATAGTGAGTCATGAGGGTTTCTAAAAACAAATTATTTTCATTGCTACGAGTACCATCTCTTGGATTTTATAAGGTCTTATTGAACGATCCTCGCATAAAGCGTATAAAAGCAAAATTTAATTTCATAAGAGTTAACTTGACTCAGAAACTCAGGTGTTATCCTTGTCAACTGACTATGATCAACTCCTGAGTAGGAGTGATATACCCATAAGTCTACCTATGATATAGCAATGGATATTCTTATAATTTTATTTATTCTTTAAATAATAATAATTTCTTTATTTAAGAGTCTATGAAAGTATCATACAATACAGAAGATCTATATCAGCATATAGACTCTTTACACCCATTTTGTGCATTTTGTGATGTAAAAATGTTTTAATTTAATGCTCTGAACGAAAAATTTATTAGGATATAATTTGTTGAAATTTAACCTCTTCAAACAAAGAAATTTATAAATACAAAGAGATTTATAAATATTAGACGTTACAGAGTAATATTTTTATCATTACACAAATGAAATTCTTTAAAAAAAATTTATCATGCATTTTTACTCAACAGGTTGTCATTTTCTGCGCTGCTCTTGCAGCTGTCCATGCTAATGTCTTGGTCAAGTCTCATCTCGTGAACACCGGAGTGAGTGCATCATCCAGACAGCAGGATGTAAGTGGTTTCAGAATCAGTTCATTTTTTCCCCACTTCTTCAGAAATGATAAATTTCTGCTTAAAAATAATCCTTGTTGATAACTTACATGGAAGATAAAATGCCTTAATTCAGTTTTTTTTAAAAAAAATATTCATGTTGAAGACTATCTTTGCTTAAAATAATAAAGAACAGAAAGGTAACTATCAGATTACTTTTCCAGATAGGAAAGTGTTCTTTTATTAATATAAAGCTATGTAGTTATTAACACATTTATACCTATTTATCATACTGTCTTAAAAATATAAGACATTCAATAAGAACGCTGCCTTTTCATTTTTATCTTAAAAATTCCATTCAATTTTAGGGTACTGGATATGAGATAAATTAAACTACAAAAGAAAATAATCCATACAAAGTGAATAGTGTACTAAAATATGTAATTTTTACATGATCGTGGCCAGAAAATTGTTTTAATTTCGGAATATTTTTCTTTTTGAAAAAAAAAAAATTGTTTTGAATTTTGATGTCATATTGTTTGACAAAAGGAAAAAAAATATAACTTTAAATAGATCACACATTCTTTTCAAGCAGTAGAAATACATTAGAATGAAGCATATCATGCTTACAAACTAAATATTAAGAATTATTTATTTTTTTTGAAATAAAATATTTCTAAGTATGATTAACACATAATAAAAGAATATTCACAGCCAACAGATGAACGAACTTATATAAAATGTAAGTTATTAGATGCTAAAATGTAGCTTTTTAATTAAAATTTTTTAAATTAAAGTTACAATAGATGCAAACGAATTATTTAAGTAGATTTAAATGAGACAGATTCAAATTTAAATTTCCTCTGTCAGATTTAAATGAGGAGGCCGACGCTTGGTCTCTCTCCTGTTTAATTTTAATGCTATGCTTTTTAGAGTCCAGTTGATTTAACCCACTGAAGTCCCATTATCAAAGTGACGATGCTTTGACAAGGAAAATTCACATCTCTGCTTCTTGGCACTATTAAAATATGTCAATCTTTCATTTCTGGTAATATGAAGGGAAAAGAGAGAAAAAAAATCGCATTATAAGTTTAAGTGAACTTCAGGATCTTAGCTTTGTATATACGTAATGCCAAAAGTTCTTCACAACTTAAGCACTACTAGAAAATATGAAAATTAGATAAATTTACGGAGGAATCTATATACGGAGTATCTGTATTTAGTGTCATAATAAAGTCTCTGTAGAACATTTTATTTTTTCCTAGATGTATCAGATTAAATCTATATTTCTTTTTTTGATAGGCTTACGGAAACTATGCCTTCGGTTATGACATCAAGGATGGACTCGGTGCCACCAACTCCAGAGCTGAAGTAGGAGATGCCCACGGAAACAAGAAGGGATCTTACACTCTTGCTGACATAGACGGAAGGGCCCGACGAGTTGAGTACGTTGCTGATGGACACGGATTCCGAGCCTCCGTCAAGACCAACGAACCCGGAACCGCCGCCAGTGCCCCAGCAGCCGCCCTCATCGCCAGCCCCTACGCTGGACCCGTCGCCCCAGTCATTAATCACGTTGCTCCTGCAGCCGCCGTTGTTGGACATGCTGCTCCAGTAGCTTATGGTGGTCATGGAGCTGCTCTTGGTCTTGGATATGGAGCTGGTCTTGGCTATGGAGCAGTTGCTGGTCTTGGACACGGAGCAGTTGTTGGACACGGAGCAGTAGTTGGTCTTGGACATGGAGCAGTTGCTGGTCTTGGACATGGAGCAGTTGCTGGTCTTGGACATGGTCTTATTCATTAACAAAACTTAGACATATCTAGCGCTCTTTTCTGTGAAAATATGTTTGTTTATTTATTCTCAAATGTGGTGTGCTTTTGTAAACCTGCTTGGAATTAAAGGGTGTACTTTTAGGGAAATTCGTTCTATTTTCTTATAATAAAATCGGACATTTTTGCTAACATTGAACGTTGCATTCAGGGAAATCTAGTGAGTGAATTAGAGAACTGGAATGAGTTACATTTAATTAAAAAAGTTACATTTAATTTATTATAGAAGTGAAACTTGATTCGTATATTTAGACAAAAATATTAAATATACCTTTACAAGAAATTTCACATAAATTTAAAAATATTTATAATATTTTAGTACAGACGCGCTTTATAATTCTTTCACATATATTTGAAATTCAAAATTTTAAAAATAAATTTACATAACATAAAAAAGTTTATATTTTTGTATAAATTTTAAAAAATCTTGCTCAACTGAATTTTAACTTTAATTACTTTTTAAAATTGCAAATATTACACATTATGTGATTTATTTCAGAGTGTCTCTGGAAAATTACATAAGCTATCCACACAACTATTAAGTTAACAATTTATTAACAAATTGGTTTTCAAATAATTATAAACACTCAATCATAGAAGGGATTTCTATCCTTTTAAACAATTTTTAAGTTTCTACTTTTTTTAAAGAGTGACAAAGCAAACGAAAGAAGTCACAACAAGTTTTAAAATTAAAACAAATATAGATGGATTTTTCTGTGCTTCAATTAACTAAATAGCTTAATTTATCATTAATTTCATCTGATTCTTATATTAAAATATGAGTGTACTAAATTACAGATGTTTAAAATAATTTAAGGAACTGATTACTATGAATTATTAAAGCATAAGTACTTAAAGAAATATTTATTTAAAAATAATTTAAATTATGTTTATAAGCAAATCAACTAAGCGAAAGGCCAAAACCAACAAGACCCTCTCCCGAAACACAAATGCATAGTTTTTGATTTCTATGCATTATTTAAATAATAAACACCTTTTAAAATATTTTACGTAAACTTCTGTAATCCAATAAAAAGTGCAAATTTTATATAAAACGTATGACTCACCTCAAGTTTTTTTAAAATCAACAATTGTTTTTAATCACTCAATGTAAAATTAATTATTTTAAAAACAAAAAAAAATATTTGATATTAATTGTTATTACTGATTATCTTAAAAATTATATTTTTAATATTTTCTTTATATTCATATTTAATTTAGAGTAGATATAAGAGTACATTGTTTAGTGCGGTCTCCTTTGTATGACAAATATGGATTTAACAACGTCATATTATTTGAGTTTTGTATTTTCTTTCTCGTTTAGTTTTAAATTCACAATAACAGAGATGCAGAATAAAGCATTGGGAATCGTAAGTCAGTGCCAAATCATCACAGGTCATTAGTTATGGAATGCGGATATGTAGTTCAGTCTAGAGACAAAGATGACATTTGAGATAATATTTAATATTTAATATGTGTAAAAGTTTAGAACAGGAATGTGAATTTGATGTCTTATAAATAATTCACAACATCTTGGAACATCAAATGCGGGCTTCTAAATGAGTTAAATTTTTTAAGGAGGGTCCTTTTATTTGTATAAATTAATCGGATTTTTACTGTTTTAAGAATATATAAGAAAACTAGGAAAGAGATAAGTGCATATATACACATTGGGGGATTTACTCAGCAGTTTAAATTTTAATATTTTCTTCAAGAAATAGATACCCCTCCTCCATATTTTAAACATATTAACAATATTTTCAAAATACAGAACATTACTAAGTAAGATATCAATAATTTTTAGAGCTTTAAAGGGTCAGTACATTGCAGCTCTGATAATTTTATTTGACAAATTGTTCATTGTAGAACTGATAAAACAGATAAAGTTTGACATTATAAGCAACAATAAATTTTATTCCCAAATAAATTTTCCGAAATCTTTACTCAAATATTTTGTTCTTCGAGTTTGTTTATTGACACAAGATCTACCACAGCCAAATAAACCTGTAACTGCGGATATCTCCCGAGATCATGACCCACTCTCTCCACATCCATTCCACTTCAAAGGAAGGACTTAAATTCTGTGAGGTAAAATTTTTCAAAATTATTTTTGTTAGTAAACATTAGGTGCAGCAGAACTGTAAAAACAAACGTTAATTTATTTTAAACAAATGAATTATTGGCTTTGTATTTAATAATAATTGTATAAATTGCAAAAGTGTTATTTTTTATTAAATTACCGAGAGCAAAAAAGCTGGGTCTCTGGTAATGTGGTTGACAGAATAAGGCACTCACATCTTGATAGGTTCGGATCTCGTCTTACTAGAAGGCGTCGTATAGAAGGACCAATGCAAGTTAAATTTGTCGAGATTCAAAGTTTGCACGCTCGTGTGATATGGATATGAAGAATGGAGTGCAAAAAGAAATGCTCAATCATTGTGGAAAAGAAATGTTGTTGATCCTTTGGACCATGGTTCAAAATAATGAGGTGTATTAACTATGTTTAACGAAACTTTGAGTTGGATATAAATAGCGATACTGCTGATGATCATTGTTTAATAACGTAGCACTGAAAAGCAACACGAGTGCTATTGGCGAAGAACCTCGTAATTTAGAAATTTGGTTAAGTGACGAGGACGACACCCAAGACAGCACTTCCCTCACCAAATTTCTACACAACATCAACGGGAAGACTAGGGACCTCGACCAGATTTAATAAACTACGCTACATAGCGGGTCTTCAGTGGCATCAGGTTGGAATCATCAACTCGACGAAAGCAATGCACACGCGAATCCTCGACCATGATCACTAGGCAACCGACAAACAATAAATATTGCAGCTGAAGCACCAAAGAAATAAATTAGAAGTTTTAACACTGAAATGGTGGCATCACTAGGAAATACATTAGTAGTCGTCTCGTATCTGTGAGATACACGAATGACTTTTTACTACTTGATGTGACTAACTTTGTTTTTTGGGGTGAATAAGTAGGCATAAGTTACCGAACATAATACGCTTTAAATTTGGTATTAAAATACAATATGAAATGTGTAACTATGCTTTTTAAACACACTCTCTTAGTGTAAAAAAAGATGACTGATAGACATAAGGCTTTGTGACGTTGGGCTATTCGCAATTTTCTCTTCTCTAACTTCGGAGACTTTATAATTATTGGAATTACATAAAATTACGATTTCTTCCCAACCCAAATAAAGTATGATTAGGTAAATTAGATGAAGATAAGTTAATTGGAAAAAAGTATCGTAAAAGTATAAGTAAATTGGATTAAAATATTGTAGTTAATCCTTATAACTGAAGTAATTCTTGGTCTAGGTACTAAGAAGTAAAACTATTGTTAGTGAGAAGTGTTTGAATCAGAAAGAGTGAATGGGTAAGCTAAGACTTTATTAGTAATTCCTTATCTAGAATTGACGAGTCAAGTGAGATTCGTGAGAGAGAGAGTCCACATCTATTCTTAAATAAAATGGGAAATATTTTGTGTTGCTACGTATACTTATCTTTAGTCGGAGTCTCTTAATAATAGACTAATTAATTAAACGGAAAGATGGCAGTAGTATTAAAAAATGAAGAACCGTCGTCCCAAGTTAGACAAGAAAATTCAGTTACATC
This sequence comes from Nephila pilipes, assembly GCA_019974015.1. Taxonomy (NCBI): domain Eukaryota; kingdom Metazoa; phylum Arthropoda; class Arachnida; order Araneae; family Nephilidae; genus Nephila; species Nephila pilipes. The sequence continues at coordinate 79,934 of BMAW01081517.1, forward strand.
TAAAGTTTAATGTTAAATACATTTCAATTTCTTTTTAATAATTTCAAAATGGTTAAAGTTATACAACTCATGATGGAGATTTACAGCTTGCAAAATTTTAAGACGAATTGGAAGATATAGGTTGCGATAACTTAAATAATCCTGGATATCAGTCACAAGTATTATTAAGTACTATGCATAAATACAGATTTTAATGTTAGCAACATTCATGGATGGATTTCAATAGTTAAATGTATCAATATTTTTCTCCAGCACTAATTTTTATCTTAAATCTTAGTTAATCATGTAATAATAAGCTAATTTCATTTAAAGTTGTTTTACCGATTTTTATGGATGAAGGAATTGAAATTAATCTATTAAAATAATTAATTTAAATAATTTATTAATTGCTTTCATTAATTTTTAATATTTGAGGAAAATAAGAATTGCATTGAGAGTGCGCGGTAAACATTCTACACAGTTTCAATTTGAATTATCTTTCAGTGATTTTTTTCAGTACAAGAGTGAACTTTAAAAAGTTAGTAGAAAACTAAAATTTTTTAAGAATGTTGAGTTCACACACACACACACACATTTTAAAAAATCAAATAAAAACACAAAAAAAGAATTTATAAACGAATGAAGGGCAATAAATAATTTATTTAGAAGAAATTCAAGTTCAAATAAAGGTTGAGGTTGCAATAAATAATTTTTTGAAGCTATACATTTCTCTAAATTGACAACATTGCCTTTCATTTCAGGAAAAAAAGTCTTTTTTACAATATCCGATTATTTTCAAACATTTAATAAATAGCCTTTCCAAGACTAAGATCAACGGCAGAACCATGAAGCCGGGTTCCAATGGATAATGGATGAGCAGCGATTCCATGACCAGCGATGCCAAGAGGAGCTCCAGCGACGAGTCCATTGGCGAGGATTCCGTTACCAGCAACAACTCCATTGGAAGCGATTCCATATCCACCAACAAGACCATTGGCTAGGATTCCATTGCTGGCTACGGCAACTGGGGCTGCGGCGACTGCAACACGGGGAGCGACTGGAGCGACGTGGTTGATGACGGATTTCTGGGTAGAGGCAGCATTGATTGCAGCTCCATAACCAAGACCGTGTCCAGCTGCAAGACCATAGGGAGCACCGAGGATACCAGTGCCAACAGCAAGAGGAGCGGCTCCAATTCCATGTCCTGCAACGAGTCCGTTGGCGAGGATTCCGTTGCTAGCCACGGCAACAGGGGCAGCAGCTACTGCAACTCGGGGAGCAACTGGAGCGACATGGTTGATAACGGATTTCTGGGTAGATGCAGCGTTGATTGCAGCTCCATAACCAAGACCATATCCGGCTCCAAGACCATAGGAAGCACCGAGGAGACCAGTGCCGACAGCAAGAGGAGCAGCTTGGATTCCGTGTCCAGCAAGTCCATTGGCGAGGATTCCATTTCCTGCAATGACTCCGTTGGCGAGGATTCCGTTTCCTGCAATGACTCCGTTGGAGAGGATTCCGTTATGGGCAGCGAGTCCGTTTCCAAGGATTCCATTACCGGCAAGGGCAATTGGGGCTGCAGCAACAGCAATACCAGCGGCAGGGGCAATGTGGTCGATGGCGGTTTTCTGGGAAGATACGGTGGCAATGACAGGGGCAGATGCAATCAATCCTTTTCCATATCCTAAAGGTCCAGCAGCCAAAACAGGTGCACCCAATCCAACTGGGGCTATGAGGGAAGCTTGAGCAGCTGCCAAAGCAGCGCAGAAGAGGACGACCTGGAATGAATGAAAGTTATTATGATCAGAATATATATATATATATATATATATATATAATGCATAAGAAATGAAATAAAAAAATATATGACAAATATTTTTCCAGATCTAAGAGTTGTAAAAGAAGTTGGCAATTTTAATTTTGATAAAGTGCTTCAAAACATTTCCGAAAAACCGAAATAAAGACAATTAATAGACAATTGAAATAATTGCCTTTTTCTACCTACAGTTACATACTTTTCTTAACCATATTTTCTACGTTTTGAATATATTTTGTAAAAAAAAATCTTTCCCTAATAAGCAATGTTTCTAGATTTATACCATGAAAATTATGTTAAAATATATATTATTTACTTTCTTAGAAATATTTAAAGATCAGTTTTATTCCTTATAAATAGCTCTCTTTTTGGAAGACAGATAGTTGGAGAAAATGGCTTAATTCGACAATACTTGAAATCCTTTATTTTTTCATTTTTACGGAGTTTTATTTCTTAAACAGAGTGCTAATTAATATACAGAGTCTTACTTTTGTGAACTGTATGACTTATCCTGAACTTGTATTGAAGATAAATTACATTCTCACTACATTTAAATCTACAAACTATGAGAAAAATCAAATGTTTTCAAAAATTGATAATTTTTAATGCAAATTTATTTTGATTTATTGGTTCTGGATTATACTTTTTTATATCTAATTGGAATTTTTTTTTAACAAATGTACGAGAGTTTTAGTGGTATTATATTTAAACCAACAGTTTTTTAACTTTTATTGCTTATATTACCTTATATTCTTAAAAACTTGATGTTGGAGGAGAAATGTTTTAAAAATTAGCAATGTTTGCGACATTTTTCGACAATTTAAATTAGTTTTCCCTTAGATTTTAAGTATAAATAAGTGAATTGCAGAAAACTTGAATTTTTTGAAGCGCATATTTTCAGACATTATATGTTTTAATTACACAGAAGAGAAGTTTTATGCGTTATATCTGGAACTTGAATTTTATCATTTTCCTTTACAAAATTTTTAGTTTCGGTATTAGTACCTGATGTTAATTCTTAACAACCCAATTCCACACTTCTTGTTGTTTAAAAAAGTATACTTTCAGATAAATGAAATAAGAGAAAAGTTTTTTTAAAATGAATAAATGATTAAATAAAATTGTTTACAATATAATACACATAAAAACTGCTTACCTTTGCGAACATTTTGAGGAGATTGTTCAAAGTAGCTTTAAGTGCTAGTGTTTCCATTTCCGTGGTTTTGGGGTTTTATAGTAACTCTTTCAAGGTGGGAAAAAACAGGTTACTAGCTTACCTTCCCTCAAAGCTACAAAAATAAATTTAAAAAAGTAGCGTTACTGCTTTAGTATAGGAGTCTTTCTCCCGACATCCAATTATAGCATCTCCCTTTCAAAAGTGGGTGACATTGATGACGTGACGTATTAACACGAATTAATACTATTTTCACTACAATTTTAAATTTATTTCAGTAAATTCTAAATTACCTTCAGAAGGTTGTTTTATAATTAAAAATGAGAAACACGTCTTTCAATATATTATTTCCTCGGAAAGAAACCTTGCTTTAAAATCATCTCACTCTGATCAAATCAATTTATCTAAAGGTAGAAAAATATACGCACATCAATGATTATGCGTACTACTAAACACTTAAAAAATGAAACAATCAGATATGGCTTGAAATATTAATATAATTTTGATTTAAAAGTAATTGCTATAAAAATTATTCACTTTTTATATATATGGAGTATGTGTGTGCGATATGGAAATAATTTACTTTAAACATACATTAAAATTCCAATATAATACGTTTATCGTTCAGAATAATCATTCTTTCATTTTATGCTTAATTTGTATTTCATTTTCGTTTTTGAAAATACGTCCTTTTGAATTTTGTGATAAAAGATTAGTTCATAAATGCTTATTTTGATTTCAAGCTTTAATTTGGCAGAAATATTAATTCCAAGTCTTAACTTAACTAAAAAAGATTCATCGGAGAGAATTTATCTTTAAAATTTGTCAATAACAGAGTTTAAAAAATAGTTTTTCTCTAATTACAATTATAAATATCTACATAAGCTTAAGAGATTTCTAATTCGTATAGAAGGGATATTATTTCAGACTTTCATGCTATATAATTTCTTTTTTCATTCATGTAATATTTTAATAGCCTTATTCGAAACTGGGAAAAATAATTATTGTTATCAACTGAAGAAGTGTGAAAAACCAACAACAAGATATCTTCCAATTTTGTTAATTTGTAGTCAGTTGCAGTTCCTTACGATTTCCACTTTTATTACCTCTGCATGAGTACCTTTTAATTCTTTCCCTTTTAACATTTTAGCTTTAAACAAAACTAATTTTCTTATGTTAATTGGATTATATATATATATATATATAAGGTATCACAATTTTAGGCCATTATTTAATGCATAATTGATTATAACTTAAGCTCACGATGGAGATTTCCGCAAAAAAGAAATGATTAGACAGAATTTACTTGCAGAACCTCAATAAAATGGTCTCCGACTTTTGATTTTTTGAAGAAACGTATTCAGCTGAGAGATTTCATAATTTAATCCAATTGTCAGAAGATAGTCTAAGAGTTTTTAATAACATATATGAGTTAAGTATATGTAACAATATGCCTATGTAAAACTATGTATAAAATACTATGCCGTATGTCAGTTAGCAGTATAATGTAGTAATTGGATCATATTGTATCTACGTGTTACTATATTTGCTGACATTGTTTATCAAACAGCGCGAAATTGTCGAATAACCTTTTCTGAAAGAGAGGTTATCATTTACACGACTTCCGAGGACAGATGGTGTTATTTTGATTTGAAAAGTTTATCGTTTTCGAGGATTGTTAAGGCTGTCTTCGTGTAATATTAATGAATAGAACTTGAATAGGGGACGCTTTTTCCGATTAAAAAGCATTCAGATATTAACTTTATATTCTTACTACACTATCCTTTAGATAACAACATATTTTATAATATTACTACACCGGTGTGCAAAACTTAAGCAACAGTGTAAATTTTAAGCAGATACCATGAAATTAAAGAAAAGGGGTTTTGCGATCAATGTAATGGACACGCAATTCAGTAGAAATGTGATTCGTATGTAAATGTTGGGAACAAAACGTCACAGGAATGTACGCAAAACGCGTGTGGTGTAGCTCAAGACTACAATAAAAGGAAGAACGGAGGCGAAATTAAAGATATTCGCTTCAAGTGAGTTCTTTCGTGAAATATGGCTAGAAGAAATCACCTGGACGACTTCACACGTGAAAGAATGATCGGAAAGCTGGATGGGGATGGCCGCTCTAGGAAAACAACTGCAATGAATGACCGATATATCGTCCTGCGAAAAATGCCATATACTGGTTAGCAAGCACTATTACTCAGCAACTGTATACAGCAACAGGGTGACAAGTGTTATGGTTTACTGTGGTCAGACGCCCTCACAAAGATGGCTTATTTGCCCGCCGTCCTGAAAATTTCTTCGAAAGTTGGCCATAGGTTTCAACATTTAGAGTGGTGTAAGGTACACAATAACTGGACATCTCATCAATAGAGTCGTGTCCTCTTCACGGATGAGAGTCGTTTCAGTGCCACAAGCGATTTTCAACGCCAGTTGATTTGGAGAGAGGTCGGGACATGATTTCATCCCAGTTACATCACTGAAAGAAACGGTGGTTCTGGAGTTGTCGTCTGGGGAGGCATTATGCTGAACGGACGGACTGAGCTCCACTTGTTTGACAGAGCCCTGTAACACAATGCACGGCCACACCGGATTAATGATATTCAGTAGTTACTGCTAAGTGAAGATATCACTCGAATGGATTGGCCAACGTTCTCCCCGATTTAAATCCCGTAGAACATGTGTGGAATGCTTCGAGGAGACTGCTTGCAGCACGATTACATTCTCCGGGGAACGCCCAACTTCTGAAACACATGCTATTTGAGGAATGGGCACACTTACCTCATGAACTGTTGCACAATGTAATGCTGAGTATGATGAAACGATGCGAAGCAACCATTGTAGTAAGAGGAGGGCATATCCCATACTAAGTAACATCTGCTTGTTGTTCTCCCTCTTGGACAGACAATCACATGTAACAATATTATGAGTTCAATAAAGCCTTTTTTTGTTTGATTCCATTTTTCTGTAATGTACTCATTTTTGTGCAGCTATGCTTTCGTCATCGTTTAAGTTTAAAATGCTGTCTATCATTTCTGAATTTCATGTCTCTCACATGATTTCTCGTTGAGTTATGGCAAAAAACACCTGTTACTTAAGTTTTGCACATCTGTGAAATTTCTATCCGAATTAACCTCTTTTTACTAGTGTAAAATGTGTTTCATGTGTCATATCCTATACTGTAATGCTAAATGATCTTTAAATGTATATCGTCGTAAACTTATATGAAAATTAGAACAACTTTCGGTCTAAAAATGTTTCAGAAGTTTCGATCAAATTTTTTGCCATTAAGTGAAGACAGCCTCAAGGAAGCGAAGAAATATAATGTAGTATCAATTCCATTTTTAAATGATCTTCAATAATATGCGAAGGGTTTCTCAAACCGTTTAAGGTCCAAATATGAATCACAGTGTTTACGGAAACCTCTAGCTGCAAGCAATATGACCATTGTTAGCTGTATTACCTTTGCAAGTGATTATAATATCTACATACGACCTTTTTGGCTGCACATATTTATTATATTTAATATTATGCTTATTCTGCTCTTCCTCATTAAGTTTTTTTTCTTTTTTCTTTAAGACCTGATCAACAAGTCACCAAGCAGACAGAGGATAAGAGGAGACTGGTGTCATGAGAATATGAACTTAATTTCTTTTCTGATTTTCTATTCGAATCATTTCAAATAAAACTAATGTTTTGTTAAAAAAAAAAAAAAATTGTGTCTTTTAACATTTTTCCTTTTGCTTAGACAAATTAAATCTTGGTAGGAATTGATTTATTAAAATAATAGGAAAGAAGCCTTATTACTTCCGCAAGACATACTCCCTGTAAAAAGAGGTAGTATACAAAATATCAAATTTGAAAGAAAAAAATTCTAACGTTAAATTCAAAATAAATTTAAAAAAAAAAAATCAAAGAGAAAAAGTAATAGTGAAAGCCATTTGTTTTTCATTTTATCAACTTCATAACAATTATCACAACTTCAGTCAGAAATAGTGGTCATGTTCGCGGCGTCGAGCGTTCAAGGCCTGATGCTTATAATGACCTGCCGTATAGTAGGGCTGAAGCAAGTTAGATCTGGTTGAGGTCCCAAGTTTTCCCGTTGGCGTGGAGTGGAAGTTTGGAGATGGGTTGGGAGCTCAGATATCGTCGCCACTGAACCGAAACTTAAGATTCCTAGGTCTATTGTCAACAGTTTCCTATTGCTTCCCAGTGTGACATGTTAATAAACAAACACAATTATAACATTTAGTTTGAAATTAGTGTGGCCCCGTATTTCTGTCAGTTACATTACTTTATCTTCTGTTTTCTTTACTGCTTTTTTATTTTTTGAAGCTGTTTCGATGAAATACCTTCGAAATACATACCATTTTGCAGTTAGATATTTTGAATAAAAAAAGAAAAAATAAATTTCTGAATTATTATTAAATACTTTAGGAATCAAACTACGACTCTTAAAGTCCCCCCTTAAATTGTTTATATTTTAGAGAGAAACGACAAGTCGTTAAACCTCGCAGGATCATCATAATTATAATAAAGAGATATTGAAGGATTAAAATTTGAATTATTTTCCTACAAACGTGAGGTATTGAAGGTCACTCAACTTCACTGAAAAATATAACTGAAAAATATAAAAAAATATCAGAAATAAACTGGAATTGATACGAAGCAGTACCTTAAGTAAATATTTCAAATACGTTTCTTATTTACACTTCCTCAAATGAATGACTGACTAACTGACCTTGAAACACTGCTGTTGAACTTGGCCTATTCAAATGTATGTTAATACAAATAATCCTTGTTCAATGCAATATTCCACAAAAACAGTAAATGTAAAAACAAAACAAAATAGATATGTAGTTAAAGTCTGTTCCTCAACTAGCAATAGTAAGAGTTAAAAGAAGGCCTTGATTTTTCCTACTTTTTAAAAATATGTCACATAAAAGCAAGTTGTTCTTAGATATTGTCAGACCGTTAAAATCAACTCACTGAAATCATGATTGCAAAGGTAGTAAAAATATTCCCTATTTTTTTAAATTTTTGTTGATATTTGAAGTTCTTAAAGAAAGTAAGCGTTAACTTACGAAATATATTTTAAGACAGCTTTATAACAATTATTTTGCTGTTACAAATGCTATTCCAATAAAAATTCTTGTTTTAAAACAGAATTTGTTAAAATGTAGTTGTTTTTCTATATGTTATAATACCCTATATAACAGTCTTATAGATTTGGTACAACTATAACAATGAATATTTATTAGTTATTTTTGCATCCAGTACAATTTTTACTTAATTTCAAGTTTATTACACATATACAGTATGTTTTTCTATATACTTAATATATGTAGTAAATTTTTCGACTAATAATAATTACTGATTTTAAAACAATAATAGGAAAATGCAATTTTTAAGTTTTTACAGATGAGTAAATTGAAATTAATAATATCAAACCACGAAAAATAAGCATTAACATCTATAAGAATATTAATGTTAATTATAATATTAATTTTTCTATTAGGTTAAAAAATAAAGATATCTTTATATCATTAATAAAAGTTAAATTACATTTGAATAATTCACTTGTAATGTATGTCTATAACTGTATGTGTTTAAAAAAATGTTTGATTAATATATATATATATATATATATATATATATATATATATATATATATACTGATATAATGTTTTGAATTTTATCTTATTGAAATTATCTGAATTTGAAATTTTTTTTAATACAATAAAGTGAATTTCAGTTGTATTCGTACTCATACAGTATTAATTTAATAATAATAATTTGTAGTAAACGCATATTATTAATTAGATTAATTTCATACTTGAATCGGAAAAAGACAAGTGAGAAGGATTTCGAAATTTTGAATCTTGAACGAAACCTGAAATTACCCGCCGCCTTCCAATCTTCCACACTTTGCCAAGTGAGGATTCGAAGATCTGCATTTAAGTTTTTAGAAAGCAGGTTATTCTACTTCATACATTTGGGGAAAATGAAAACGAATCTTCGTATTCATGGTCTGAGCGCTATTAACAGTATTATATATTCAGCTGGAATTAATGGTATATTTATTGAAACAAATATTTATTGTAAAGAAAAGAGTTTCTATAATTTATACTTGATTAGGAAAAAAAACTCTTTTGCATGTAGAATAAAAACTATTTTTTTTATATAATATTTTGTTTAGAGGAAAAAAAGGAGAATTAATATAACGAGAATTAGTTTGAACGGGAAAGTCATGTCGAAGTATTTCGAATTTTAAATAGTTGGCGACTTTCTACAAGAAGTTGGTACGGGATTGAACTATTTGAATGATTGATATTAATTAAAATGGAGTTGGTCTACTTGTTGGTATAATTACATTGAATTGGATTATTGGTTTCCATAAGGGCTTTGAAATTGAGCAACTTGTAAGTAATTTTTTAAAAATTTTATACATTTAAGCTACTTATTCGGAATGTTCTTAAATTGGTATACAGTTGGGTTACCCGATTAGTGTAACGGAATATCTTTACAAATGTCTATCCTATAATTAAAAATACATTTGGTAACTAACATGTACTTTTTATCAATAGATCGCCATTTTCTGCGCTGCTCTTGCAGCTGTCCAAGTAGTGGTCAAATCTCACCTCATCAACACCGGCACGAGTGCCGCATCTAGACAACAGGATGTAAGTAAAATGATAAGAAATTAATTTTTCTTTACTTTATAATATAATAAATTTATATTGTTAAGATATTCTGATAATTCTTAAAAATAATGCTTGAAAATATTTATGTGCGTAGAAGCTAATTTGATACCGTGATCGAAAAAGTAAATTTTTTTTGAGCATTAATTGCAATGCAAACGAGAAAACAAATTTCCATCAGTAGTATTCGATTAAGTAAGTAAAAAAAGTAGAAACCATTAAAAATGAATGGAACAAATGGAACAAACCATGGAATGGAACAAACCATTAAAAATGGAAATTAATTCTTTTTTTTAACACTAATAATTTATTAGCAAGAAACAAATGATGCAATGCAATCAGAAAGTATTTTACTAAAAATATAGCTGATATAAATTATGAAAAATCTAACCAGATTATCGATAATTATAGTTTGTAGACAGAAATGATGAATGGGCTCTAAAATGAATTTTTTTAGCTTCTAAAATTTTCTAGAATATTTCAGTTCACTTGTTAAAGAATTTATATCCATTATTTTTATTATATTTCGAGACGATTACCTAAAATCTCATAAAATTGGGCTATTGCTTTTAAACTCGAACCAAATTTACAATGTAATGATAATTGCATAATTTTAATATAAGTATCTAATGTAAAGTAACATTTTAAAGTTTGTATTTTGGACAAATTCGTTTTAATTAGCCTTTTATTTAATTTAGCGTTTCTCAAACGATGGTACTCGTACCCAAAGAAACATAGGATAGGCCGTTAGGGACGAAAAGAAGATGATTATGGTGGTCACACATCTAAACAAACAAACAAACAAACAGCTTTAAAATGTAAAAAATAATTTTAAAAACTAAGTAGAGGTTTCTATTAAGATTATAATATGTAACATTGTCGATTCCTGAAAAGGAGAAATTCTTGAACCTCACAGCAGATGTGACTCTGAAGAATTTTTTCAATTGCGTTAGGGAGAACCCAGAAATTTTTCGGGCTCGTCATTGAAACGAATATAGTTAGCCTTCTAATACAGTAATGTATTTGTTTTCTTATTAGTTAGCTCGGAGTTTATTAAACGGGTGTCTGTTTCGTATACTTACATAAAAAGTAATTATATAAACAAGCTAAACACAGCTCCAGGTTTGAGATTGTATTTATTTTTCTGCTAAATTTAATTTTTGTGACTCAATTCAATCCCAAATATTCCATATATTTTTCTTTTTTTTTCCAAATATTTATTAATTCGTTTTTGCTTACTTCAAAAATAAAATGGGGCACCCTAGTAATCCTTTTCTATTTTCGACCCTCCTTATTGTCTGCAAATTTCCCCTTTTTCATCCATCTTTCTTCTATCTAGATCGGAGTTATGCATGGTTTGGTGCAGCATAGCGAAATTTAGCTATTACACCATAAATATACTTTCACTAATTCACAAAATATATAAATATTGCAAAGAAAATAATAATTCATTTAATTTATTTCAACGTATCTCCTTTTTGGAAAAAATTTCGGACTCAATACTGGGTGATACAGATTGTGTGTCTGTAGAGTGTGCTTCTAGAATTCTTGTTTGGGGGGGGGGGATACGGATCGAGAAAGGTAGGAAACCACTGATTTAACCGAGTTAAAGACTTTTATTGTTTTTTTTTATCCTAAGGAGGAGGAAGAATCAAATACATTTATGCATTTTTAGGGATATGGGAACTATGCCTTTGGTTATGACATCAAGGACGGACTCGGTGCCACCAACTCCCGATCCGAAGTAGGAGATGCCCACGGAAACAAGAAGGGATCTTATTCTCTTACTGACATCGACGGAAGGGCTAGACGAGTTGACTACGTTGCTGACGGACATGGATTCAAAACCTCCGTTAAGACCAACGAACCCGGAACCGCCGCTAGTGCCCCAGCTGCCGCCCTCATTGCCAGCCCCTACGCCGTACCCGTCGCTCCCGTTGTTAACCATGTTGCCCCAGCATCCGCTGTTATTGGACATGCTGCTCCTGTTGCTGCTTCAGCTGCTTATGGTAGACAGGAAGCTAATCTTGGATATGGTCTTGGATATGAAGCCGCTATTGGTCTTGGACATGGTTTTGCTCACTTATAAGTTTTGGAAATGAATATTTTATCTTCAATACCAAAATCTGATTAATTTATTCTTTGATATACTGAGCGCTTTTTTAAATACATGTGTAGAAAATAAAGTATTATATTTTTATGAAATCGTTTTTCAAATGTGGACACAGTCAAGATCAATGTAAAATGTACTTCTTAATGCAACGGGAAAGCTTCTTACCTATAGAGGGAGCCTAAAAACAAGATGAAAGAATTTGGCTTCGAAAAAAAAATCACTATTAATTTCCAAAAGTTCTTTTATTTTGAAGGAAGTAGAGTAAATTTTAAATTAAAAAAAAAAAAAAGATGATTCGTATCCGTATGTAATCCAAATAATCTCTTAATATACGATATTGAAAATAATTTATAAGTAAAATAGATGTTGTTAACTATTTAAGGTGTAAAAAAAGTTTATATTCAGCTTAATGGGAGATATAAATAATAAATACATTTAAATAAAACCAAACAAGTGAATATAGCTATAAAAGGAAGTGTCAAGTTCTAGATTGAATGTAATATTTAATGTAATTGTACATACATATTCATGACTTTTAAAAACTTTGCAAGATATCCAGAATATAAATTTTAAACATCGAATTAATAATAGAATTCAAATTTTGAAATGCAATGAATTTAATATCCCCCTGCTCAGTCAATGTGAAGTCTATACTTATTTAAAGTATAGAAAAGATTCAAGACATATATATATTGAGCAAAAAAGACAGAAAATTAATAATACATTTATCTTAAGCTAACTGAAATATCTGTTTTTTGCAAGGGCAAATTTAAAAATTCAGCTAACAAGCATAAAATATTTTTAATGAAAGGCAATATCCAACACGGTCAAGATCACATATTCAAAAATTTATTAAATTTACGCTATCGTTTTGTAGTGCAAAAAAATATCTGTGAATCAAATCTCTTTATACATGATCAATAAGTTGTCAACAAATGAAAATTAAACAAAACAAAATATCCTCTTATAAAAACATAGCTTAGCTCCTCATCTAATACATAATCAATGCAATAAACTGTGAAGAAATGTTAATAAGGAATTGGAAGAACTTCTTTATAAACAATATTAAATGTCTTTTCTTTCAGAGCAAATATTTATATATTTTCAAAGCTGAATACAGCTTGTAAAAGGTCTTGATCGGAGTTATTATTTCTATTGATTTGTATGAATCCGTATATTGCTCTATTTTCACTTTGAATGAAAGGCAACGATCGATGAAAAGTAAACAGAACACATAATTCATGTTGTCAAAAGTAAGGCTTACTTTTTGAAAAAATATTTTTTAAGATGATTCATTGGAAAAAAGAATCATAATTTTACTACAAAGAACAAACAGTGAATAAATATAAAAAATTCCAATAAATAAATGAAAAAATATTAAATAAATAAAAATCTATTAAATATAAATTGTAAAACGTAAAATCAACCATGATTTCATGCAACATAAAATTCGTCAGAGGTATAAGCATAATAAAGCCGAATATATATATCATGACGTCATATGAATATAATATGCACCAGACGTATGAGTAGTGCAGACAAAATCTTGCTTATCTGTTTACACAGCATTGAAATTAAGGAAATCTAAAGTAAATTTTGAAAAAAATTACTTCGAAGTGCATACCACCATATTCCAAAGTTTCAGCGTATCAAGTTTCGTGCTTCTGGGCTATTTCAGTTTTGCGCAGTGGATACGCACACATCTAATGTGACTCCGTTCTTTTTAATCCATTACAAAAATTAATAATAAAATGATGTTGTAAAACTTATTAAAAATCGCATTTCATGAGTTGTAAAAATAAAATTTACGAAAAAATTGTAGTATGTGCTGGAAAACATGCAAAATTGGTGAAAGGGGAGAGAGCCCGAAAAACATTATCAAAAATTAATTTGAAAACTGTTTTTTGGTGGTAATATGTTAATAGTTCCTTCTACTCACCAGAAAAGCACTTTAAAAAAGCTGTTTACACGACAATGGCCTGGGTTTGTATAAGAGACAAATAGACAAATAAACAATCAAATTAATTTTTTGCTTCTTTGTATTTTCGTAGGTTACGTAAATTTCACATTTACATAAATCGCATATATTTTCATATAATATTTTTGCCAACTTTACAATAATATACAAATTCATATTGATGAAAAGGGAGAGGTCTCGAGAAACATCATCAAAAATTAATTTGAAAATATTTATTGGTCGTCATATACTTACATTTCCTTCCACACATCAGAAAAGCACTTTATAAAGCACCTTATGCGAACGACGGTGCGGATTTGTATAACGGACAGACAGAAAGATAAACTAGCAAACAATCAAATTTATTTATAAGATGTACAGCTTCTTTGTATTTTCGTAGGCTACATAAATTCACAGTTACATAAATCACACGTACACGTACTTACAAATATAATATTTTTTCCTACTTCACAATAACATACAAATTCATATCACATCAAAAAAATTTGGTTCATTTTATTTCAAGGTTTCGTTCAATACATACATTTATCAGCCTAAAATGTTTTAAAAAAGCTACACGAATCCATATGAAAGCCAAATTTGTGTGTACTAGAAAATAATGCACTTTATGCGAGCAAGATTTTTCCTGAAGAAAGACAGATGGAAAAAACAAAGAATTATTAATAAAAGAAAACTATAATTTTGTGATAAAACTTGTGTTCTTTTTCAAACAAATCTGTTTCCAATTTTTTGTGTGGCTTACATTAACTTAAACTACATGGTTATTTAGCTCATATTAACTTTTGAGTTTGATATATTTCCATTAAGCAAGATTTATTTCAAGACGTTTGGGATATTTTATTTCGAAATGAGAAAGTATAATAATAACGTGACCAATTTTTTTACAGTGAAAAGGAGGAAGAAAAAATTTAAGAAAATAGCACAGCTTAAATAAATCAAAAAATTTATTAAATCAAACGAAAATACACTAATTATGCTAAGATCCATTTTAATTACTTAATTAAACGAGTGTTTTTCCAAAAATCATTACCAATTGAAAACACTCTTTCAACTGCTGCATCAATCCCAAGGCAGCTCAACGTAAATTCGACAAGAATAACTAAATTTTTATATAGAATGTGTTTATTTTTGAAATCGTTAAATATTTCCACCCATCTTTTATCAATTTCAACATATTGATTTTCCCATTGTTCTAATTTATTAGAATTTAATTATACTTTCAGTCTTCTAATTTCTTCAAACAGACAATTGCCATCGATTTTAATATCAGACATTTCGTTCGATAAAAACTCAAAACAATTTTGAATATCTGCCCAAGTTACCATTCAAAAGCATCATTGAAAACTGTTATTTCCAGTGATATTTGTTTCAGATCATTTTCCGACATATTGGAAAGATGTTTGGTAAAGTTTTTACACTTCTTTTTCGCATTTTTCCGTTATACTCGGATTTGATTCCTCTAAATTTGACAATTTACTTTTTATTATAAAAGGAATAAATTTTTCTTCAAATCATGATTTATATTGAAACAAAATCGTTCAAAATAAGATAAACTTTTGTAACTGTAATATGTTCACCTTCAATCTTTTGAATCGTTTTATGGAAAATAGAAGACTGATTATGTACAAAATATGTTAGTATCTCTGATAATTTATAACTGAAAAAAGATTCCAGAACTTTTGGACATTTGTCTGAACTTAAAAAAATGAACTGAGAGGCTCAAATAATTGTAAAATACGCTCTGAAACAGGTGTTACAGTGAGCCATCTAACTTTTGAATATCTTAAAAGATTTTTGTATTCAACATTTGCGTAACAGTTTGGCGCAGCATCTCTGAGATTAACAGATTATTTTTAAAATATTGAAAAAGAGGACAGGAAAAAGGACACTTTTCAAGGAAGGACAGAACCTGCAAATTGACCACCTTAATAATAAGCTATTTACAACATGTTTAATTAATTATTTCTGTACTTAAAGTGAAGTGATTTAACCTTTTACTGCTCTGAGTTAATTAAAATGTATTTATTCACTTATTTTTTTACCTTCAAAAGGAAAAAGTATCCAATCCGTTATTGAAAGGTTATTGGGTAAATATCGAATCTCTTTTTAGCATATCGTGTTTTTCTGTTGACCTGAATTCCCTCATTATAACATTATACATGCACAAAGAGTATGTTTTGAAGGTTAATTAATTTGGAAGAATTATTGACCTAAGAAAAATATATAGTCTGTATAACTACACGTTTTAGATATTATCATAACGAGGAAAGATTATGACAGCGTTTTCACTTTCATCCGTTTTCTTTGAGAAGATTTGTAGTTCTTTTCATTGATTTTATTAACAATTTTGATGAAAGGGTTATTAAATGTTCCTTATTAGACATTTTAATATTATAAATATTTAAAAATATAGGACAAAAATTACATGTTTTTTTTGTTTCTGTATATAGTAGCTTCCTAACATTTTTATTTTAGCAGCTATAATAATAAATATGATTCGTTATTACGATTTTTTAAGACTTCAGAAGCACTAATAGTAATGTAATATGTTTCATAAATGTAAATTATATATAAATGATAATACGTGTATTTTGAAACTATAAGAGAATATTTTACTATGCATTATTAATTACTCCGAATAAATTTCTTATAATACAATAAGATTTCGTCCATACAAGATACTTCTAAGATGTTCGATAAATGGAAGCACAAAATAAATAAAGCAAAACTTAGCAACAAAAGATGTTTATTCATTCTCAAAGTAACATTCTTTGGCAACAATACTCTTTTGACCTCTTTCATAAAGCTTCTGGAATGTTTCTTTCTTTCAGCGAAGGCCTTTTTAGGATCGATCGAAGCACAAACGTCGTCGAACGTTTGGCAAGACTGCAAAACGTGCGTCCCTCAGGAATCCGACGAGGTGAGGAAACAAAAAAGAATTCTGCAGGCTCTAGACTATTATTTAATATAGTAATAATTTCCATGCATGTTTCGATGCATTTTAAGTAAAAAAAATTATTCAATGCGACAAAATATCGGAATTAATTGGATATTAGAATATATTAAATAAAGGAATAATATAAGATTTTGATATAAACTGCTGATGAGTAAAAATTTTGTGGACTGATGAATGATTCATAAGAGAGTGTAAGGTATGGGAGAAAGTGAATAAGAAATACCTATTCCTTATTCCTACGCAGTGAATAAGGAATAGTTAAATTATATTACCTATATCGTATGTGTAAACAAAATCAAAACTTAAGAGGTATAACAAGGATTTCAATAAAGAATATTGTTTCCCCTGAATAAAAGCAGTATATCATACTTCTCAGGCAAGGAATCAATGAAATTATCAAGGAGAGGGACAGAGGCATTTTCTTCTATTCTTATGGCAGACAGCTTTATACCTCTAAAGTACATCTGGGGAGGATAGGTAACTAACGGTTCTTATCCCTAGAATTCTCAAGCATGCTTTGTTGAGTTAATGTCCTAAAATATTCTGGCTAATATATTCTAAGAATTCCATCATCGAAAAGCATATAGGTCACTAGCTTAGTCCGTTGCAGCTTGAGGTTATTATCAATGAGAGGGAATTAATCTACAATTATTGCGACATAAAGAACTGAACTAAATCAGACAATTTCATCTTTTAGCCACCAAGCCATCAGCGATCGATTCCTGATGAATAGGTTGGAACGACCATTAATAGAAATACTATCTCAGATAATAATTCCATCTTCTCAAAATCGCCAACTTTATGTCGCTTAATGTATAAGTGAAGGATTATTCTGGTACCACGATCTTTTCAAATAATAAGTTGAATATTATCTGATTATTAATTAGTTGATTGTTATTCACGCCATCTTAAGAAGTAACCCGAGGGATATTGGCTACGGTTTCTGTAATTTTTCACATTAAACGGGTTTCATCCGTGAAATGCACGTTAATCACTTCATCTCTTCTCGAAATGAAATGCTTTTGTGCCTTTTTTCTGAGGATAGCAAGTTAGACCCCAATTAATGAAATGCAATCATAGACCTAAGAGCATGCAATTCAAAGTAATGGAGTTGGAGTGGATATTGGTGTCAGTAACACTCAGAAGGCGCTGTTGCAGTGAAGTGATATTCATATATTCAGGTTTTCGTATAACTATAAGTGAAAAACACTGATCCTTCATTTTGTGTTTCTGCATCACCTACAGGGGTTTGGAATCAAAAGAACATTTTGTCCTTTTGAACCTATTCACCCAGAACAACGAAAACAACATGCTCAAAAATCCGACAGAAACAGATTCCTTTTACTGTTTCAAACTGCTTTCCCTGTCAGGTAAGTTTTCAAACAGATTTTACTACTTGCTCAATACTCTCAATCCTTTTAGCCTACGGTTCTTTTTAACTGTATTTGTTCCCTTATTCTGTTACTGTGATGACCTCCTTTAAAATTAGGTAGTAATATTTGTATTCTAGATTATTTAATGGTATAGTGAAGTCAAGAAATAGCATTTCAAACGAATAATGTGATCAGAAATAGTTGTTATATTGTCTGTTTTAATAAATAAAACTAAAATTTATGATTTTTTCTCAGTACATCAGATGTACACTGTGATATTTTTGAATAAAAATTTAAAAGACGAAATGAAATTTGGCTCATTTATTAAAAAGCTTTTAAATAATTGTCTTTTATAATTTTATTTAGAGTTTCTTAAATAATTTTTTCAAGTTAAACTATTTTTGTTAATATTTTTGCAAATAGAATGTGCTCATTTCATTTTAATGTTTATATGAACAGTAAAATATGCATTACAAAATGTATCGGAGTAAGAAACAAAGTTGTAGTATCGATAACATTTTAGCTATCATAATTGTTTGAAAGAATTCTTTGCTCTAATATTATCTGTCTTTGAACAGATAATAATTATGTCTTAATAATTGTATCTGTCTTTGAACAGATAATAATTATGTCTTAATAATTATATCTGTCTTTGAACAGATTTTTCTTTTTCTAACTGACACTACAAGTTTTCTATCATAATATGGTTGAGACTGAGGTGGTGCGTACAATTACATTCACTGTTATGTAATATATACAACCTAACAATTTTAACTACATGTTTTTTTTTTCTTTATCTTATTGAAATATAAAATGACTTAAAACCCAAAAAACATAAAACCCAAACTTAATTTCTGGGAACGAAGATTTAATTTTTTTCCATCAGAATATTCAAGTATTTAATTTTATCCATGTATTCACCAATGAAAAATACTTTTCACACATCTTTTGTAGACTTACAATCTCATACAAAAAAAAAAAAACTATTACACTATTTGACAGTGAGGTTGATGTTTGGGAAAATTAAATTCAGAATTAAACTTCAGCCAAACGTACCCCGATCCATTACTTCCAAATACATTGAACTAACTTTCAGCATTTTGTCTCTACAAAAACGTATCTTTCTATCATCATAGAAGTCTATGAGGAAATTTTTACAGCCCTCACCTTAGGATTTGTTCTTATTTCTCGAATGATGTCCTCGAATTGAAGGACTTATTTTTTCTTCTACCACGTTATCGCCTGAATTTTTATATTTCTGGAAAACTTTTGTACCTATCTATAACTGCGTTAAACGTTTTTTGTGATATCGAGCAGAAATTTACCTACCACTGACATTAGAACGACAATTTTCCAAATTTCATTTTTAATTACAGTTTTGGAGCTCATCATCATTGCTAAAATATTTTTTTCTCTCTTGAAAAATATTGATATCTAGAGAAAACAAAACTGTTACACTGATTCATTACGAGAAATAATGAAAGTAGAATCGTAATTTTTATAAGTGTGTACTCAGTTTTGAGACCCTGATATTTGAGGCTTTGACTGCAACATTTTGTTAGTAAATTATAGATTCTTTATTATTATTTTTGTCTAGTATATTATATAATGTTCACCTCATTGTTGTTATAAATATTAAACTTAAATGAATATTTTATAATAGTGTTGTAGACATTTCAGAAAGAGAATGAGAGGCGTATACTAATTTTGGGAGCCACTGTATATTAAATTTATCTGCTAAATATTTATTAAAATATCTTAATACATGAAAAAACTGTGATTGTAAGCTTATTATTTCCCTAAGATTTATAACTTTGTTTTTAATCAAACCAAGGATAAAATAATCATTTTGTTTAATGATCTACATAATATTTATATAAAAGTACATCCATTAAGAACTTATGAATAAATTGTATCATATACTACCTTATATCCCTACCTTCAACATAACTACTTTGTGCTAAGAGTTATTTAAATAATGAATAATTCAATATTTTCGAAACTGTGTACATTGTTGAATTTATTAGAATTTTTATTTTCTATATAGAATCAGATAAATGATGATATTTTTCTTAATACTAAGGTTATTAAATATTTTTCAACTGTATTTATTATATACCTTACAATTCCTCGAATAACGCGAGTATAGAGTTAAAATATTTACAAAACGAAACAATTAGAATAAATTTCAATTTGTTCACTTTCTTTTATAGAACACGTGCATCTTCGATCATTACAAATTCTAAATTTCAAGTTAAGATTATTGAAATATTGAGAGTAGCTACATTTTTTGAGATATATATCTAATGTAAAATTAATAATACACAAATAATTCTTTTTATACTTACTCGTGTAATTCATATGTCATTTTTAAAGTAATTAATTGTATTCTTGATGCACTTTTTTTATTCCACAATATTATAACTTTATAATTTCAATAAAGTTATTTTGGCAATAACTTTTTTAATCTAAAGAATTATTTTTAGCCTTATTTACAAAAAATCCATTTTTTTGTATTTTTCTAATAACTTAAAATTTTTAATACTGTTTTCCGATGCTTGCATTGATCCCTAGCATCATTTATATCATATTACTATCATGTATAATTAAGTATGACAGAGAGAAAGAAAGAGAAAAATGAGAGAGTATGTACTGATTAAAAATAACCAAAGATTATGGAGATCTTGAGTTTTAAAACAACATTAGCATAAACTCTATAAGCTGACTAAAAAGTTCTTTAATTTCTCAAAACCAAAATTTTTTGACCATTTAATACATGAATAATGTATTAAAGTTCGAAAAAGAATCAAATTGATATAATTTTTTTTGCGAATTAAAAGAAACTGAGAATGAAATTAAAAAAAATATCTTTATTATTATTATAAGATTCAACCTTTTCTTTTTACAGCTCCTTTAAAATATATGTTGAAAATTTTAGATTAATAACAACATCTGCTTTTGTCATTGTATTTTAATATTACTCGTATCTTCTGACATAGGATTTCGTTTGTACATAAGAATATTGTTCAGTTTATGTAGAAAATATCAACAAAAAGACTTTAATTGTAATACATATTATTAGGTTATATCAGAATTATCTTTTATAGAATAATTATTATGTATGACTGCATGCCTGAAGCATGTAAAAGAAATAACTATTACACTCAAAACGTACACTGAATTTTTTTTATTACAACAAGGTTCATTGAATTTCACAAAGCTTTAATGCAACTTTCAAAAAACATTTCAGCAAAAGTTGAACAAGCTTTCTAAAATAACGAAATCTACAATAAATTATTACCTTGGAAATAGTAAGACTTGAAACAAATAAAGCTCTATATCATCTCATGAATATATTACAAAGTCTTTCAAACAAAGTAACTTTTAGTGTCTTTGGTATAACTTACAGGAGGACTTTTCCAAGACCCAGACCAACTGGAGCACCATGGAGACCACTGCCAATGGCCAAAGGGTGAGCAGCAATACCATGGCCAGCAATACCAAGAGGAGCACCGGCAACGAGTCCATTAGCAAGGATTCCATGGTTTACTACTGCAACAGGGGCAGCAGAGACTGCAACTGGAGCAGCTGGGGCAACGTGATTGATAACAGATTTCTGGGTGGAAGCAGCATTGAGAGCAGCTCCATAACCAAGACCATATCCAGCTCCATGACCATAGGGTGCCCCGAGGAGACCAGTGCTAATAGCGAGGGGTGCGGCTCCAATCCCATGTCCTGCAACGAGTCCGTTGGCGAGGATTCCATGACTGGCCACGGAAACAGGGGCAGCAGCGATTGTAACTTGGGGAACGACTGGGGCTACGTGGTTGATGACGGATTTTTGGGTGGATGCAGTGTTGATTGTAGCTCCATACCCAAGACCGTGTCCAGCTCCAAGACCATAGGAAGCACCGAGGAGACCAGTACTGACAGCGATGGGTGCTGTTCTAATTCCATGTCCAGCGACGAGTCCGTTGGTGAAAATTCCATTACCAGTAACAACTCCATTGGAAGCGATTCCCTGTCCTGCAACGAGTCCGTTGGTGAGAACACCATGGTTGGCTACAACAACGGGAGCTGCAGCAACTGGGGCTACGTGGTTGATGACGGATTTTTGGGTGGAAGCAGTGTTGATTGCAGCTCCGTAACCAAGACCATGATATCCAGCTCCAATACCATAGGGAGAACCGAGGAGACCAGAGCCGATAGCAAGAGGAGCTGATCTAATTCCATGTCCAGCAACGAGTCCATTTCCGAGGATTCCGTTGTTGACAAGAGCTACAGGGGCTGTAGCGACGGCAATACCAGCTGCAGGAGCAACGTGATTGATGGCAGTTTTTTGTGATGAGAGGGTGGCAATAGCAGGGGCAGCAGCAATCAATCCTTTTCCATATCCTAAATGCCCAGCAGCCAGAACAGGAGCTCCCAATCCAATTGGGGCAATGAGAGATGCTTGGGTAGCTGCCAAAGCAGCGCAGAAGAGAACGATCTGGAATGAATTAAAATTATTATATATGAGCATATGTTATCAGACGTATTTTCTATATTTTTGCAAAAACACTCTTTTATCATTAATTTATTAAAAAACACTTATATTTCTAAAGTGTAAATTGAAATGTATATATTTACGAATAAACGGTAAAATTAATACAAACCACAGAAAAATTATAGATGAGAAGGAAAATATTTTTTGCATCAGTATATAACTATATATTTTGTTCGTAATTTAAAACGTCAGTAAGATGTCTGAATATTTCACTATCCTTTTAAGAAAAACTCAGTGTCTTTTTGATGTTTAATTAATGAATATCGAAATTATTAGTTATTATGCTACTGAATATGAAGTAAAACTTCTTATCTTTGGACACTTTCAATATTTTCATTTACCATGCTATGAAAGAAAATTACTATATATACACGAATAAAGATTATTAAAATTTTTAAGCACATATCAAATACTTAGTATTCTTTATAACGAAATTTGAATTTTTTTTTTAATGTTTCAGGAATACCGCTCTCAGTTTGAAATTAATTTAATTTTACAGTAAAAATATAAAAAAAATCTTAAAAACCTAAACAAGCATACGCTTTGATATTTATCACTCTTATTAATTCCGCAAAATCTTACCAATTTATTTTTAATATTTCGCATTTGAAAGTTTCATAAAAAAAATCCCGCTGTTAGAAAATAATAGCATAGATTTATGTAATAAAAATATCCAATGCTTACCTTAGCGAACATTGTTTGATGGTTCTTCAAAGAAATTTGAGAAGTTGATACTTCTTTGCGAGAAAATGCTGTGTTTTATACTCTTTTACAAGGTGAAATTAAGCAGGCCTTAGTTACCGCCTTTTTCTCTAAACAAAACTCAGGAAGAAAAAACTCGCTTTTGCTTGCATATTAATATCTTGTTCCATTGACATCCATTACAGCATTTCCTTTTATAAGGAAGTGACATTGGATCAGTGATATGGTGATACTGTAAAACGATATCACTTTCATTACAACTAATTACTTTTGTTCACGCTATGTTTCTGCTATCTATATCGCCTCCAGGTATGTTTTTGATGTTGGTAAAGGAAGCTACTTTCTTTCAAAAGTATCCTACTTAAGTTGAAACCTTGATTTTTAACTACCAGTCTTGTTATCAAATTTTAAGGCAATTTAATGTTACGTCCATTATTTACGTATTTATGATGTCACATATAGATTGAGATTCAAGAGCAGTTTTTTTAATGTCTTTTTGCTCAAAATGCTAAAGCGAAGTAATAGTCTTTAACAAATCATAAGTTACAATTTTAAAATTGATATGTCATTTTTTTTCAAAAAAAATAAAAAAATAAATAAATAAAATAAAAAAAAATCACAAATCTTCCCACTGATTAAGTAATGTATTTTAAGAGAAGTAGGCCATTTATAGAAATTAAAAGTAAAAATTTTTATATTCTAAGTGAACAATATTGAGCAATGTTCTGATGATAAAATGAAGTATAATAATTTCTTATAAGGTATGGAATTAATATATTATTTTGTGAGACTATATAACTGAAATATTTTTTCTTAATTTAAATGGCATGACTTTAAACAGTCTGTGAAAATGTGAATAGGTGGTAATGATTTTTTTTCTGTCTTATTTTATGATAAAAAGATAATTACAGATAGCTTATTACAGGAGATGTGAGTTTAGTTATAAGAGAATCTTGCACATTGGTACCGATTATGTAAAGACAATTGCTTGAAATAATTGGAATTACCGTAAGTTAAATTTTGATTCTCAAAATTCAAATCCTTGGGGGAAAAGTGTCTGGAGCGAATTATTAGTTCAAGTATCATTTATTCGTGTCTGTAAATATTGTCGTAGAATTTAAATAAAACAGGGGGGGGGTTAAAATGAATTAAACTAATAAAATCTTAATAATAAAAGGTTATGTGATGTGCAATTAATAGCTTTGTAATATGGATTTTTCACGAAGGACTAACAACTGGGGTCTCTTCCTGATTTTGTTCTTAAGTTTCCACCTTCTTTCCAATTAAACGAAACGTAGTTATGTAAATTAAGTAAACTTAAGTATCAGAGTGAACAGATATAATCAAATCATATGAAAGCAACAGAGAATTGAATTGAGAGGAGTGCTCGGGTGAAGTCGTGAGACTTTTTTGGTATCTACGTGAATTGTTGAGGCTAGGGCCGATGCTGTCTAATAGATTTACCATTTAGAGGAATTACTCCCATCGTATGCCAGAGTTACTTTCTATGTTGTAGAATTTTTTAATACTCGCGGCAAATGACTTGGAATGGTTGACAGCTTTCCCCTTATTAGAGAATTAATATAACCTATTTTGAAACATAACTAACTTTATTGCTGAACTGTTGACTTGGAATTAGTTTAATTACTTTATCTGCGCTTGAAAAGAAGTTGAAATTTAGATTTGTGATTAGAGTATTATTTAAAATGTCAGAACGAGTAAGAGGTAATAGGATTATGTCACAGGCTTCAATAGTGTTGTGATACCTCTGCTCTACTACTTAGGATCGGATCCATCGACTCCCATATAGTAATTAATTAAATTGTAGTCATTCAGATATGATTATTGAATTCATTTAATTCTTATAATGATCCAATAAATCAACTATTATTATGAATGCGAAGCGGTAACTATCTCGCAACCGAAACTTAAGATTCTAATATCTGAAAGAGATTCTTCTTTAGATAACTGAAAATTCTACTTATCTCAATATAAATAAAACTATATCAGAGTCAGGAATAATATTTATTTACTGGGTACGTGTCTAATAGCAGATTTTCAACTGTCCTTGAGCCTTTTTGCATCAATGTTGTGTGCACTGTAATCTCTCTAACATTCTCCTCTGAGAACTTTTAACATGTCCTATCTCATCATTTCTCCTATTTATTATACTTCTATATATATGCATAGAAATGTTGATTTAATTAAGCCACTATTTGTTCACAAGGCAAGTTTCTCAAATTAAATAGCGTCATAAAGTAGCCTGAAAGACTAATTAAGGGATGGTGTGGGAGAATCTTCTGTTGCAGTGTATGTTTGAAGTGAATTATTTCTAATTAGTTAAATTAAATTAATTAGTTAAGTAATAATTAATGATCATTTACAACTCATGTTAAGATCTGTTCAATTTTTTTAGTGTTGTTTTTCTTTTGATTGCAATTTATTAAAGACAAATATGTATTTCATCATTAAAAAACTTATTAAAACCTATCAAAACTGTAAAAAGTTAAAAAATTATTGAATAGACATGTTCATATGTAAGTATTCTTATAAAGATCTATTTCTGAGAAACATTATATGTAACTTAATTTTTCATTGTCTTTTTTAAAGATTTTTTTAAGAGAAGTTTTTAGGTATATCTGAAAATTAAAATTCTTAAGCCCTCCTTTAGGATTCAAATTATTCAATACAACAATTTCTCTGTTCTAACAAAGACTTCAGGCATTAAAAAACTTAACTGCCTTTCAAGGGAGACTTGATTACAGGTGCATTTTAAAGAAAAGTTCCCTGAATCGATCGAATATCAAGTGTCGATTCAGCCAAACCGGTTCGAACAGGCAGTATTCTACGCTTAAAACTATAGGAACGTTGAAAACATTCTAAACAATTGAAGATTTAACCAAAGAATATAAATTTTTGATCCATAATTTATTTCTGAAAGCAATTAAATAACTGAACAACTACTAAGAATAATTTCCAAATCTTTTCCCTTAAGCCTTAAAATTTTTTGTTTCAAATATTAATTCATCTAGTGGTAAAAAATATGATAAGGAGAAAAAAATTTTCAAAAAAAAAAAAAAAAATCCATTTAAATAATACTGCAACTTTTCTTAATTGAATCAAAGAATATATAAATTAAAAATATTTTTCGACACATGGTATATTAAATTTTTAGTAAAAGAAGAGTTTATACTGAGATTTGAGAGCTAATATATTTTCATAGAGTTTTTAATATGTGATCTATCGTTTTTCTTTTTATGCGTTACAATTATTGATAATTATCTCTCTTTCTCTTCTGTTATATACAAATTTAAATGACATATTTTGGAAAAACTATCTCTTTCAGACGATGGCAGCATACGTTATAACACAAAAATTTAATTTTTTCTTGAATTTTCAGAATAAAATCAACAGAATTTAAACAAAACTAATTTTTAAAATTAGAATGAGATTAAATAGAAGTTGTTGTGAAAAATTTATAAGGAATCATGCATTTTCAATAGTAATTTCTTCTAAATATTTCAATTATTTAAAACCTCTTCAGTGTGAAAGTTTCATATTGTTTGCAAACTAGAATTAAAATATTTATGTTCAATACATATCTGGAAAACAATTTATCATAATAATTGCATCATCACTTGAAGTTATAAAAATTTAATTATAGACAAATAGCTTAAATTTGTGCCAGGTGTATATTATCCTTTTATTTCTATTATAAAACTGAATTTTTACCTTGTCATTATAATAAAGATAACTGCTCGTTAGGTTTATATACTGTGAAAAAATACTTATTGTATCAATACACTAATGTCATAATATACTGCAAAATTCAAATGTAATATGAGAAATCCAGTTGGAAAAAATTAAATTGAAAAATTTCAGGCAATCTTGAAATCAATAGTTTGAAGAGTATGGCACATATTCATAAGGTCGAAGAATATCCAGTGTACTGCTTAAAACTATAGTTTTGCTGAAAAGTAAGTCCTCTCTTAAAATTGAGGTTTATGTTGCCTTGACTTACCTTAAATATATAATTATTTATTTGATTTTATTTATTTAAGCTTTTATAATACTTTTTCATAAAAATGTTTTAGAATTGAGCTTTATAGATAATTTAATATTTGAAACTAAATAGCAGGAATTTTCATCTTTTTGTTCTGCTTACCCTAATCATTTAAAATCAGGCAAGAATTGCTGTTATAAATTTCAAAGACTTTTATTTTATTTTCTATGAGTTAAGTCAATAATACCATAAAGAATTATTAGAAACTATTTTAAACTTATTTACTTAACAAAGAATTGAAATCGGAAAAAACTTGATATCAATAGTTATTAGTCTTTTTAAAATATTAGAGTTATAAATATTCAAAAAAGGCGTTTTATTATTTAATATTTAAGAAATTTAAATTCTTGATAAAATTAGCTTTAAATAAAAAGCTAATAGTAAACCCTTACTATAGTTGTCGATTTGATTTTCAAAAATGTAACCCTGAATCCCTAGCTTATATTTGTATCAGAGCGCGACAAGGTTATTGATTATGGTAATATCTCCATTTATTCGACGCCCTGGATGAATGGAAATTTGAATTTTCATTGATTTTCCTGTCAACGGAAAGTGCAGAAGGTCATTTAGCCTTATTTGAAATTCAAATAGTGCAATTAACAGTATGGGAATAGGCATTAATGCCGTATAACACTCATTAAGCTAATAAATCGATTGTCACTTAAGTTTGCGGTAATCATAGCACCTATCTAAAATTAGAAATAAGAATGTGATCTCCACAAAGGGTTTTAAAATAAATTTTGAAAATTATTATTATTATCGCCTGTCTCGTGCTGTTATGTATTATACGTCTCATTCAAATGACACTGTTTAGTATAATATTTTATGGATGTGAAAAATAATTAAAATATGAACAAAAATTATCAGTTTTCAACATCGAGAGCATTGAAAACAAGTAGAAAGTTTTCTAATTAAAATTGTAATTAAAAATAAGAAACATCTTATTTCCTTTATCAAAGAATACAATTTAAAAAATACTTAAAGCATTCAGTACTATATTAGTAAAGCTAACCAGAACATATTTTTTTGGCATAATTTTTGGTAATATTTTTTTATCGTTAAAATGTAATGAAACTCAAAGAAAATTTACAAATTAAAATTGGGCGGTTAATTTTTTTTGTGCTCCACTTCGATTATTCAATAATGTATTTTTGAAATTTATGATATAAAAATATTTTATGTAGCTATCATCTGTATAAATAAATAAATATTTTTGAGATACATGATATTGATATGTAATTTTAAAGACACTGATGTAATAAGATTATTTTATTTATTTGTCAAAGAATTTTAAGCTACCTTTCTATCTATTGTAAAAAAAGATTATTATATTTTATGTATAGGTTTTTAAAATGAATTGTAAACAAAGTGAGTATGAAAGAGACAAAAGCAATCAAATGTTGAAAAAAAAATTAAAATTTAATTCAAGTTTCATAAGTTTAGGATTTTTTCATATTTTTGTCACAGATAGAATAGCGTTATCTATCTTAAGTGTTTGCAAAGTATGTTTCCATAAGCAATGGACTCAGTCCTCGCTCATTTTTAGCTGATTTCATTTTAAAATGTATGTGGGTATGTTTTGTTGCAGATTTTATGTACAGGTATGCTTGTTTTTTGCCGTCAATCGCATTGGTGATTCAGTGTGTCGTGTGTTTGCTAATTCTTCACCGCAGTCAAATAGTCGTAACTAATCAACAACTAGTTTAATTAACATATATTTTACAGAAAAGCGTATACATCTGGACATTCTCGTGTTTGGAAGATCTTTGCCAAAGTCTTCCAGTTTAAATAGCGCCCTCTATCAAAGAATGGGTTCGTCCACTTGTTTTTAAGCCATTTGAAATAATAAGAGACAACTGATGAAACTCTTTTTTGAAAACAATTTGTTAAAAGGCAAGATAATAGTAAACTTTATGCGGGAAGACGTCATTTGTGCATAAATTTATATAGATAATTCAAATAGTTTTAAAAGCAAAGAATTAAAAAATTTAAGCATATGAAAACGTGAACTAGAAATAAAAATTTTGCAACTTCAAAATTCCATTATTATAATATTTTTTACTTATAATGATGAAAAGGAAATGCTTAAAAAGATTCGAATATAAAGAGAGTGATGTTTTAGTGAATGAAAAAATTATAGCATTTGAAATAATTCGCCATAAAAAAATAAAATATTCCCTTTATATAAAAAGTTTAAAAATGTTTTAATATTATTTAAACGTAACCTTTTATCATACTATAAATCATCAGATACTGATTGTTATCTTTTTTTTTTTAAAGAATTCCTTAACTCGCGCTCTACAAATTAACTCTTAATCGCTGATAGTTAACAAAACTTTTGCAAAATATATTTATTTAGTTGTAAAAGGGTTTATTTTAGGAAATGCATTATGATTTGCTTTTGTGCTTGAATTATAATTTGATAATGCAATGGGAATTTTTTTTACATTCAATCAGATTTTTGAATAGACAAAAAAAACAAAAGAAAGAAAGAAAAGAAAAGTGGAGATGATCAAATAGAATTTTATATTAATTTAGAATTAAATACAGTAAAAAAAAATGCTTCAACTGAAACATCTACCATAAAAAATTGATTAACACGAAATAATACTGTAGTCCCAACTAAATACAATGTAATTTCATACATTTTTTTAAACTCGAAGCAAAAATCGCTTTAAACTAAAATATTTCGCTTCTCTGATTCACATATTTTGATTTGCTTCTTTCCTTAGAACGAATGAAATAAATAATAGTTGCAATTGTTGCTAGGTTATTGCTAGTATTTGGGCACCATTGTCATTTATTAGTCAATTAGTTTTTGAATTCAGTGGAGGGAGGTCGAAGAATTGTGAATCGAATTTCGTGAATTTTGCGTTTAATTCAATTAATTTTGGGTCCAAATCGAATCGATTAACCTTAAGTTTTTCTTTGTATTTCAAATAATTTTTTTGTGTACTGTGGTAGAGAAATAGAGAAGAAAATATTTTTCGCAATTTCGTTTAAAATAAAGATAGAGCTGCTGTAGGAATTTGATGACTTTCTCTCTCATGCACACGTACTTTATACTCTATATAACTTCAGTTAATTCTGTAGCATTTGTAGCTTTTTATTCTAAAGAAATTTTTTATATTAATTTTTTACGTTTTATGATTTGTAATTTAGTATGATTTTACATAGTTTAAAATTATATATATACATATGCACATACCAATTATTTAATGAAATTTGGTGATATCGGAAAATATTGATAAGTTTTTTTTTTATGCATAAGCGTTTAGCACACGAAACAAAAATATTTCAGTTTTCTTAATATCACATTAAACGCTTAGCATCGTGTAACTATAGCATTTATAATATGAAAAATATTAAAGCAATCAAATCAAAACTAAGTTTAAAATACTTCAGTATTAAATTTTGTAACAACACATAAATAATTCAGAAATATATTTATTTTGACGTTTATTAGAGTAAAACAAGCATTATTTTTATCCCAAATTCGTGTTTGGAAGATACAATTTTTACCCATAATTTTTGTACAGAATACTTAATTATAATATTAATATTATTTAATATATAACTTATAACTATTGCATATAATTTTTTATTTAACATCGTTTGTGCTTGAAAATATTTAGTTTAAAGCAAGCTAACTTAATAAACACTAGTTTATTAACTAAAACTTAATAAACATTAGTTTATTAACTAAAACTTAATAAACATTAGTTTATTAACTAAAACTTAATAAACATTAGTTTATTAAGTTTTACTACAAAGAACAGAATTATCCACACAAGGTGTGCTTTTTTATAATTATAACCATAATTAAATTACTTAATTAAATGTAAGAATTAAAGTAAACGATGAAATATCGAGAAATGGACAATAATAAACTTTTCTGATATTAAAATTCAAAGAAATGAGAAATTATTGAATTGAATATATTAAGCTAAATGTAATTAAAATGGAAGCAAACAATGAAAAATTGAAAAGTGATTTAGTATGCCAAAAGTGATCCAACTAAAACAATAACCACTTGAGTGGCTAAAAAAATGGCTGCCTCTCAGCTACCTTAAAATTTTGAATGTTATTCATTTACAGTCATATCTTGAATCCTTTTTACATATATATTAATGTGAAAGCAGGCATTAGACATATTTTACATTTACTTTATTTCAATCCAATAAAAAAAAATTCTGAAATTTATAATGACGTATTTTTGAAAATTAAGTTCGTTATTGGTGAAAGCAGACATAAAAAATAAACTCTAAAATAAGATAAATTTTTGAAAAGAGATAAGATGCAAAATTTTTGGGTTAATTAAAACAATATTCTCTTGAGTGGCTGAAAAAAGTGTTCAAAAGTTTCTTTTTGTAGAATATGAAGTATCTACTTTCGGTAGCTTAAGAGGAATCAGAACCCGAATGCACCTTTCGAATCGGTTGTTACTGGTTGTGAAATAGTTTTACGAGAACGAAGGATATTTGGAATAATTTTTTTTAGAATAAATCAAAAACCACCGATTAAGGGAATTATATTATTATCAGTTATACAATGTGTGTGTGTGTCAAATGGTGTTTCTTTACTTTTGGGTTTTACGTAAATGTACATTATCTCACCACATAAAAATTTACTTCAAATCATCAATAGAGTTTTCTCTTACTCGTAAAATTTTGAATTGGAAAATAGTAATTTTTATTACAAAAATAAAAGTTTTTATTAAACTTTATCCGAATGTTATTAATTTTTTTCATTTAAAAATAAAATCATCTTTTTTATTTTTTGTTTTTATTATGCTGTTCATAAATTGAAGGGAAAATATGAACTACAATGTGATTTGAAGAAGAATTAATCAATTAATTGCTTACGAGCATTTCAGTTAACGAAAGTTTTTAAATTCTTACACCAACATTTATATATGATGCATTTAATTGTTTAATATAATCCAACGTGAATGAATTTATAATAAATTTTTGCATCTTATTTTGTCTCTTAATATTTTTGCCATATTCGATATTATTTTGATAAAAAATGTATAATGAAATGATAAAAACTAAGACACTCATTGTCTCGAAATAATCAGTTTCATTTGAGGTAAACATCCAGTACAATTCCCTATTCCAACATCTCTAATGATTAAGGGTGTATAATTAGTAAAAATTGTTTTATAGAGATATATAAAAATTATAAAAACTCAATTATTAATAATTTTTCCTTAAAACATTTCATTTAAGGATTCATTTTTGCTTAGCATTTTAATGATAAAAGATCCAATTTAATTATGCAAGGAGTAAGAATAAGTTTGATTTATTTTCATGAGTAATTTAACAAACATTTCTATTCTAATTTAAGTTTTAAATATTTGATGTTCCTATTGGAATTTTTTAAAAAAAATAATTCAAAATGGATAAAAATAATTTTTTTAAAGGCTTAAAGCAATATTGAATTCAAATTTAAAGCAATTATTGAAAATACTTAAAAGATGGCTGAATATTACTTAATTGAATTCAATTTACTATACACATGAGCATTAATTATGCATAAATGCTGAAAATGCTTTTCCTTTCAACATACTTCAATGCAGATTTAAATTACGTATTTTAAAAAAATCGGCACAAGCCTTAATGAAACACAAAAGGTAATAATAAATAATTTATTTAGAAACTATTCATAACAGGACGATAACAACAGAAGGCTTACGATCATATTTTTGGTAATATTTTTTACAGTCTATTTGGTACTACTTAATGAATAGCCTTTCCAAGACCAAGACCCAATGGAGATCCAATAAGTCCGGTTCCAATAGCCAAGGGGCTGGTTGCGATTCCGTGGCCAGCGATGCCAAGAGGAGCTCCGGCGACGAGTCCGTTGGCGAGGATTCCGTTACCAGCAATAACTCCATTGGAAGCGATTCCATATCCACCAACAAGACCATTGGCTAGGATTCCATTGCTGGCTACAGCAACTGGGGCTGCGGCGACTGCAACACGGGGAGCTACTGGAGCGACGTGGTTGATGACGGATTTCTGGGTAGAGGCAGCATTGATTGCAGCTCCATAACCAAGACCATGTCCAGCTGCCAGACCATAGGGAGCACCGAGGATACCAGTGCCAACAGCAAGAGGAGCGGCTCCAATTCCATGTCCTGCAACGAGTCCGTTGGCGAGGATTCCGTTGCTAGCCACGGCAACAGGGGCAGCAGCTACTGCAACTCGGGGAGCAACTGGAGCGACGTGGTTGATGACGGATTTTTGGGTAGATGCAGCGTTGATTGCAGCCCCATAACCAAGACCATATCCGGTTCCAAGACCATATCCGGCTCCAAGACCATAGGAAGCACCGAGGAGACCAGTGCCGACAGCAAGAGGAGCAGCTTGGATTCCGTGTCCAGCAAGTCCATTGGCGAGGATTCCATTTCCTGCAATGACTCCGTTAGCAAGGATTCCATTTCCTGCAATGACTCCGTTTGAGAGGATTCCGTTATGGGCAGCGAGTCCGTTTCCAAGGATTCCATTACCGGCAAGGGCAATAGGGGCTGCAGCGACAGCAATACGAGCGGCAGGGGCAACGTGGTTAATGGCGGTTTTTTGGGAAGATACGGTGGCAATGGCAGGAGCAGCAGCAATCAATCCATTTCCATATCCTAAATGTCCAGCAGCCAAAACAGGTGCACCCAATCCAACTGGAGCGATGAGGGAAGCTTGAGCAGCTGCCAAAGCAGCGCAGAAGAGGATGACCTGCATGAAAAAGATCAAATTTAAGAAATTTTGTACAAATTCTAATAATAATTTTTTATAAGTGATGGAGAAGAATTAATATAACAGTTGAATGAATTTCAGAAATGTATCAGAAGTAATTGTTACAGTTCAATTTTGAATAAGGACTCAAAAATAATTACCGATTTTGTTGAATGTTGATATTTTTGCTGATCAAATAGGAAGTTACTCAGTTTTCTCTACATCCTTTTTAAAATCTTACCTAATGATATTTATTTATTAAATTATATCAACATTATAACTTAATATTTAAATTCTAATCTCAAATAATCTGAGATATAATATTGGAACCTATCCTTATTTTTAAAAAAATGTTTTGATAGTTTTTTTTATTTAATTTTATGCATGAATACAAATATAATAAAAATAGACACATGCACTTAAAATTTGGAGCCCTCTTATGCTATATATATAACTATATACAAGTATAACATATCTCCATGAATACTGTTTTATGGGTAAAACATTTACTTTTATTTGCTTCATAATCTTATAGAGATATCTAAATTATGCTTAGATAAATTATTTGGCGTTAAAATCAATGAATAATTGTAGCACATACAATCAAATTTATTTTTACTATTTTTTAGAAAAACGAAACCATATAATGTTTTTATTATTTAGACAAATTTTCTTTGTTTGCTGTACACAAAAATTCCTTGATAATTATTAAATTTGTCATAATTTTATAGTTTTAATTACTCATTACATTTCCAGAAATTCGAAATGAAATCTTCTTATTAATCTACGTATGAATGAGACCACGAAAACCAAAATTTATAAAATGTTATTTGACAATTAATATATGTATAAGGAATTTGACGGTACCGGAAGCATGTATTTTGATTTTTCAGTCATATATGATTGAAAATCTTTACGTTGTATAAGTTTGGAAGTTTTTTATAGAACAATTTAATGTCTCATAACATTCAAAGGGAATGTCCTAAAGATGCTTAGAAAATATTCCCTCAGTTAACTTAATATTAATTACCTTATTAATATTTCGATGATTTCTTAAGTTATCGTTTTAATTTTATAAGAAAAGGATTTGAAAATTTAACATTAAAATAAACTTGATAAAAAAATTTAAAATTCCACGGATGACTATTTTATTCTTTTATGAAATTTTATACTTGACAAAATGAGAATATCAGAAAAAAAGCAATCAAAGAAGTGCTGGCAAGGCAAAAGCTTTTTTTCTCTACTTCTTTCATAAAAATGGCTAAGAGAATATTTTGAAAATAATTTTATTTCAAAAACTATTAATAATTGATGATTTAATTTAAGATAAATTTACTGTACATCATTTTTTTGTGTTTAAAATGTTCAAGAGATTGCTATTTTAAGAGAAATATAATGCTGCACAGATACTATCAATTGAAAAAAAAAGGTTTTATTTTTAAACCACAGATAAAGTCTGAACAATTTTACTTGAAATTTCTTTTGTTAAAATTAGTAATCAATAAATGAGATGGGCAATTAAAGTAAAGTTGGCAAAAGTGGAAAATAAAATTACAGAAATAAGATTAATGATGGTAAAATCCTTATACTTACCTTAGCGAACATTTTCAGATGTTTGATCAAAGCAGCTAGAAGTGCTAATACTCTCACTTCAAAAATCACGACTATTTATATGCACAAACAAAGACAGAAAACAGGGTTCGGATATTTGTATTGATAAAGCAATGGTCATTAAAGCCCTTTTTTGTCAGTAAATTAAGATCTCGTTTTCAACGACATCTATTATAAAATCCCACTTCGACAGGAAGTGACATTGGAGATGTTATGTACTGACACTAATTCTTCCGATATCATTTACATTCAATTGCATATTCGGATTCGAATTGTTACTCCACCCTACATGACCTTCAGAAGGCTGTTCAATATTTGAAAATGGAAACCATGTCGTACGACGTTACTCACGTCAGAAGAACCCTCGAGTTATTGATTATTTATCTTGTTGTTTGATCTAGAAATGTTTCTATTCCCTTATTTGTGGTTTGAAGTTTTCAGCAATAATGATGTCATAGATAGATTTAGATCGTTAATACAAGGCAAAAGTCCCTATTTCCTTATTAGAAATGCTTAAAGGCTTTTTTGAAATAAAGCTCTCGTCTTCTAGCCATCTTGAAACCTCAGACGTGACATTGATTCTTTGAAATTTCTAATTTCCTAATCAAATCCATAAAGCTTTTATTTAAATGTTATAGAGCACATTCAAACAATTAAAAAAATAAAATTGAAGAAGAACTGAAAAAATCTGTTTCCCCCCAGAATATTAAAATAGAAAGTTAGAATTTTCATCCATTTTCTAAAGGAAATGGAAGAATAAGTTAACTAAAAGAAATCTTTCTTAATTTTTTTCAGGTGGCTTTAAATTCATTTCAATGAATTTAATATTTTTGATTTGCTAAGATTATTAGAAATAAGACATTATTGACAGTTCATCCACAAATTTGATATGGCTATGATTCATAATTGTAACATTTGTAGAAATTAACTCATAATTTGTTTATTAATAGATTAATAAAAATCTAATATATATATTTTTTAAGATTGTTAACTTTTCCTTAGGTTTAATTTTGGTCTATTAAATAGTTTATATCAACTACGAAGACAAGAAAAGGAGAAACAGCAATGCCTTTAAAAATTAAATCAGTTTTAGGTTTACTTTTGAAATGTTGGAATATTTTACTCAATGTACCTCAAAAATGTATATAATTTTAACAAATGATCTTTTAGTCATCTATATAGTAAAACAATGACACAGATTTTTGTAGAACAATACATTTCAAACAGTTTTGCTACAACCGAATAAAATTTTAATTTAAATGAAAATGACTCATCGACAAATTAGAGTTTACATAAAGAATGTTAAAAAATTCCTCTAGTATCATGAGATAAGTTAAAAGATATAATTAATACATATTTCCTTCAAAGTTTTTATTTTTTATGTTTAGCTCTCACTGCCTCGAGTAATTTATTTAATTAATTTTTTTTTACTTTTGTATAAAATTATTATGTTTCGCGAAATGTGTTATAAATATTTTAATGCCAGAGAGAGGGAATCTCCAAAATACACCAGGGAACCAAATCTGACCCACCATCAGTTATTAATTCGGCAAGCTGGTTAAAATTATTTTTACACATGCAAAAAAAAAAAAAAAGAAAAAAAGAAAAAAAGAAAAAGAAATCGAGATACACGTTGTGTGATATCGCTAATTTGTAAAAAACTACGAGGTTTTTCTCCATCTATTCTTAAGATTTTCGAGATATGTGGAATTCTACAGATATGAAAGATTTCATAAAAGTTTTTCTGGTTATTTTTGAAAAATGTAACATTTTTTATGAAAAATTTAAATAAGTAGTTAACTTAGTTCTAAGGGAAAATTACGTCACATTTTTAACATAAAATATAAACAAATGAAAGGCATATATCGAGAAAATCCTACTAGATATAATTTTGCTAATATTTATTTTCCCTTCTATGAAGTAAATTATAAAAGTAATAATTTTGTTATGTTTAGATACATTGATGATTTTATAATTTTTCAAAATCAGGGTAACTTAGATGTTAAGCATTGTTTATCTTTTAATCCATCTTATTTAAATGTATTACAAACTAATAATAATAATATTATTAAAACTGAGTATTTAGATATGTAGTAAAAAATTGTTGAAAAAAATTGCATAGTAATATTTATGATAAGAGAGAAAACTTCATTGTTCGCAAGTATTTTTAGGGAACAGTCACTTGTGTGTGTGTGTGTGAGAGAGAGTATCTAGACTTTTGCAAATATGTATTTTTACAAAAATTAATTAATAATTATTTTGATATCTATGAAAATTTAATATACCAGCCTTCAAGCTATGTAAAATGTGAAAAATGTAAAATAAAACAAATTTTTAATGTTAATTATTTATTTCTTAAAATATTTAAATTTTTAAAAGAAATAATGTAAAATGTAATAATTGCAAAATAAATCAAATTATTAATGTTAATTATTTATTTCTTAAGATATTTAAGTTTTTAAATGTTAATTAATTTTGTTTCCTTTTTTTCGTATTTATTTTTTGTTAATAATTCTTAAATTTTTTTAAATTGTTAAATTTTATCTTCATTTGTAGTAATATCTTTTTACATTGAAATTTCAAAATTCCGTTTTACAAATGTAGAGGTAAATCTAGTTTTTAATTTACTTCTGTTATGAGGAATTCTTCTTTATTCTAGGCATCATTTGTATTAGTAATACATTATACGGGAACGAAGCTTTTTTGGGTAAGATTTTAATACTTTTTCTTTTCCATACTCTCTTTTCTGCTTTTGAAATCAGTATGTTTCATTTTAATACATTATACTTTTATAATTGCTCTTATGCTTTTTTAGAATTTATTTTTTGCTTTTATGTTTTTCGTCTTTTTCCACTACTTTTTGATTTTTAGTTATTACCTGTCTGTTTTAAAGTACACCCTTTTTTTACATGATTTGGAAATAACTCGGTTTACTAATAAACTTTTTTACTCAAAGTTTTCGTTTTGGCATGTATTTTTTGTTCTAGTACGAATCCTCCCAAGTTTTTTTTTTAAAAATTCTAATTTTGACAATGTAACCAGAAGACGGTCGGCTTATGTACACACATATGTGAGTGACTTGGTCTACTACATGGCTTGTTTACTTTATATTGTGGAGTTTTGGCGAATAGCCGAATATTTATAGTCATTTTCTTCTTTATTTCGTTGTACTTCAACTGAAACACAGCATTTCAGTTTCCAGCCAGACTGGAAATCCATCACGTGACTGTTTCGACCATATTAATTCACTTAAATTAAAAAAAATAATTGTTTCAACATGTTATTAACTTGAAATTTATTCTTAAAACCACAATTTCTGTCATGAATGATATTTTTTTCGCAAATTTCTATGCATTTTTTCATTTTGATATTTCAAGTCGATAATAACGATGCCGAAGGTGAAGTTCAGTTATTAACGGCTGATTTAATTTGTGAGGACTTGAAATTTGCTATAAGTGTGAAGCATTTTCTTTCTCATGACCCTGACATAGAGCGTGTATTAAAATTTCAACGTAATCTTAAGTTTTGTGTAGAAGGATATCCAGAATTATTTGAGCAACTTGAGAAACCAAACAAACAAAAAAACAGCCGCTAATAATAGACATTGTAACAACAACAACTTAACCCCGCCAGAGGCCGTTAATAACGATCGAAACTCTTCATTTGAATCAAAGCCTACAGTTATGATAGACATACCTGATACATCTACTGGTGATGGCATTTTTGATCAACTTCGTACTAAACGTGCACGCTTGTTATTAAGTAGTGAAGAATAGTTGTTAGTAGCTTTATTCCTAATTTCAATTTGAATTTTTTAATATGTTGTATGGTCTGAATACCTATAGACTGAATTTTCACTGTACACTAATTAAAAAAAATTTTTGTAATAAAAGTGAATTGTTTTTTTTTATAAATATGTAATATGGATTCTCATTGTTACTTTTTCTTGCACGTTTTTTGTGAAAGTATTTAGAGTTTTTTTTTCATTTTACACGATTTTTTAAAGTAGTGAAACATATCCTCAAATTTACCACATGTCGCATGTATTTTTTACACAATGTTTTTGCACAGATTTCTAAGGAATGAATCTGCCATGCAAAAAAAGAGTTGGGTGTAATTGCTGAGTGGAACACTTGGATCTATACTATTCATCACTGTATGGAGCCAGTGAATTTCTTTATTTCAACTTCTTCTTTCTGTTCTTCACCCTAACTTCATTTACTGTATCCTATGCCTTAAGTGCTCATTTTTGTAGTGTTTTTCTAAAATTATTTTCAGCATTGAATTTTATTTTTTAATTTCAGTTTTTTATATTATTTAATACAAAACTTTTCATTTTATTGCTTTGATTTTGATTTTACATTCAAATTTATAAAAGCTTTTTATTCAAAGTATTTTACTTAACATTTTTTACAAATAGATTTGAGTTTAATTTTTCTTTAGTTTATATTGATAATTTGTCTTTTTACTATATATGTATATATGTGTGTGTGTGTGTACACTCTCTCTCTCTCTCTCTCTCACACACACACACACACACACACACGCGCGCACACACACACACACACAGATATATATATATATGAAGTCTAACTGATAATTAATTTGTAAAAGACAATTTAAAAGGTTTTTACAAATCTAGTGTATTACCATTTTAGTTTAAGTTTAAAATAAATTAAACTTTCTTAAAAATATTTTCTAACAGTGGTTTATGATTTACTTTCAAAAATGATTTATGGTCAAGATTGGTATAGATTTTTTAAATTAAATTATATTTTGAATTATTTTAGTTACTGATACTTGAGGTTTACCCAGGATAGGACCTCCCTAAAGATTAGTAATTAATTAATTTCTCCATATATATATTACACATATCTATTTCATGATATTATATTTCAGAATTTTAAGTTGGATATTATAATATGTACATAAATTAAAATGTAATTTTACAATAATAATGAACTTCTTAAAATTTCTGAGTTACCGTTTATTACATTTTGCAATATTATGTTTACTTATAACTATAGTAAGTGCTCAAATATATAATGTGGAGTGATTCTAACTATATATATATATATATATATATATATATATATATATATATAATCCCAATTTTCAAATCTTAATGTTTCATATAAACATTACATTTTACTCATTAACTCCCGACTTTTTATTTCAGTCGACGGCAAATTAATTTTGAATATCTGTTCTGTATTCAAATAAGGATATGTTAATTATGCACGAAAATGAAATAATATTACACATTTAAATTAAGCAAATATATAAGTAAATAGGTTTTCAAAAATGTCAAGAGCTCTGCACATCTGTAAAACTGAGCAGCTCAGAGTTATTTTGTATTATATTGCATTATTAGAATTCGTCCTCCTTGGACATTAGATCATATGTATTTGTTGAGTAGTTCAATTTCTGTCACACCTTTCTTAAAAAGTAAATCTCTTAAAAATTAGAGTTGCCGCATGTTAATTTTTATACCATAATCAATTACTTTTATAAAAGGAACTTATTCCTTTTGAATTTTGGAAATAAACTATAAATAGAAAAATTTCAGTTCTATTATAAAGAAGGTTTTGTGTATCATCTTTAACATTAAATATTATATAACTTAGAAGTATTATATTATATTTACTTACATTTACAGCTTTTAATTTTTATTTTATTACCTATTCATTAAAACAAGGCTACAATGCATATCATTTTATCTGCTCTATATATGCTAATTAATTGAAAACTGTCCTCTGTTCTTTTTAGATATTATTTTCTCTCTTCAGGTAGTTCTCTTCTGTTTTGCAGCTGTCCAGGGCTTCAGCATCTCAATACTCACTTAGTTAACACTGGAGTCAGTGCTACGCTCAGACAATCTCAGAATGTATTAAAATATTATTTCTATATACATCCATGTACGAGTTCTAGAATGTCTTATGAGAATATAAAACATATAGGTTTATGTATATTTTTGATTCATAAATAGAATCGTCATTTTATTATGAACTATATCAGATTAATTTGTGCAATTAACAGGATATTCATGAATTTTCACCATTATAATTTATTTATTTAGCTCTGACTTTAACTACCTCTTTTACATCAAGAATGTTTAAGAAATAAATCACCATTAGGTCATTTGCTTCCCTTTAGTTGATACAGCATTCTGAATTACTCTTAATTTCTTTCTTTTATTATTTTACACAAATTTAGCAAATATTTTACGTTCTGAAATTTCAAGTTTTTTTAAGTAAAAAGTATTTTCAAAACTGTAAATTTGAAAAAAAGAGTTTTGAATTTACTAAAATATTAAACAATTATATTACATAGTAAGAA
This sequence comes from Nephila pilipes, assembly GCA_019974015.1. Taxonomy (NCBI): domain Eukaryota; kingdom Metazoa; phylum Arthropoda; class Arachnida; order Araneae; family Nephilidae; genus Nephila; species Nephila pilipes. Next base: position 122,034 of record BMAW01081517.1, read on the forward strand.
TAATTATACTTTATGGAATTTTTTATTTAATACACAGTTCATTTGCACATAGTTACCTCATTATTATTTCTCATAATTTTAAATAATAATTTGAAGGATATTACAATGAAAAGACAATTCACAACAGGCTTTAGAAAATTTTCAGGATCTATAATATAATGTCTTTTTATATCTTCACAAACACTAATGACTTTTCAGCACACACAAATAGAGACTGATAAAATTTTTAACTAGAGTATGTCTGATGACAATAACATAACTAAATGATATGATATTCGTCAAATGAATGTATCTATTCCCATTCTAAATGTATTTTCTGTCACATTGGGCTTATGGAAACTATGCGTTTTAGTTATGACATCAAGGACGGACTAGGGAAAACCCGATCCGAACAGGTAATGCTACAGGAAATCAAGGATCTTACTCTTTACTGACATCGACTGGAAGGGCCGACGAGTTGACTACGTTAAGCATGGACCGATTCGGCCTCCGTCCAAGACCTAACGAGACCGGAACTGCTCAGCGCCCAGCCGCCTCTCGCCAGCCCTTGACATGGACCGCTCCTTCGTCGTTAACGCGTAAGCTCCCCTGGCATGCGGTTCGGACATGCTGTCCCTTTCTGTTGACTCCCCAGCCTACGGAGGAGATGTGGACATGGAGCTTCCTTGGATTGGGATATGGAGCTGAGTTTGTTACGGAGCTGGTCTTGGTTACGGAGCTGGTTCTATGGAGCTGGACTTGGCTTGGATGTTATGGAGCAGGTATCGAAGCTCTGATCCATTAAGAGAATATGAACAAAGGCAATTTTTAAAGTTATGAATAGTGGATATTAATTTATTAAGCAGATTAAAAGATAGATCTGTGTGATACATTATTAAAAATAAAATTTTGTATGTTTCGAAGCATACGTGTGTTTCCTTTGTTTGTGTGTTCGAACAACGCCCAAAATAACATTAAATTGGGATCTGATTACATTATGGCGCAGCATCAATTCTTCTAGAAATCTGATACATTAAACATCAAAACACTTGAAGCATTTTACACCAGAGAAACAAGAGAACCATCTTTGTAAAATCAGTAAGTATATTCTTAAAAGTCCATAGAAACTGCCAACATTTAGATCAAAAGTACTGAAATGATTTTGCAATAGAAATCAATTCACCAAATTAATCATTAAAATAAAATGATCTGCTCAAAATATGTAGATAAGAATATTCTGACTAGATGTAAATTTAATAGAACTGATAAATTATTAATTAAATGTATCTTTGGTTAATGAATTTTATCTGCTACATAAAATGAAAATAAAATAATCATTTCCATATAAATTAATTTGATATTTCGATATTATAAATGCAAATAAAAGAAAAAAAGCTAGGCACCAATTGAAATAAGGCAGTAAAAGAAGCGAGCTCAATAATATTTTATAAATATTATGTTACTGACTGCAATTTGAATTATTGTATCGATACTAATGCCCTTTTTTCTTCTTATCAAGTATTGTTTAGTGATTTATTCAATCAGAAATAAACTCTAATAAAGCCTCTGTTCAAAATAAAATAATTTCTCAATGTCAGAATTTTCAACAGAATTAATCAGAACTATTTCCTAGTACTTGAACCAGCTCTCAAGTCTTCGATTTCGCAAATCTAATTAACAGAAGAGACATTCACACTAGTAGGTAGAAAATTAGTTCTTTAAAAGTATAAGTTTATTGACCATGAAACTTCAATGATAAACTAATAAATTCCCAAAATTCAGCATATTCTATATTTAAAATAGTATAATAACTATCAGAGTCAGAATCCGGTTGAATCATTTGAAATCAAGAATTTCTAATTGACGAGTTTTTAGGTGTAAACTAGGTTTTTTCTAATCTCTAACAAATATAAAATACTTCAAAAATCAACTAAAATTTAGCCTGAATTAATATTACTAAGTAAAATCTTATTACTGTGAATATAATTAGTGTAAAATTTTTTTAAACAGACTAAATATTTAAAATATTTCTTGTGCTAGAATGCATGCATAAAATCTAAATTTAATCAAAGAAATATAATTATTCTATTCTAGTCATTTTTTGCGCATAGATTCAGAGAAAGGAGAACAAGCTATTTTAATTTGTATAATGGAAATGTCACAGTAAGTGTATAGCAGACCATCACTTCGTTAAGGGTCATTTTCGTAGACATAATCAAAAATGAATTATGAACATAGCAAACAATAAATTTGTTCAAATATTATCCGGGATAAAAGTCTTCATATTTTAGAAACTACATCAATTTGTTAAATAAAATTGATTTTAGGTATTTTCAGTGGGAATCATCATGGCGTTTTTTAAACTCATGGACATTAAAAAATTGATAGAAAACATCTAAACAAGCAATTTTCTCCTTACAATAGGCTGAGAGCCAAGCTGTATGAAGCCATAGACATTGTATTTGTAATAAATGACATAAAACACGAGTTTTCTTGCATGTCATCATTTCTACAGTGGATTTCAGGACATGGCGGTACCTTAAGTGAAATGACATATACTTACGTGTTCTCCATTATCCTTTTAACTTGCTCTCATATCGTCGAAGACATTCTTTCATACTAAGGGATAATGGGGTTATAACTTTCGAAAATGTGTCTGCAAGAAATGCATTCTTTTTTAAACTTCCTGTACATGCTGAAAATCACCTCATCAAATAAAATTTTTTGGCGGTTTCAAATGATTTCATATATACAATTTGATTGTTAAATATAAAAAATATTTTTTAAAAAAAAAAAAAAATTGACATTTGTACGAAATTTGATTTTTTTTTTCAAATGTGGAGTTTCACTTCATACTAAAACAATATAATTCAAATATAATGCAGATATACAAGTCTCAGGAATAAGCAATATTTGATGGGTGCGAACTATTTTATTTCATCACGTATCTAATTCTTTAAAAAAGGTTCATTAAAACGTAAATATTTGAAATTTTTGAAGAATAAATTTTTTTTTTCAAAGTGTTTTTCTGTTCAATTAATTTAGGTTTAAGTTCAGAGAGAATAATTAGAGGATTTAAACAAATTTTTATCCATTTCTTATGATTAATATTTCATACGTTTACCTGGAATTTGAAAAAAGCATGTTTTGAAAATGGATAAAGTTGATTTGAATGATTTCATAACCACTATATATACAGAAAATATAATATAATTAAATCACTATTTTACAAATACACTTTATATGTGTATTATTAACTGATTTAATTCAGCACAATGGACCTAAAATATAAAGAGAGATATTGCATTTGTTTCAGGCATTTTGGCGTTTTGAAATATACACATGTTACAAAGATGTAGCGATGATGACTTAAGTTGGGTGTATTTTCAAATAACTCTTAGTACATAATCATTATTATTTTGCTTTATATACGTTTGGTAAATGTGAAAAAAAAATATTCGAGAAAAAATGTTAATAAAAAACTAAAGTTTGGATTATTTAAAACCCTAAGCTACAATTATTCATATAGAAAACCTTTATAATTATATAAAAAAATATAATTTAGAGTCCATGGGTATAGTGACAATCGATCTACAATTGTAATAATAATCTACACTTTTGATCTATGATTACACTGGTGACCATTCAAATTTCTTTGAATGTCTATCTTAAAACCGATAGGAATATCATAAATGGTTGGCGTCAGAGTCAGACCAGGAATAATACATAAAAAATATTCTTTCAAAAAATGGATTTTTTTGAGAAAACTATTGAACTCCTGACAC
>BMAW01081517.1:128297-150253 GCA_019974015.1 Nephila pilipes
ACCAATTTAGGGAATAGTGTTTTAAGATTTGGATCGTTCTGTTATTTAAAATTAATATTTCTTACAAGTCTAACTGATAATTCAGTTGTAAAAGAATTTTTAAGATTTTAAAAGAGTTTTTATATAAAATCTAAGTGTATTACCATTTTATAGTTTAAGTTTAAAATAAATTAAACTTTCATCGGTTTAAAAATATTTTTCATGATGGTTTTATGATTTACTTTCAAAAAATGATTTATGTGGTCAGATTGACATACAGATTTTTAAAATTAGAATTATATTTTTGAATTATTTTTAGTTACTTAAGACTATTTGAGGTTTTACCCAGGATAGCGCACTCCTAATGATTAATTAATTAATTAATTCCTCCATATATATATTATAACATATCTATTTTGTATGTTATTATATTTCTAAGAATTTTTAAGTGGGATCTTATAATATGTACATAAGATTAAAATGTAATTTTAAAATAATAATGAACTTCTTAAGAATTTCTGATTACCGTTTATTACATGTTGCAATATTATCATTTCTATAACTATATTGCTCCAAATATAATAAATGTGGACGTCAGTTCATATATATATATACATCCCAATTTTTCGTCTTAATTAGTTTCATATAAACATTACATTTGCTCATTTAATCCTCCGACTTTTTATTTCGAGATTTTTTGAATATCTGTTCTTGTGATCTAAATCAATATTTAAACATGTTTTTGAAAATGAAATAATATTACACATTTAAACTAACAAAATATATAAGTAAATAGTTTTAAAAATACGTAATTTTTGAAGCTATTTTGTTAAAAAACTGAGCAGCCAGAGTTACTATGTATCATATTGTTAAAAGTTCGTCCTCCTTGCGACATTAGATATCAATATTTTTATGTTCGATAGTTGCAAATTTTGCACACCTTTCTTAAAATGTAGCATCTCTTTAAAAATTAAGTTGCCGTCATTAAATTTTTATACCGATAATCAATTATTTTATACAAAAGGGACTTATTCCTTTTTGAATTTTGGAAATAAACTATAAATAGAAAAATTTACACAGTTCTATTATAAAAGAATTTTGTATCAATCTTTAAGAAAATTCCATATATATATATACCCTTTTTATATTTCTACATGCTTTTTAATTTTTATTTTATTACCTATTCATTAAAATACAAAACAAAGCTACAATGCACATAATCATTTTTATAATGCTCTCTCTCTATATATGTTAATTATCAAAAACTGTCCTCTGCTCTTTTTTAATATTATTTTCTCTTGCAGGTAATTCTCTTCTGTGCTGCTGTTGCAGCTGTCCAGGCTTCTGCCATCCTCAATACTCACTTAGTTAACACTGGAGTCAGTGCTCGCTCCAGGCAACAGGATGTAAGTATTAAAATATTATTTCTATATACAATTCCACGTGACGAGTTCTTAGAATGTTTTATGAGAATACTAAAATATAGGTTTATGTTAATATTATTTGAATTCCTCAACATAGAATTCGGCATTTTATTATGAACCCATTATCAGTTAATTTGTGCAATTCAACTGATGACTGAATTTTCACCATTATAATTTATTTAATTTTAAGCTCTGATTCCTAACTACCTCTTTTACATCGAGTTTAACTTGAAAAATAAATCAATTAAGGCATTTCGCTTCCTTTGAATTAGAAGAACAGCATTTAGAATTACTCTTAATTTCTTTCATTTATTATTTTACACAAATTTAGGAAATATTTTATTCATAAAAGTATTTTCAAAGTATTTTTTAAGTAAGAAAGTATTTTCAAAAATGTAAAATTTGAAAAAAAAAAAAAAAAAAAAAAAAGAAGGTTTTGAATTTAACCAAAATATTAAATAATTATATTACATACGTAAGAATGATTATACTTTATGAAAATAATTTTTATTTAATACGTATCATTTGCACATAGTTACCTCATTATTATTTCTCTTACATTTTAAATAATAATTTGAATATAATTACATATACAATGAAAAAGTACACCAAACAGGCTTTAGGAAAAATTTTCCGGGATCTATATATAAGTGTCTTTTATATCTTCACAAAACACGATGACTTTTCAAGCACACACATAAAATAGAGACTATAAAAATTTTAACTAGTATATTTCCGATGACAATAACATAACTAAATGTATGATATTCGTCAAATGAATTGTCCTCAATTCCCCATTCTAAATGTATTTTCTTTCAAATGCACAGGCTTATGGAAACTATGCTTTTGGTTATGACATCAAGGACGGACTCGGTGCCACTAACTCCCGATCCGAAGTCGGAGATGCCCACGGAAACAAGAAGGGATCTTACTCTCTTACTGACATCGACGGAAGGGCCCGACGAGTTGACTACGTTGCTGATGGACACGGATTCCGCGCCTCCGTCAAGACTAACGAACCCGGAACTGCTGCCAGCGCCCCAGCAGCCGCTCTCATCGCCAGCCCCTACGCCGGACCCGTCGCCCCCGTCGTTAACCACGTAGCTCCTGTAGCCGCCGTTGTCGGACATGCTGCTCCTTTGGCTGTTGCCGCCCCAGTTGCCTACGGAGGAGTAATTGGACATGGAGCTTCCCTTGGATTGGGATATGGAGCTGGTCTTAGTTACGGAGCTGGTCTTGGTTACGGAGCTGGTCTTGGCTATGGAGCTGGACTTGGTTATGGAGCAGGTATCGGAAAAGCTCTGATCCATTAAAGAATATGAACAAAGGCAAATTTTAAATTAGTGTGAATAGTGGATGACGTTAATTTATTACAGTATAAAGATAAGATCGATGTGATACATTATTAGAAATAAAATTTTTGTACGTTTCGAATATTTTCGTGTGATTTTTTCCTATTGTTTGTGTTCGAACGACGCCCAAAATAACATTAAATTGAGGGACTGTTGACATTTATTTTACAGCATCAATTCTTCTTAAACTGATACATTAAACATAAAACACTTAGAATAGCATTTTACATAAGAGAAACAAGAGAACCATCTCTTTTGCTCAAAAATCAGTAAGTAAGTATTCTTAAAAGTAGTGAAACTGCCAACTTGTTAGATCAAAAAGTATCACAGTAGATGATTTTGCAATCGAAATCAATTCACCAAATTAAATATTAAAATTAAAATGGTCTATAAAATATTATGTAGATAAGAATATTCCGACCAGATGTAAAAATTTAATAGAACGATAAATTATTAAATTAAATGTATCTTTGGTTAAATTTAATTATTCCTGCCATAAAATGAAAATAAAATAAATCATTCCATATAATTAATTTGATATTTCAGATATTATAAATGCAAATAAAAAAAGCTACAAGCGCACCAGTGAATAAGCGATGAAAAGCGAGCTTGACATCAATAATATTTTATAAATATAATGTTATACGACTCGAATTTGAATTCTTGCATACTTTCGATAACAATGCCCTTTTTTTCTTCTTATCAATATTGTTTAGTGATTTATTCAATCACTCTGGAAATAAACTCTTAATAAGCCTCGTATTCTAAAATAAAATAATTTCTCAATGTCAGATAATTTTCAACAGAATTATGAATAGAACTATTTCCTAGTGCTGACCAGCCACTTCTACAGTCTTTCGATTTCCCCGCAATTATCTAATTAAAATGAAGACATTCACACTAGTTGGTAGAAAATTAGTTCTTTTAAAAATGATATAAGTTTATTACCATGGAAACTTCAATGATAAACTAATAAACTTTCCCAAAAATTCAGCACATATCTATACTTTTTAAAATGTAATAATAAACTATTTTAGAGTCAGAATCCGTTGAACGTATTTGAAATGTCAAAATTTGCTACTAATTCGACGATTTTAGTGTAAACGTAGGTTTTTTTTTTGGTAACAATCTACAACAAATATAAAATACTTCAAAAATCCAATCTAAAATTTAGCCTTGAATTATTACTAAGTAAATCTTATTACTATTGAATATATAATTAGTGTAAAATTTTTTAAACAGAATTAATGTTATTTAAAATATTTCTTATGCTAGAATACATGCATAAATCTAAATTTAATCAAAAATATAGTATTCTATTCTAGTCATTTTTTACGCATAGATTCAGAGAAAAGGAGAACAAGCTATTTTAATTTGTATAACATAATGAAATGCAGTAAATTGTATAGCGAACCATCACTTTAGTTAAGGGTCATTTTCGTAGACATAATCAAAAAGTAAATTATAGAACATAACAAAACAATAAATTTGTTCAAATGTCATGTTATCCGGGATAAAAGTCTTCATATTTAAATGCAATAATTTGTTAAATAAAATTGATTTTTTAGGTATTTCAGTGGGAATAAATACATGGCGTTTTTAAACTCATGGACAAAAATTTAAGAGGTGATAGAAAACATCTAAACAAGCAATTTTCATCATACAATACATAGGCTGAGAGCAAGCTGTAAACCGCTAGACATTGTTGTAATGGAAAGCATAAAGCACGAGTTTTCTTACATATCATCATTTCTACAGTGGATTTCCGGAGACATGGCGAAGGTATACTTCCTGAAATCAACAGTAGAAATGATGACATGTAAGAAAACACGTGTTTTATGCTTTCCATTACAACGCATTCTAGAGTATCGCTTGCTCTCATATGGTGAAAATTGCTTGTTTAGATGTTTTCTACCATCCCTTAATGGATGTCAGGACCCTTAACTTTCGAAAAATGTGTCTGAAATGCATTCTTTTAAACTTCTGTATTATGCATGAAAATCACCTCAAATAAATGAAATTTTTTGTGAGTTTCAAATGATTTCATATATGCAATTTGATTGTTAAATATAAAAAAATATTTTTTTTTTAAAAAAAATTATTGACTGTATTTTGAAGACTTGAATTTTTTTCTTCAAGAAATGTGAGTTTCACTTCATGTAAAACGTACAATTCAAATATAATGCGAATACCACCAAAATAGTCTCAAATTAAACTTAATATTTGTTTTCAGGTGCTGAACCTATTTTATTTTCAAAATGCGTATCTAATTGTTTTAAAAAAGGTTAAAATTTAAAAATGTAAATGTTTGAAATTTTTGAAAATTTAATTTTTTTTCAAGAAATGTTTTCTGTTCAATTACTTTTAATTTAGGTTTAAGTTCTAGAGAGAATAATTAGAGGATTTGAACAAATTTTTATCCATTTCTTATGATTAATATTTCATACGTTTTACCTGGAATTTGAAAAAAGCATGTTTTGAGAAAAATGAATTAAAGTTGGAAATTTGAATGATTTCATAACCACTATACTAGCCGACATGAAAAGCCTCTAATATAATAATTAAATCACTATTTTACAAATACACTTTATATATGTGTATTATTAACTTGATTTAATTCACTTTGTGGACCACAAATATCAAAAACAAAGAATATTGCATTTGTTTCGACATTTTTAGCGTTTTGAAATATACACATATTTACAAAATGTAGCAGTATTATTGACTTAAATTTAGTTATGTTACACAAAATAACTCTTAAAGGTACATAATCATTATTATTTTACTTTATATACGTTGTTTATAATGTGAAAAAATATTCGAGAAAAAATATTGTAAAGCTAAAAGTTTGAATTATTTAAAACCTATTTTAGTTATTCATATATGAAAACCTTTATAATTATATAAGAAAACACTTAATTTTAAGAGTCCATGGCTATAAGTGACAATCGATCTGCAATTGTAATAATAATCTACACTTTTGACTCTATGACTACACTGAGCCATTCAAAGTGACTTCACTTTGAATGTCTATATCTTTAAAACCGATAGGAATATCAAAAATGGTTGGTGTCAAATTAGTCAGAATAATACATAAAAATATTCTTTTCAAAAAATCGATTTTTTGAAAGCTTTAAGGCTCCTGACACCCCTTAAATTTTTGCCCATGACTTTTGAAACACACACACACACACACACACACACACACACATATACATATATATGTGCGTGTGAAATCCTTCATCGACGTGTAAAAACGCATTATCAATCATGGTTGTAAGAGAACTTCTTTTTTCAATTAATACTGTTTGTTCCTTTTGATGAGAGAGAGGCAATAAATAAACATTATTAAAATAGATAATGTAAGAGAGTAGTTCTGCCGTCTCAATTACAGCGGAAGAGAGATAATTTTTTTCTTACCTTCAAATTTATTGGTAGAGATTTCTCCAGACCACATGGTAACTTAAGTGGTATAAGATGAAGAGGTTCCGAGAGATTTTGATGACGTCTGTCAGTCTAATAGGGATTATTTTCGACAGATATGGGAAAGTTGATTCAACAGATTCTATGAGCAGATGATCGCATAAATTAATGTTTAATTTGGAAATGTATCAGTAAAGAAGGATGAACTCTTCACCAAAGGGTAAAAAAAATGGGAAAAAATTAGAAATTTAAATTGTTTTTATGTGAGATCATTGCAAATTTAAGTTTAAACATTATACATATATATATGCACACAACCTAATTTTTATTTTACTATAATTTCTTCTTTATTTTAATTATCAGAAGTCATTTCTAGCTGTTAGATTATTTCCTACTTATATTATATCTATACTGACACAAAGATGTTGCAGGTTGTTTTGAGAATGTTTAAATTTTTTCTACAAATATACAGCCATAAGTAAGATATGTAAAAACTCTACAAACTGAATTTTCAATTTGAGAGGTAATATTTGAATATTTGAAGCTGATTAAAACAAGAAACAAAACTGAATATTGGATGGAAATGTATACGAAATTTAAATTTGTTCTTGAGCTTAAGATTGTCTCTGTATTTTTCAGCATGCTCCTAAATATTTTGTTCAAATTAAAAGAATGTCTTAAAAGAATTTATATATAGTTTCTTTTTTGAAAAACACGTTTAAAGATCTTAATAAGTATATAAAGCTATTTTTTATTGAAAAAAAAAATAAAGCAATTGGATTTTAACTTAAAGGAAAAATGGGAGTTTTTCTTTCGCAAATCTCATAAGTCCCGCAATAAACATTAAACATTTGCATCTAAATAGAGATATGCTGTTAATTCATAAACTTTGCATTTTATGAAAACACAAATTCTAGATTTTAAATTTTTCTACAAAATTATTGTGAAAAGCAACACTGGAAGTCAGACGTTTCCAAAAAAACGCTTCCAGTGATATAAGTATTACAAATACTTTTCATTTTTTCTTTACTAAATCCATTGTTACTCACCGAAACACGCCTATTACTTGAAGGAGGAAAAATCTTTCAAAATCATTTTCTATTTTTCTCTTCTTCATTCTATTCACTTTCTCCTTCCCACTTGTTATCATTGAATCAAAGGAGGAAACTAGATCACTGAGTCTCCTCTCTTACTTGAAACAATTCACTTCCGTGTAAGCACTTTTACTTCTGACCTTGTAAAGGTAGTTAAAAGCACATAAACCGCGCCTTAACACCTCTTCTACAATTGACCTTGCAAGGCCAAAGCAGAATCGGTGTCAAAGAACCCGTTATTTGACGATTAATAATCTGTATTCGTGATCGCACGCTGTTTATGAAGTGAAATATTTATTCTTTTGAATTTGCAGTATGCATGTTCCGGATTGTACGTAACCGGTTTTAATTGATGTTTGTGAATACTCATATTAAAATGTATATCACGTTTTCGGATTTACGAGACAACTCAATGTTCGGAAAGACCTTGCTTTTCAATACAAATCTTAGTAATCTCAAAAGGCGTATTCAAACGATTACAAGTCATCATAATTAACTGTTACGTACTCAGCAAGTTCTTAGTATTGCAGCTTTTTTATGATATGATAGGTGAGGTCGAAAGGCCGCTGAAGTTCTATTCCTTTTTAAATATAAAGTAAAAAACATAAAAACAGGCTTCAAAACAAAGGTTTTGTTAACTAGGTTATTTTGTGGAATTATTAACGTTCAAAAAGTTCCAAAAAAAGTTAAAAAAGATCTTAAGGCTAAGAAATCATTTTGTACTAAGCTCTCTCTTTTTAATGAAACGTTAAAAGTAAATTTGAAGATAAATTTATCGGCATTTGATTTTAAATTATTGTTGCGGTTTGGCTTTGATAACAAGGCACTAGAAGCAACACGTGGGCTATTGCCGACGGACTTCGTAATTTTGAACCAAGTTCAAGTTAGGAGAACGACGCCTGATCTTGGCATCTAATATCTTAAGCTTCTACACCACGTCAAAGGGAGGACTTTGGGCCCCGACAGATTTAAAATGCATCAGCTCCTGCTACACGGCAGGTCTTTAGTGGCATCAAAGCTAAAACCCGCGACTCGGCGAATCCGCGACCATGACCACTAGGCTACGGAAGCCAATTATTGCACTGATAGAAACCATTTCAACCCACATTGATTATAGTCGTGAGTTTTTATGGTCAGCTGATTCCAGCAAAGCTCTTCGTATAGAATGATAGAGGTTGTTCCACTATTACTTCATCTCCACTCCTAAATTTAAATATATTCGAGACAGTCTCAGAAATTTAGACGAATTAAAATGATTTGTCATTAGAAATTTTGAAAATACAAATATTTCAATAAATGTAAATAGAAAAAAAATTCTATTTTACATGGCTTACAAATTCATAAACTTATTTTTTTGCATTCGTTTATCAAAAAATCAAAAAGATAAAACTCTCTTTTCCTTTATTTATTTCAAAGAACTATCAAAAGTTTATTTTTATGAATAGCATTTCAAATAATATACGTTAATATTATACCTTTTTAAATAAAAAAAAAATCAATCATAGAGGTATTTTGCCACTTTCACACACAATTCCTAAATAAGGTATTACATTTTCATAGGAAATTCTGAAGTAATAACATTGATAAGTAAAGGAAAAACCTTTCCGACTTCTTTAAAAAATAATAATGAATAAAAATAAATATAAATAGATAAAAATTTAAAAAATAAATAAATTAATTAAAAGTATTGTTATCCTACAGAGGGCGTCAGCAACCCCACAGTAATTATCTAAATTTTCAATCTAGTATTTCCCCCCTTTCCTCTTTTAAATTGGGATCATTAAATCAGATGAAATATTATAAAACTTCCCGTCTTCTTTAAAAAATAATAATGAATAAAAATAAATAAAAATAGATAAATAAATGAAAAAATATTTTTGTATAGAGGTAGTTTGTAACGCCACAGTAAATATTCTACTGAAACCCCATAGTAAACTAACTACCTAAATTTTTGATACAGTATTTTTATTCTTTTCCTCATTTAATTTGGAACCATTAAATCACAGGAAACGTTCACATAATAATAGGGTAGATACCTCTACTTCATTGTAAGTTATTTAATAAGCTATTACAGTACTCTCTCGATAATTCGGCAGATATTGGACCATAGCACTGCCAAAGTACTAAAAAATCATTAAAAACAATGCATTTAAATAACAAAAGCTATATATTGTTGCTTAAAATTTAATACTGTTTAAAATTTAATAAATATTCTGTTTCATATTCTCCATTATTATTTAGAATTAATGAAAGGAATGTTAGGTTTATCTTCAGAAAGATTATTATTACAAGTTGATCATGTGTATATCTATAAATAAAAAAATATTTCTAACAAAATATAATAATAGTCACAAAAATGTAAGTAAATATTTGTCAAATTATTTCTCGTAAGTCTTTCTTGTGCAATACCCACAGTTTGTTTAAATTTTCAACCGTTATATTACTTCTCTCTAAGTACAATAATTACTCATGATTCAATTTTTTTTTATAAGAAGAGTATTCATTAATATTATAATTTTTATTAAATGTATATTACCTTTCTAACATCGACTATGTCTATCGAATTTAAGAGATTTTCAAAATCATAAGTATACACAGCAAATAAATCTTTGTGTTTTCTTGTTTTTGGAAATATCCAAGCTATATTTAAATTGAACTCGTAATTTTAAACCTCAGTCAAGTGTCGAGGATGTTATCTGAGCTGGGAATCTCTTTTCCTAACTTTCACACTAAGGCAACGGGAGAACTTTGGACTTCGATTAAATTTATGTGCATCAGCCCAGCTACAGGGTCTTTAATGGCATCAGGGATGGAACCCAAGACTCGACGAAAACAACTCTGGTTGAGAATCAATGACCATGGCCAATAGGCTACCGTGGCCAATTTTAATTATATAACTAGGAGCGATATCAATATACAGTCAACAAAGAATAAACACTTAATAATTTTTGCAATTTTTATCTCGACTCAATAAATAGAAATTAATGTTAATGCCTTCAAAGGTGCTAAAGTTTGGTATTAAAGTAATAATTTTGTGTAAACAAAATTAACATAATTATCTAATTTCTAAAACAATTATCTCATTATCGATAGAAAAGGTGAAAATTTTTTTTTTATCGCACGCATATCTGCTTTTTTTTTTAATTCTAAAAATATTCCTACTTATCGGGGTTTTAAAATGGACTTTCTTTTAATTTAATAACTTAAACATCTGACGATAAGAAATTTTCTATTAAGTACTGCTCAAAAAGAATCACGATAATGAATATTTTTTACTAATTCTGAGCAATTTAAAAAAATAACTATAAAAACTAATAGTATTGTAAAAATATGAATTACTAAACATAGTTTTGCAAGAAAAGATAATTGTAACATACAATTCTTATTAAATATTTGCATTCTGCATATTATAAAACTGTTAAATACAAACTTATCTGTAATTTCCTTCCTTCCGATAGTGAAAAAATCATTTAAAGGCAAACTTATAATAGAAAATGAGCGGCATCAAATGACCATACATAAATTTATAATATTAAATGATTGATCCCTATAAAGAAAACAATAGAGGGGCTATATACTCAAGAATTTAATGCAAAAAACTTATATTATTTGCTCAAAATTCTTGAGTACATAGCCTCCAAAAAGATTCTTTTCCGAATTCTCTGGAATTAATGAATTCGACTGATATTCGGAGCACTAGACATTTACACTATTCTTTACTTCATTTTGCTGAAGAATTGGATTAATAATGATTATATTCAATTACAATAATTAATTTAACAAATTCTTTAATTAAGTGTTAATTGAGTAAACTAATCAATCCATTAATATTAGAATTTAACTGTTCCCTTTGAAGCGTTAATATTAATTTACGATTAGAATTGTGAAAGTTATGAAAGATGTCCAATTTTTTGTACAGTAAGATAACACAGGAACTTAATTCTTCTGTCTCTCTTATTGACTTAATCAAAGGTTTTTACTGTGAAGGAGCTCACTGTTAGTGGTGAATAAAATATAAAGGTGAATGAAATAATGTAAAAATGATGTCCAATGTTTTGATGGACAAATATATGCATATTCTTTCATAGAAAATAACTCATAAAAAGGTATAATTTGCACAGATATCCATCTTTTAAAATCTATTAGAAGTTAATGGATATTTAGTACTTTTTTGTAAATACAGTACATCTTTCTACGAGAATATACGGTGAATGAGAAAAATGTTTAATTTTGTTTGATTTAAAGATGAATTGTTTAGATGAAGAAAAAGATAATAAAATTTAATGAGTAATGCGCATGAAAATGCTACGAAAGTAGAATAATTAAATAGAACGTCACAATATTCTACCTGCATGTACAAAACTCTTCGGAAGTAACAAAATGTAAATAAACTTTGATTGTGAAGAATAATTAATTTTTGTATTACATATAATGAATTAATAAACGTTTTGTCTCTTCCCGCTATCTCTCTCTAATAATAATAATAATACAGTTCCTTTTCGTTCATTTGAGTTAAAAATTGGAATTACAATTATTAAACTTATTGTATTTGGTTCAAAATACAAAAATTTATTCTAGTTTTTTCATTGTTTGAACTTTTCCAAATGATTAAAATAATTTGTAACATTTTTCATAGTAGAGGAATTTGAAAAAGAAAGTATTTCATGTAATTTTCCTATGTTATACTTTTAAAAGTTGTCACCAAAACTAGTTCTTTTAAAATTTAGATTATAGTACACGAAATTATAAAAATCAATGATTTAGAAATGTGTGAGAACAGTCTTTTTCAAGACTAAGATCAAGATCTAAGACAAAATAGGGCTCCTATAAGACCAGTTCCGATTAAAAAAGAAGCAGCATCGACTCCGTTGGTAAGAATTCCAGTTCCACCAATAACTCTGTTTCCATGGATTCCGATAGCAATGAAACCATTGACAATAAATCCTTTACTAGAAATAGCAATGGGGCAGTTGCAGTTAATGCCAGAGGACGGCGGCCATGATAATGATATAATTATAATATTTTGAATAAAATAGACTTCAGTCTAATAAATATACTCTACATTTTTGAAATGATTTTGAAGACTTTAAAATGTTTCAAAATTAAATGTAGATAAAAGCTCTTTACTCCTCTTCTATTTTCTTATAAATTTACATACAATTAAATAGTAATTTTAAAAATAATTTCTTATATAATTATTTGTATAATAATTACTTAATACACTTAATTTTCCCTAATCATTCAGTATATTACATTAAAATAAGTTTGTTAACAATAAAATATTTAGGTACAAAATTGATTTTGAAAAAAGCATGTTTCTCTGAATGAAAATTTTGTAATGATCAAATAATTTATTTCACAAACATAACTGACATAAAAATCACATTACAATGTATTTACAGAATGGCTTTGCCGAGTCCAAGACCGAGGGGAGCTCCAAGACCAAGACCAAGTTTTCCTACTCCGAGACCGACGGGGGCTCCGAGAAGACCGGTTCCAACAGCCAAAGGAGCTGCAGCAATTCCGTTGGCGAGGATTCCGTTTCCAGCGATAACTCCGTTTCCGAGGATTCCGTTGGCGACGAGTCCATTGGCAACAAGCCCGTTGGCGATGATTCCGTTACCAGCAAGAGCAATTGGGGCAGCAGCTGCAATGGGAGCAACAGGGGCAACATGGTTGATGGCGGCTCTCTGGGATGAGACAGTGGCAATAGATGGGACACCAGCGATCAGTCCTTTACCGAGGCCCAAACCCAGAGGTCCAGCAGCGATTCCGTTGGCAAGAATTCCATTTCCGGCGATAACTCCATTGGCGAGGAGTCCATTGGCGACAAGTCCGTTACCAATAAGACCGTTGGCAATAAGGCCGTTACCAGCAAGAGCAACGGGGGCGGCAGCAGCTACGGCAAGAGGAGCAGCAGGGGCAACATGGTTGATGGCAGTTCTTTGGGCTGAGACAGTGGCAACGGAGGGGACACCAGCAATCAGTCCTTTACCAAGGCCCAAACCCAGAGGTCCGGCAGCAAGAACGGGAGCACCCAAAGCAGCTGGTGCAATAAGGGATGCATGGGCAGCTGCAAATGCTGCGCAGAAGATAACGATCTGAAATGAAAGAAATTTTGAAATTGTAAGAGAAAAAATGAGAGTATTTCCGATCATTTTTGAATAGTTATATAGTTTTAAGGAAGATATTTTTAGCAATTCTTAAAAAGGCTAAAATGAGTCACATATATGATTTTAGAAATTGTAACAATTTAGTGTGCTTAACAATTAAGTATTTGGTTGCATATAATGTAATTTGAGATAAAACATGAAATACTTAACAATCCATAAAATGTTTGAGAATTTTAATAATTATTTTTAATGAATACTGTCATATTTTTATAATAAATATCTACGTTTAGAAATAATAAGTAAATTACATTTTATTTGTCTTTGTCTCAAGATTGCTTGATAAAAATCTATGCGGATGTTTCGATATTAAATACTCGTAGTATTATTTTATTCATGTCACACGCGTTAAATTTTTATTGTATTTTTAAGTTATAAGAATAAAATCAGCTGTTAATTACATCCCCTAATGTACAATTTTAAATTTTTTTTTTTCGATAGAAATCAAATTTTTAAATAAAGTATTGAAATTAAATCAATTGTTCAGTAGACAAGAATTAAGTAGACAAGAATATTCTGATCATATATCAAAATTGAAGCAGAGTTAAATTATTATAAATTGGACAAAATAATATTTGACTCAGATATTAATATTGAAGCTAATGATAAATTATTAAATTAAATATATCTTTAGCTAAGTGTAATAATTGTTCCTGTAAAGTAAAATAAAATAAATCATTTAGTTTTAATTAAAGGGATATTTCAGGTACTATAAATATAAATAAAAATGCCACCAGTTCGCCAATGTGCATAGCAAATGTGAAGTCAATAGTATTCAAGAATACATATTTTCCTGATCGAAATGAACATATTTTATAACATGTTACATGATTATTGATTCCTATGTGTTTCAAGTAAGGGTATTTCTCGTATTAAATTCAATTTCTATACTTATTAAGCTACTTTAGAAAAACAAATGCATTATGTCCATGATAAATAGCTGATAAATTGTCATGCATATATTTAATATTTCAAATTTTATTGATGTGTTACATTTAAATTAATTATACATAATGATATTTCCCTTATTAAGTTGGTTATATTATTTCCATTAAAATATTTGCTTATATTTGTAAAAATTTAATTCGAATTACAGCAAAGAACGAGAGAACACAAAAATACCAAAATAAATTTTAAAAAAAATATTCAAAAAGCATATGATACTTACTCTAGCGAACATTTTCGTAAATTTTGATGGTCTAGCGTTAGAAGCTAATGATTTTTGTTCAAAACTTTCCAGCTTTTATATAAATAGAAGATGGTAAAAATAAAACAAGAGTATAATAAATTCCACCCCAAAAAGAAAAACAAAACAATCTGTAAACAAATATTTACGCATTTTATTTTCCGACAAGTTAGTTATGTTTGCAAAATGACATTGAAATCAGCCTACTTTTCCGGTTCTAACCGGACTAGGCCGATTATTCTTATCCAATAAAACACCACACCCAGCATTCTTATTTTTTTAATAGCTAATTTTTTTCTAGTTACGACATGTTTATGGGGGAAAAACATATTAAAATTAAGCATATTACAACTAGCGTCGATTTTAGAAAGAAAAAAAAAGAATTCAATTTTTTTCTCAGATGAACAGTAAAATATTTCTACAACGATGCACTATTGTGAAGTAAGAATGTTAAATTAACTTAAAATGTCCAGGGTTAGAGTCATTAAACTCTCTCAAGATAGACTACAACAGTTATTTTTTATTTAAACAGGCTACATTAGAAACTCTGAATTCCGGAAATGGTACACAAAACTAGACATTACTCTAAGAGAAACAAGTAATCAACAAAACATCATACAATTACAATTAAATTCATACAAGAACTTATGATTAAATCATAATCCACAGGTTTCATGAATCCTTGTTTAAGTTAAATGAGCAGTTGAAATTTTCATATTTTGTATTTTTTTTTATTTTACTGCTAAAGAATAGATGGCATTTTATGGAATCCGTATATGCAATAATTATGAAAATTGGATTAATATACCTTTAGAAAATTTAATTTAAAAATTATAAGCTAAGTTCTACGTCATAGAGAAAAACCACGTTTACAAGTGCTTTCTCTAAGTGTGTTTTTTAGGATTCTTAATCATTTTCTTCAAAATAAATTTTCTCTACAGTGTTGATATTTTGCACATAACAAAATGAAGCTATTTCCCATACAGAGTGTAATTTGTTCTAATAAATACTCACAAATATTAGGTATGGCACAATATTTGCACAAAAACTATGGAAAAATCACAAAAATTAAAATTACTAAGATTTTATTAATTTAAATTCAGATATAATAGATTCAGATAATAGAATGTTATGTTTTTTTGGTACTCAGCAAATTTTTAAAGCTATAGATGTAATTGATTTTATGCAAGATGTACATAAAAGTAAGAACATGACTTACAAATGCAAATAATACTATTAATTGTTTATTGAACATGCGTAATAATATATCGTTATAAATGTGAAATTTACACACACACACACACACACGCACACGCACACACACACATATATATATATATAAGTGTATATAAGTGTGTGTATATATATATATATATTAGTTTATATATATATATAAGTGTATATAAGTGTGTGTATATATATATATATAAGTAAAAAATACATCGATCAATAACTCCTGAGTCTAAAGAAAACAACATTTTTTTTTTGGTAAAGTGATTCATCAACATAACACCTTTTGTTAATCACCTTTAGGGTGATACAACGTTCCAACGCTTTTCCAAATCTCCTTTTTTTTTTCCGTAAAGAAATCTGTTGCGAGTAAATAGCGATAAAACAGCTTCTTGAATCATCGACTCAGTTGCTGTTTTTGTTCCATCGAAAGCAATCGCGGCACCCACTTGGAAAAAACCTTTTTCACTTCACTTCAAAAACCTTTTTCCTGGTCCGATCGACTTAAAATTTTGACACGTTTCAAGCAAAGGTTAGTACTCTAGAAAGACCTGGTTACTGGTTTACTACGAGCGCCATCTCTGGGTTAGTTTCGGGAGTTATTGATCGATGTGTTATATATAAATGTATATATATATATATATAATTGTACAGATATCTAAATTTTAAAATATGACCACTATTGCTTTTACTTTAAAAACGAAATGATTATTTAAACTTGAAGTCAAATATGCTTCAGTTATCCCAGTTATTACTATAGAAACTACAATTATATCTCGCACTCTTTTTCGCTTCTGTATAGAATACCTTAAAAACATTATAAAAAATGGAACGAAGTGACTGATTTGAATCCTGAACGCATTTCCCTTAGTTAACTTCAAAAAATAAACTTGGGCTCACCGGAAAAAGTAAAATCGTGTGAAAGGAATAAAATCATTTTAATTAGAACAAGGAAAATAAGAGTTATGAAATAATAAATCATTAATTTTCAATAGTTTTAAAAATACCAATTAAAGTTGACATGATTTACTCTTTCATCTTTAAAAAGATATGTAATTCATTAGATATCAATATACATATACTATTGATAAACCTATCGTTACATAAAGATATTTCTATATTTTTTGAACAATTTTAAAAGAAGAAAACAAAAATTTTGTCTTACGTGAAAATATAACACAGAACATCAACTACTTCATTACTTAAACTTTAATTTTTTTTTTGAATTTTGTATACGATTTCGTTGTCTTAGTGTAATAAATAACAAATGAGAATAGGGGTCAAAAAGAAAAATGAAATAGTAAAAAAGCATGAAAAACATTTCGTAAGTTTTAGACATACGAGTATTCAAATGACAAAATCTGATTATTTTGTTAGGACCTCCAACATTTTACAATATCTCAGTTTGTGCTTAAGTGATTAATTATTCTTATAAGAGATCAAAAGGGCACTACATTCTGGTAGAAAAGAAAACACATGAAGGTGTTGATAATGTTCTATGGAATTTTGCAATTTTGATAAGTGCTACAATCTCCTATGTATGAATTCAAATTTGTTATGATTAAGTACTTTAATAAATAATTAGAACAAAAATATTCTCACATAGCTAACAGACCATTAACATTCGTAAACGAATTTTAAAACTCGGTTTTCTCGCTTGTTTCCCTTCAACTAATCCTTGGGATTTGAATGCATTATCTTGTGGATGAATCATAACTTATGTAAATTAGAGCAAACATAGTGATATGTAGTGAATAATGTTAATGTGATAGTATTCATAAGGTGAGAAGAATTCAATAAGTGGTAGAGAGAGTGATTGGAAATTTTCAACTCTGAAAGTAAACTTGAATTTACACTGATAAGAAAAAAAGAGATATAATTAGGCGACAGTTTGAAACAAGAACATCAAGGAACAGAAAATGAATGGAATCCTACTTACAGGTTCTGTTACTGAATTGTAACCAATTAATTAGCAACAGCTGAGTAACTTTTTTGTAAAATTAGTCTTTAGTCTCGGACGTAGGGATCTAATTCACAGATTTGGTAATTAGCGCATTGTATTTAATCATTCTAAGAGATTCGAATAAAACCAATTTCAGTTCCTACATTATTTGAGTATTTATTTATTGATTGAACTTAATCAGAGGGGGATTGAACATAGTACATATAGAAGTGTGATTACAATTTAAATATAAATATTTTGAGTTATTTATTCTACATTTATTTGTTTACGTCCTACGGATAAGTAAAGCATATTTTTTTTTATTAGAATATGTATTTTGTAACTGTATAAATAAAATAATTCTGAACAAATATTGCTATCGATAATATAAAGTAGTTTAACTTAGAGCATTAAAATTTTTATATACCTTTGTACATATGTCTTATTGAAAAATTCTGAGATAACCAATTGATCCATGATTTAGTAAAATATTTACTATCTTGTTACATTATGTTTCATACTTTTATATTTATAAAACTGTTTATTATTATTATTATTAGTAGTAGTAGTAGTAATAATTCTTACTATTATACAAAATGTAAGCTATTTTTATCATGGGTATATCTTATAAGAGCATTAATTATTGATTCTTTTAAATGGAGGTTTTAAGGTTTTAGATGTAAAATTTTTATAACGTGTTTCCTTAAAATTAGCAGTATTTTTTTCAAATACAGCTGATGAGGCTGAATTATAACATGACAAGTATTTTTGTATTCTTATTAAATTAAGAAGTTATAAAAATAAGGAGAAGTACGAATAAAAAAACAAAATAAGAAATGTATTTTTTTAAAAGTAGGTTGTAAGATTATCAGCCTTGCAAAAATGCTAATAAGTGAGGAAAAAAAACTTATTGAAGGTGACCGTTACGATGGTAGCAAGGGAATTAAAATGTTCTCGCGTAAGCAAATCAGATCTTGCGTCAGAATCACTTCCTGTTCACATGTTTCGTTATAATTAGTCAATTAAAACTTTTGATATAATTTAAATTTTTTGCAACTAAATTAAGAAAATGCATCTAAAAAAATGAAAAATATTGACGTAGAATAGGAAGATTTGACAAATGAAATCTTTACTTTTTAGCATTACTATACGTGATCTTGATTACTTATTTTTATTACAAACACGATACATTTAATATTTTCTTTCCTTTTAAATGATAAAAACAATTTAAAACAGAAATTCTATTTCATAATTTTTCACAAAATTTTGCTTGCATTAACTTTACATATTTGATATTGTTCTGTAATATTTTGCGATATTATGTTGCTTCTTTTGGAATTCATTTAGATTCTTTTAACTCCATTTTTCCTTTAAAAATATTGTGTATAAAGGTACTGGTTTTAGACGTATGATACCAAATAATAACCAATATAATAAAAAAAAAAGATTAATTGTGAAATTGATAATTTTACTGCCAAAATAGTTATAAGGTATTGTGCTGTATTACAGACTATTAATAAAGATGACTTGTTTTCAGGACATCACGTTTATTTGCGCACATCTTTTCAAACATAAATTAGATATACAATTTTCACAAGCACAATTTTTCAACGTTCGTCTTTACCTCTTGGAACCAAAATCAATTCTATTTTTTTTAAGTTCTTTGCCAGTAAATCTTCTAGAAAAAACAAAAATAGGATCTGGTGTTGCCAATAGCATAATTTTTTTCTTCGTAAAAACTTTAAACATTTAAAAATATATATCTTAATAAAGAATATTGAAAAAAAAGTATTACTTTAAGTTTAAATCATTTTCTTTTAAAAGTTGAATAGATAGTATTTTAAAAAGGTATCATATTAAGATTAAATCGTTTGTTTTTAACAATTGAATATATCACAGCATGGACTACTTCTAGAAGCATACACTGCTAATATAAGTACAATATTAACTAATATATTAATAATCTTAATAGTGAAACTATATCATTAGCATGAAAATTCACTAAAGAAAAAAATCAATTCTAGTGATACAAATTTTTTTTTTTAATTATCAAATTTTTTACCAAATTTTAATGGGAAATGTAGATAAAGTATCAAGAAAATTATGTAATTATTTACAAATATTACTATAATAAAACGATAAACAGACATGTAGAAGAAAATAATGCTCTCATTGAAAATTAATCTAATGCTAGAGAAATTAATATTAAAGTAATTGCACTCTGTAATGAAATTGCTTTTCAGATTTGTAAAATTAAATATCCCCATATATTTTAACTCCTAAATTTCATAAGCCCCCATTAATTTTAGAACGGCTACAAATGGATTTGATAGGTATAGTACAAAATCAGATAAAACATAGTAACAATATATATTACAAGAAATTATAAATAAACTTAACACGACTGTGATCATTAAAAATAATTCAGATATAATTCAACGAATTCAAAGCAAACAGTATACTCTATCAATAGTTATTTTGATGACCTTTTTAACTTTATCGACATTGATGATCTTGTAATTGCTCTATTAATTATATTTTAAATAATATTATATTAAAATAATTTAAATAATATTTTCTCTTATGAAAAATGTAATTATTTAGTTAATATTTATTAATATTTATTCCTTAGTTAATATTTATTTAGTTAATATTCAGTGTATTGCTCGTAAAGAAATGTGTAATGATAATATATATAAGAAAAATTAAAATAATACCACGAAAGGAACCTGTAGCAATAGATTAGCCAATTTATATTTGTTTTAATATGAACAAAAACATATTGAAAAAATAATTTTATTATTTATAAATATGCTGATGACCTAATCATCTTTGATTATAAAAATGATTCAGCAGATCAACCTTATCTTTCATTTTATTCTTTATATGTTTAAAAATTTAATTCAAATAAATAAAAAGCAATGAGGATATTTAGACATAAAATTGGAAACTATAGACGAAAGGACTACAATAAAAAAGAGCAATTTAAATTTTATGTAAAATTAAATTTAACATTGTGGAATAATAAAATACATTGGCCCATCTAAAAAACACAATTATTAGTTACAATCTACGAAACAATAACTTAATAACACAAATGTCTGAAAAATTTGGAAATTTTTAGAAATTTTCTGAAAACTTCCCGAAATATAGATATCCAATCAAATTTTTGGTAACACTATTACATCTTGATTTTATTGATCACTCGGTAATATATTCAAATTCTATTGATTTTCTGATTTCAAAATAAGACATATTTTGAGACTTAGTTTATGAAAAATTTCTTTAAATAATTTACATTATAGTCAATAGATAAAGATGTTAGTTATATTATTTGAATATATCATATAATTTATTATTTTATTTCACTTTAATTTAAATATAAAATTACTTTTTAATTTGCAAAAATATTCTTTAAAAATAATTACTAATTATATTGATACATTGTAATTCTTTTAAATATTAATATAGCTTTTACGCGGTAATGAAAAAAGGGAACCATTAGAATTTAGATGTTGACTAAAACTAAATGTTACAGTAAGTTTGAATATAACCTTAATAATTTATATTTCAAGGGTATTTTTGATTCGTAAATAATCGCAAAGTAAAAAATTAAATGTGTGTGTGATATGTGATTTTAATAGTTTAAGTTAGATTTAAGATGCATCTTTAAGTAGTATATTTTCTTTTCTTCTGTAATTTAGGATATTTTATATTCTTTATGTAAACTAATTTGATAATTTCCCACTTTGTTTATGAAGTAATTGTCTGAATGGGATAGCTTGGATCCATAAAATGTGTTCTAACACGCTTGATCTGTTCGAAGCCGGAGACTTCATTTTAATTTAGTAAAATTTCCATTTTCAAATTTCTTACACACACACACACACACACACACACACACACACACACACTACACAGCTACCACACACACACACACACACACACACACACATATATATATATTTATATGCAAATGATTTTCCTTAAATCACATTAATTTTTCTTATTTATCCTATATTTAAATACAACAGTATATTGTTCATCAAGAGCTGAGTGGTGATCCATTCCTTTTAATCTTTTTAGTTTATCGATCTCGCAATTTTTTGAAAATGCTTAGATAATTAGTAATACGTGTCTGAACGAAGTATACCAA